>ML681988.1:12032619-12053589 GCA_007922195.1 Podocnemis expansa | reverse complement strand
ACACACACACACACACACACACACACACACACACACACACACACAACCCCACTTAGATATGTATATTCCTAAAAACTGGGAGATAACCTGAATCAGTGTACATTGAAACCTCACTGTTATTAATATACGAGTAGATAGGAATCAGGATTTATTTGTGCCAAGCAATACATTGACAGAGACAGTCCTTGCCCCAAAGAGATTACAGTTATAGAAAGGCAGGGCTAGATGGGAGCTTAAGAAGTTATCTCAGACATCCAGCCCCCTGCAAGGCTGTGGCTGCACTGTCAAACCATCCCTGACAGGTGTTTGCCCAGCTTGTTTTAAAGGTTTCCAATAATGGGGAAGTGGGGACTCCATCTATACATATCAGCAGAAATAGCAGCAGCCTCAGCACAACAGCTGCGTGTTATCAAGAGCTATGTTGGTTTACGGCTCCAAGCCAATGCCAGCTAGAACAGTGCTTCCCCTCAGAAAAAGTCATTGCAAGGTTCTCCCCTGACCCAACCAACATCCCTGTTTAAAAAAATAAAAAAAAAAGTCTTCTTTTGATTCACCATGCTGCCCCCCCCCAGTTCATTCGATCAACATAGCCCCCAATGGCCGCGTTTCTCAGGACTTGTCATCGCAGAGTTAGCCTGGACTCATATTTGGATCCTGTCCCTAACCCAGCTCCCATCCACTTACAAAAATGCCTGATGTGAGGACTTGAGGCTACTGGCATGAGCCCAGGTTCTGCTTTCCCTCCATGGGTAACCCACCCATTTTGCAGTGAGGATGCCGGCTAACCCATTAGAGTGCGGACACTCACCAAGTGCCTTCCCATAATTTTCCCCCACATGCCCAAAGGACAGACATGTTCTTCCAAAATTCACTGGGAGAGAATCACAGAGCAGCCCATCTTACTCCAGTCAAAGAACTCTGATATGTGCC
Source organism: Podocnemis expansa (assembly GCA_007922195.1). NCBI lineage: Eukaryota > Metazoa > Chordata > Testudines > Podocnemididae > Podocnemis > Podocnemis expansa. The sequence continues at coordinate 12,052,659 of ML681988.1, read as the reverse complement.
ACAGAAGTCCCTATGACCCACTCGGGGAAGTGCAGCACCAGTGACCATGCAAGAATGTGGGCAGTGCTGTGCAACATGGCTTCTCACAACAAGACTGAGCCATGTGCTCATCATCTGGGCTAACTCTGCATTGAAGACAGACCCTTACTGGGTAGGGCAGTGAATTGCCCTTGTTAGCAACTTAACCCTGTTCCTGGGGTATCTGGGAATTGTGATGCACTCCTTCACAGATCTCCAGACCTTGCCCATCACAGGCATCAACAATTACTGTTAAGTGCCAGGGAAACAAGTCAGGCTAGTGTAAGAGCTCTGGCCCATCCTTCCCAAACACTTTCAAAATGTTTCTGTAAAGGAAATTGCAAGATGGAGTAAGTTTGGTTTGGACGTTCTGTGTGAGAGTCTCTGTGTTTGCTAAAACATTAATCTCAGAATGTATATTAAGTTAGGGGAGCTAGTGACTTAGATAAGACGGTGGACTGTTTCTATAGATAAAAAAGGTGATCCGCAAATTTAGATTATAAGCCAATCCCTCCTGTCTGGACCCTGCTGGGAACCCATCAACCTACTTTGGTAAACAGGTTGATGGGGGCCAGGTAGCCGAGGGGTCACAGGAGTCTGGCCACTCTCATTGGTCAAGGACAATAACTGTTACCCAAATAAGCTGTAAACAACAACAGAGGCGGGCTAACTATATGCTGCCTATTAAATATAATCTAATTGTGTAACCTGCATATTAAGAGTAGTAATACTATGTACGAATTTTAGGCATGATGTAACTTGTTGTATTGTGTATGAGCTTGTTGCATTATGTATATCGTATTTTGCATGTTAGAAGGTATATATGACCTGTAACCCCTATACTGGGAGTTCTTGCTCAGAGAGGCTACTCTTTGCTTCCCTCTGATGCAGTTCCTTTTATTATTCAGATGAATAATAAACTCTGAACCACACCTCATTCTCTGCTTATTTGCGTCACAGCTGGGAACAGGCCTTCATCTTTGGGGAGGATTCATGGTTTCTCTTTCCAGGTTGAGGACCCAGACCAGTTTTTCCCCACAAATTTTAGCGAGCCAGCCAGGAGTTACCCAGCTCACCCCAGAGGTGCTGCCATCCAGCGCCAACCCTGGCCGGCCAACAGACTGGGTGAGTTCACCTATGGGAACTTGGGGCAGAACAGCAACCCCTTTGGGGCGATAAGGTGACTCCTTTGATATTCTTGTGTGGTTCACATCTTTGTACTCTGGATAAGACCTCCATTCTGTCTGAGGCAACCTAAAATTCTCCTTTCCAGGTTGGAGAATTGTTCCTGCCCTTTCCACGTTGGGTAGGCTATAAGTCCTCCATTCTGTCTGAGGCAACCTAGAATTCTCCTTTCCAGGTTGGAGAATTGTTCCTGCCCTTTCCAGGTTGTGTAGGCTAGGTTGAGCCAAGAAGGCAGGCTCTGGGAGGGGGGACTAGATCTGTTGAACAGATTGGGAAAGGGATGTCCGCCTAGGGTGACAATGGGACAGGGTCAGTCCATCCCAGAAGACAATCTCCTAGGAAAAGTTCTGGTAAACTGGAATCGACTCGCGGGCACCGGGGTTTTGGAAAAAAACAAAAGAAACCCCAGAAGCTGATCGATCTTTGTCAAAAAAAAAAAAAACCCTGCCCAGGTTACACCCATAAGGATCCAAATTTACAATGGCCCCAGTTGGGAGATTTGGATTTGGACAAATTGAGGTACCTCAGGAAAATCCTTGAGATTTTCCACCCTAAACAACTGGATTACTGGTATGTGTGAGCAGACATGCAGGACTTGGAAGCCCGGCAGGAAAAACTGGCGATGACAGCCTGCCTCCTTTCCAGATGTGTTATTGCTTTCTGTACCTTTTAACCTTAGAGTTTTCTTTTTCATAAATCGCTTTCTTCTCCTCTTCCCCCTCCTCTGTCACTGTCTCTTTTATTTGAAGAGTTTAAGTTAAAGCCACAGTTGGAATGGTGCTGTGAACTTGTATTCTAAAAAAGGTTAATTGGTAGCTTTTCACCTTTCTCCTCCTTTACAATTTAAGCAAAGAGTAGCCTCTCTCAGCAAGAACCCCCAGTATAGGGGTTACAGGTCATATATACCTTCTAACATGCAAAATACGATATACATAATGCAACACGCTCATACATAATACAAGTTACATCATGCCTAAAATCCATACGTGGTATTACTACTCTTAATATGCTGGTTACACAATTAGTTTATGCTTAATAGGCAGCATATAGTTAGCCCACCTCTGTTGTTGTTTACAGCTTATTTGGGTAACAGTTACTGTCCTTGACCAATGAGAGTGGCCAGACTCCTGTGACTCCTTGGCTACCTGGCCCCCGTCAACCTGTTTACCAGACTAGGTTGATGGGTTCCCAGCAGGGTCCAGACAGGAGGGATTGGCTTATAATCTAAATTTGTGGATCACTTTTTTATCTATAGAAACAGTCCACCTTCTTATCTAAGTCACTAGCTCCCCTAACTCAATATACATTCTGTAATTAATATTTTAGCAAACACAGAGACTCTCACACAGAACTTCCAAACCAAACTTACTCCATCTTGCAATTTCCTTTACATTTCTCATTCTGCCACTGGGTCTGTCAGGAGCTAGACATGCTTTTGAGCTGGCGGCAGAAGCTCCCCCTTCAAGATCAATTCATGAGAGGTGGCTGGTTTATGAGCTCACTCTACTAGTCCCAGGCTTCCACTCATTATTCAGCAATGCTGGGTTTATGGGAGAGTAGCAGCTGAATTCTGCCAGACTCATCTCCAACACCTGTCAACTCTAATCTGAAATTAATACAAATATTAGCCCCAATATAGAGCCATTTTATGGAAAGTTCCCTCAGTAGTGGCCACTTCTCTCCTCCTTTCTCAGGATCTGATCCCAGGACTTGAAAATCTGCAATTACGTTTGAAATCCAGGAGTGGTCAGTGCCTCAAGCGGGTAAAGCCCTAACAATGCAAGGTGAAATACCTGCCCAGTTTGTAAGGATTCCCATTAGCACCTTTAATGCTGGCCAGTGAGAAATCTTCCTGGCATCTCAAATGCTGGATGCTTCCCTGAGGGAGCCACTGCTCAGCCAAACAGTGGTGGTGGTGGTTATGTATAATTTATTTTTATTCTAATATCCATTATTACACCATTACTAATTATTTATATTAAGCAACAATTTAAGGTAAATTTTTCTTTCCAAGTTCCAAGAGAATTTCAGGAGGTGAGGATGAGTTCTCTCATGCACTGACATTTCAGAGACTGAATGCTCTAGAATTCCCCCATTCTAGCTCACTCTTTGTTCTGCCTAATAAAATCCACTGTCATGAATGTTCCTTAGCAAGAAGAGGGTCTGTATACAGGTCTGCTAGAGAAACAAGATCTCCGAAATGTCTTCAGCCATCATTTCGTTCCTCCCAATTCAAAAATATTCCTCCCAAAGAATGGTTACACCCAAAACCCTTGTCCCACTTGCCTAGGAAGGAAGTGCAGGATGACCCACTAAAAATATTATTTAGTGAAGCAGCTAGCATGAGGGTGAAAGCTGGTGTTACCTTGCACTGAATGAAGGGCCGCAGAAGCACAAAGATAGGAATTCTGGTGCGAACAATAAAATCCAGGAAGTCCCAGAGGGCCAGCCCTCCCACCTTACGCAGGGCCATCTCTTTGACTTGCAGGCTCAGCCAGTACCACTGGCTGCCAAGCTGGCGCTCAAAGCACACGAGGATCACTTTCAGAGCTGCAGGGGTACAAACACCAGCACATGTAAAGTGCTGCAAACTCTGAGCTGTTAACATCAGCCTTTAACAACGTATTTGCAGCAGCCAATGCAATGCACACATGCTGATGCCTTTCTCTACCATCAGCTGCCAACTCCCACTGGGAGGTAGGTAGGACAGTTTTGCATGTAGAGCTCAGGAACTGAAGCCAGGAACTGAGAGTTCTGTTGCCAGCAAGTTACTGTAAGATTTCCCTTCTGTACACCTACGTTCCTATAATTTCTTCATGGAATACCTCCCAGTCCAAATCTCTCAGATTGCGCTCAAGAATTTCCTCCCTTCCTTAGGGTTTGCTTCTTTCAAAACCAGTCCAGTGTGGGGACAGATGCCAATCCAAGGGCAAGGGAGAGAAATCTAGGCTGTGCAATCTCACAAAGTGAATCACCATGTAAGTGTAATGAGACAGTGGTTCCTCCCAGTCATCAATGGGGCTATGAAGAAAGAACTTACAGCACTGTACCAGTGAGAGCCGTACACCGAACGTTATTTGGAAACTGATCAAAGAAGTCAAGTATCAGAATCCATTAGCACAACCCATTGAAAAGATAATTTATGAATGAAAAAGGGTCAGGCTGGAAATGAACCTGCCCAGTAAAGGCTAGATTACTGGTTCCCAACCTTTTCACTAACATGGCACACTTCAATGAGACAAACAATTCCATGGCACACCCACTTCTTTCAGCTAAACTGATTGCTCATAAACACATTTACTTAAATTTACTCAGGTTACAGTCTTACTAGAGAGGTTTGCAATATAGTGCAGGCAACAAGCTAAGGGATCAAAACCATTAATGTTTCAAATCCACCAACAAAAAATACCTGTCATCTCAATTTTGCCCTTGACCACCTTTGTTTAGAATGTTCACGTTTTAGAATCAAGAGACCAATACCTTGCTTTTAATGTGATGATTAATTTTCACAAGTTTTATGAGTTTCAGTTTTGGTTGAATAGGATATTGTTTAGGATGAAACAATGTTTTACACTGATTTTCATTATCTGTACAAAATTTCATGGCACACTTGGGCAGTTCTCTGCCATTACAAATCAGTTGAAAACCACTGGGCTAGATTACGACATAGACTATAACCCCAAATGGGCAGTAAGAACCATCTTTACACTCTCACTTGGACTACATGAACCTTGAGCCCAAGCACAGAGGAACAAGCACAGCTGTTTGGTGGGCAAAGGATGGTTGGGGAAGCAGATGAAGATTTGATTCTGTTTCTCTGTATAAGTTGTTCCAGACTAGATGAGCCACTGTGTGTGTTATCAACTGCTAGCCAATTATTACTTCTCAGGAGCAAACAGGGCAGGAGAGGACTGATCAACCAGTAAAGTGTCTCTAAGAAGTGACTCTGTCTTCCAGAGCTATTCCTGCCTTGGTGCAGCTTATGGACTGCTCCTTGCTCAGGGCTTGCTGCGCTGGAGCTAGGGGCATCATTTCCAGCTCCAGGAGACACAGGGTACTAGAATAGCAGCCTTGCTGCAGTGGCCTGAGTGTGGGACAGGCCTGCAGCCCCAACTACACATTTAGGGTCTTGGACAGGATTGCCACCATTCCTGGCCTGCTGCATATAAAGCTGTGCCTACATTTCTGGTTTTGGACTGTGTGTATCTATTCCAGCTAGAAAGTACACCTTCCCAGGGCAGTGCAGAAGGAGTCTCCAGTAAGTTAGTGCCTGTGAAAATCTTCTCTGCCTTCTTAGTGGCTTTATGACATTTCCTAACCATTCTCTTTTATTTCCCTCTCTTTTGATGGATGTGGGAGCTCTCACTCACCCAAGTAAGCTGCTTGGCTGGTAGACTCTGCGAGCCCTTCCCTGCGCAAGTCCTTCCCAGCATCCCCTGGCGTGGAGCAGTGCGCAGGGGAGCTCTCCATCATGAAGTTCTTGCTGCGGGAAGTGCTGATGATGCGTGGTGGCAGGAGGATGTTAATAACAGTCTGGAGAAGCAAAAGAACTTCAGGCTGCTCCAGCCATGGACTGTCTGAGCTCCATGAAAGAGGGTGGCAGGGCAGGGGAAAGAAAGAGAGAAAGAAAGAAAACAGGTCAGGCTGTATCCTCTCAAAGCCACACCAAAGCTTCAGCCTTGATTTCAGTTCCCAGCTGTGATGCAATTGGAACACCCTTAAATCTAAGTCATCTACCCCCCCTGTTATGTTGCTTCTCCTCCTGAGACCAAAGGCAAAGTTATGCTAGCCCGAAGGCACGCATTTGTGTGGCAGAACCAAAACCTAGAAGCATAATGGCTGGGTCTCCTCTCTTCCTGCTCACTCTCTGCTTTCAATGTCATTGAGGTAGGTGTTTAGAAGCAACAGCAATTCACAGAGGAAGCCAGGGACTGAGAGAGTGAGTTGGACTGGACAACTGGCAAGGAACTGGGTGAAGAGCAATCAACAGTGGCAAATTCCTGCTACCAAATCTGTATCTTACACTATGGTGAATTCTGTATTGTCCAGAACTGTCATCATTCTGATTTCAAAAGGAGTACACATTTGTTAAAGAGTGAGTTGGAGAACCACTGATCTGTGACACAGCTAAAACAAAAAGGAAAAACAACAGCTCCTATCATAGTTCTCTTTCATCACCCCAATGAGTTCTAATGACGCCAGTGAGAGGAAACCAAATAAGAAACAACAACTGTACGAAAGGACAAATATTCGTTGTCTGGGAGGGGGGAATTCTTTTTCTTGAATTATAATCAGACCTTTGCTTCCAGATCCTACTGTGAGCACAAATGGAATCAGTAGGTTTAAAAGCATTCCTTCTCTTCTCTCCTGATTGGTGAATGGGGAGATCACATGGCTTAAGGGGAAATCTTCTTTCAAAGCCTGTGCAGTAATAATAAGAAAGGATTAAATGATTTCATCAGCAGATTGAGAATATAAACCACCGTGGAGAGTGATGATCCCATATGCTGTTAACATAGCACAACACATGCGACAGACTAATAAAATCACAAGATCGGTAGAGGTCTTAGTAAAACCAGAGAATCTAAATGTCACTTGATTTTAACATAATCTCCTTGATAAAGGTCATTCTGATCTCAAATACACCACTAAAACTCTAAAAACAATCTATTCAGTGTCAGTATGTTGTTATTCCAAGTCTACAAGTGGTGCAAATGAGATGAGAATGTAGCCTGAATTGCCGGTTAAAAAAAAAAAAAAAGTAGAGGGGGAAAAATACCCACCAATGATAAAAACTGCATCTCCCCATTTGCTGAATATGGCAGTTACTCCACCCTCCACCCTCACTTCCCTGCCTCTTCACTTTGCTTCCGTCCCCCACAAAATCCTAATATTATGGTGATCTTCCTCCCACAAAACAAATAAAAGCCACATATGGATCATGACAGTTATTCAAGTCTGAATGAAATGCTCCCTCAACCAGCAGAGTCACCTTCAAGACAAAAGTTTAATGATGTTGAAAGAAACTAATGTAGGGCAAACCTCTGAATGTTCAAAGATCAGCTAGAGCAACCAGACTTTTAGATACTTAAGTGTGAATTGAAACTGAACCTCAGAATGACTTGAGTCTGCAAAACTGGGCTGGAAGTCCCAGGAGAAGAGGTTTTTGCTATAGGATTTCCAGCATTCCACGTCAGATCCTGCTGGAAATACTGGTGATATTATGGCATTCCCAGTTTTGATCCCAACTGAAACCCAGGAATAAGATATGAAAATAGAAAAGAAAAATAATCATGTGTAAAAAATTCCAAAATTATAAAAGAAAGATTCATTTGGAGTCAAGTTCTAACCAGGATAAAGATTTGAGAGAAGGCAGGGGTGGCTGCCTGCCTTGAAGAAGTATGCAATGTTTGCACTGATCAGTGACAATATTCACCTTATGGATGCCATCTCATGTTCCACTTTGATGCCTTTGCATCACACCTCCTCCTTTCCCCTAACTAACCCTGAATGTTCTGAAAAATCTTTCCAAGTGCTCAACTGGATGACGGATGTGCCACTCACTAGTTAATTACAAACAGAAATGTCTGTTCCACAGTGCACTAGTCCAAGGACACAATATTCCAGAATGAGGTCATTGCATCTGCTGACTGGTTGGCATACAGATTAGGGTCAGGAAACATGTCCCCTCCTCCTGGCCCCTGTGAGTTCTCTACTCGCTTTAGTTTCATGCCAACATAGAGATTTAAAGCACGGGAGGCAAGGGCATACGGAACAGCTAGCGGCAAGCGTATTTTAAAAATCACTTACTGTCCAAAATAGTAAACATATGGTACTGATCTGAAAAAGGAATATGCAGATAAAATTCCTCCCGATGGAACCATTGAGTGTTCACTATTCTGGACAACCAAGGATGATGTCTGATAAGAAGTTTAAAAGCCAACCCTCTGGGTGCATTAGGGCTTTTCTCTTATCTACATTTTGTTTGCACAAACAGTGCCAGCTTGGTGCTGTATCTCTGGGCTCAAATCCCACTCTCAGTTATGCAAATGATTCCCCATTCAGGCTGGGGAGGTTGCACAGGGACAACCCAGGACAGGATTGTTCACAAAAGATGAGAGAAGACTTTCTGCTGGCTTCCTAGATCCTGAAAAGAATCCTAAGGGATGGAGCTCGAGCCCCAGCTGGTGTCATTCAGCATAGCTTCACTGACTTCAGTAGGATTACGCCAGTGGACATCAGCTGAGGACCTGGCTGCTTATTAAGATCTGAGCTCAGTTCCGATGTTCCAAACCTTTACCTAGAGGGAAGAGTTCACATTTTGTTTCACAGTTTTTGCCCAGCTTTTGCAGAAAAAAAAAAAAAAGAGCACCTATGTGTTGGTGTCTCAACCATGAGCTAAATGGGCCTGATACCAAGTAGGGCAGGCACACCTGTATCTGCAATGCTACAAGCCGGACAACAGCTGTGCTGAAGGGCAGAGGTGGCGAGAGATAAGGGCTGAGATGAAGAAGGGGTAATCCATCAGCAACACTGGAAGGTCCTACTACTCCCATCACCTGCAATACAAACAGAGCACATCACCAGCACTGACTAATGCAGTTCCATCCATGCCATATCCTCCAACATTTGTGAAAGGGAAACAGGTACACTTCAGACAGGGCAAGACCAGGGTGCTCTGGGAGTGGGAGTGCCCCAGAATGCCTTGTGGCAGCTGGAGCCAGAAAGGAGAGGGAGTGGTTCTAGCGGGAAAGGGAGGAGATGATAGGGAACCTCTACAGGGGAAGCCAGAGGGAGTGGACAGTATGCACAGGGAAACTGGTACATTTCATGAATGTACCCAGTACCAGCCCTGAGTAACCAGCACTGGACTGGCAGGATAGATAGAGTTGGAGGGTATGCCATGTAGCTACTGTATTCCATGGAAAAATGTAATGCAGGAAGTTTGTACTTAACCTGTAATCCTTTTTCTTCCTTTGCTGATCTTGAAAGAATAATGTCCTGAGTCTGATCAAGTATTAGCTAGATCCAGCCCAAGTTTTGTATAATGCTCAGACTATCTTTAGGCACAATGTATTTTTAGGGACTCTCTTTTTAGAATTTATTGGGGGTCATAACCATTTTCTAATCTCTGAATCCAAATGACACATTTAGGCTTAAATTCAGAAGGAAAAATCCCTCTATTCTTGCCATGTAAAGATTTCCCTGTGTTCCTAGCTACCATTTTGGGGTGGGAGGTGGAGGCTATTGGTGCAATACTGAGTAGGGTGAACACTCAATTTTCACAGCTGATTCCAGATAAAAGATCTTCTAATAGCAGTTGAGCAAACACTGCTTTCACAAAAACAAAGGATTTACTTGAATTCCTGCCATGGAGTCCCTCACCAGGCCATGGATCTCCTTTGTGTCTTATATAATGACAATAAAGATAAACATGTTCACAAATGCCAAGGCATTCAAACCAGAAATATTTTTATTTTGTTTTTATGCTCTTCAGAGAAAACATAAACTTCATCAGCTTTTCCGCAGCATTGAAAAGAGGCCAAACATTTACATTCTATAAACTAAAATCAATCTTTATAATCCAAATGAAACTAAAAGTGCTACTGCATCCACTTTCCCCAATATTAGATACTTCTGTCAACTAAAACCTAAACATCATCTGCTGGATATCACAGCTTTGTTGACTTAATACTCCCTAGGCATCATGGTCTTCAAAGCACTCTTCTATTTAATTCAGGGTGCTCAAACTCAAATTACTATGAGGGCTGCATGTGGACTAGTAGAGGGGAACATGAGGACTAGTACATTAGCCTGAGGGCCATACCACCGAAACCTTTTCATACAACAATATTGCAAATATCAGTAATAGTAGTGTCATTGTGAGCCACAGGAAATAGCTTCAGGGGCTGCATGTGGCCTGTGAGCCACATGTTTGAGACCCCTGATTTAATGGTTGCCTGCCCATTATCAAACAGCCAGAAAAGCTCCAAGACCTCTCTGCATACCATCTCTTCCATCACGAAAAATAACAAGTTAAGCACGGCCTGCGGCAGGTATAAAGTAGACTCCAACATTATACACGTTCCAGAGAGATAGCCTTTTTTACTCTAATTCAACAAAATTTCCTTCCATACTATAAGATTTCCATTTCTAGAATCTGATGAAGTGGGATTCACCCACAAAAACTCACATGACAAATAAAACTGTTAATCTTTAAAAGTGCCATAGGACTTCTTGTTTTGTTTTATCAAGGCTGAGATCTGTTCATATATCAAGACGAAGGCTGAGATCTGAATACTGTACAACAAAAGCCGGCACAAGATCAGACCAGGGACATTACAGAGGACAGAGTGAATCCACTCATGAAACTCTCTAACTTTACACTGAAAATGCTCTTTTACGGAGCAGTAAAAAGTTGCCTTCCTAGCTATAAACAAAAACTGTCCCTGGCCCCACCCTCCCACTGCTGCCAGGTGTGTGCAGTCTCCACCACCCCACTCTCCAACTTGCAGCCCTCAACTCTCAGCGCAACATGCAGAGGTAAATTTTCAAAGTGGTGAGTGGGAAGAAACACAAATAAATCACTTGACCTCGGGACTGGTCCCTGTATCTTTCCATGCATCACTTTGAAAAAGTACCTCACTTTCTCTAGCATCACCTGAGACGTCTGCTTGTGTGAATGGGGAGATGACAGGAAAAGGGATCGATTGTAATCTTCAGTTCAGAGATGTCAATAGCAGAATGAAGTTTAGCAAAGGTTTAGCAAGATTGCCACTTGGCTACTCACCAGATTGACACAGACATTGATCAGTGACCTAAGGTGAGGCAGGAAGGATATGACTGGCTGCCTCTGAAGTGTCAAACAAACCCCTTCAATCAAATTGCTGGCAGGCTCCCACTCAACCTGTCGCCTGGAATACAACAGTAGGTGCCGTTAGCTGGTTGGCTCCTCCACCAGACACTTTGAACAAGGTGACGGATACATGGTGACTCCCAACAAGGAACGTTTAAGACAACAATGGCATCCAAGATGGCAACAAGGTGCATTTGAGGGGTAAGAGTTTTACCCTAGTTGTTCAGAGAGCACAGAGCACATTGGGAGTTAGAGAAGAGACTGTAAAGGTAGCAAAGGCATTCCTGCCCTGCTAGATTAGTGACACAAAAAACGTCACAACAGAAACAAAGAGAGACAGAAAGAGTGAGAGATGATGCATGGATTGGGATTCAATCCCTAACTTTTCCCCTTTGAAAGGGGGCCTGTGGCTGCAAACTGGGAAATCCATGAGACAGCTTGGATGAACATCTCTGATGATAGCTGTTTTTTCTACACATATGGAAGCTGTTCTGCCTTTCCGGAGGCAGTCCTAATGACCGAGATATTCATTCCACTCTGGCTTGTGAAATCATGCTTTGTTTAAGGTAGACTTGACCACAAAACCTTGAGCGGAACAAACTCCAGCATGTAGGAATATCTCTACCGCTCTACTGCAGCCTAGTCTGCTATCTTGCGGGAACTCCCACTTCGACTGAGCCCAGAGCATAGCCCAGCACTATAGACTTCACCTTCTGCATTCCCCCACGGAGGACAGACAGGTTGCTGCCTCTCAGAACCAGTAACCTGCACTAAAGAAATTCCCTATCAATGTTTTTTTCCCCCTTGAAAATGATTTTAATGATGTAAGAAGGTGCCAGACTGAAAGCCCTCAAGGGAGAAGAACTCTTTTACCCACAAACCACTTTCTATGTGTTTCTCGTGCCCTGATCCATAGGTCCTTTGCATGGCAGCACACCTCCCAAGCCTGTGTGGCAGGCTGGGTACTCTGGATGCTGGGGGCAAGGATGAGGTAAACACTGCCTTATTAGAGGACGCAGTACTGTATCATATGTCCAATCAGATTCCATGATAGCACTGGGAGTACCAGTTATGTCGTATATAAGCCAGATATCATACCAGACATATACCTGGGTATGTGAAGGCCAATCCTGTCTAGATTGCTGCTGTCCCCAAACAGCAGTGCCCACAAATAGCAAGTGCATGCTCCTACGCTTATACCATTCACATTAGACCCCATTTTTTTGCGCTGGACATCTACAGGAAGCTGTTCAAAACCTACACATGGGTCAGATGGCCTGCTCCTTTAAGCAGCAGCCTTGAACTGGACCCATGTTTGCAGCCTCACTCAACATTTAATAGATTCCGTGGCCAAACTGTGTTAAAGCTGATTGGTCTGCTTGGGCCAGCAGGTAGAAGGCTAGAGAGTAATTCAGCAGTTCCTGGGGCTTGCCCGTCAGAAGGAGCCATTCTAGGCAAGTGACTTTGGAGAGGTGCAGTTCTTGGGAGGCTGTGACAGGGATTCCAGATGAGCAGCACCCTGTGAACAGGGTTACAAATAGAGGGGAGGCTTTGGCTTAAAAACCCTAGGCTGTTTTTTGAACCTAGGATGAAGAAGGAACAGTAGAAAAGCCAGCAAGAATAATGGCAAAAAACAGCCCTGGCAAGAAAAGGCAGCATTAAAGTGCCCCCCAATACCTTGCAAGGGCAGGGTATTTTTTTTAAAAGGTTTCTTTTAATGAAGGGGAATGCGGTAAAAAGGCAGAAGGTGGGACAGGGAGAAAGCTTGTATCTCACCCTCTTGCTTGTCATCACTCCCAATGACCAGAATTCCAGCTATTTTGATGGGACCTATGGTATCTAAGAGAGTAGCTCACTGTCCAAACCCTTCTATCTTTGGTCTCTTAGCTAAGACTACCAACAAGGTTACCAATTCAAGTCTACTGTCACTGTGATTTTTGCATTGTAGATATTTGTCCAGAAGTGAATGAACCAAGACCACCAACTCCTTTCACACAGACCACTGAAAGGCCATCAGATGGGCATTTTTATGCTCCCAAACTGGACTGGATTCACACCAGTTTTAGAAAAGCCCCATGCTCACTCATTCCTGGGAGCCTCCCACATTTCTTCTCATGATGCCGCTCTCACCCAGCACTCATGGTTTCTACAGGCAGGTACGTTTGAATGCTGTTATAGTCCCAAGACTATTTTTATCATTTGTATAGAAACCTACAGTATTGATATTGTAACCATGTTCTTTAAAAGTACTCTTACCCTAATTTAACTTTACTTTTAAAAAAACCCAGCAAATAAAAAAGAAAAGGCAGAGATATCATGAGAAGCTTTAACAGCCTGAAGACTTATTTTGGGAGAGAGGGAAGGTGTTAGATTTTCATGATTTCTTGTGGTCACTCTTAATAAAATGTGCATTTCCTCTATTGCTGTCCGGAAACCGGCACCAAGAACAAAGGTGACACAAACATACACCAACGGGAGAAATGCATCTTTGTTTTGCAGTGCTGTAAAAGTTCAGTGCAGCATGACAGTCAATAAAATGACATACCCTTACTTCAAGGCTTGCAACATCAGAAACGGACCCAAAGGTTTCCGTTACACCTGCTCACCTCAAAGTAGGCATCTTGTGAATTTTATTGAACATACGATCCAGTCGCTTTAAGATGAGGATAAGGGCAGGTCTCACAGCCTCGGCTGTCCAGTCGGTGATGGGCAGCATCTCCATGATGTAGCGCCGGAGCCCACGGCTTTCCATCGTCTGGGTGTCATAAGGTGCCAGCTTCAGAAGGGAATGTGCAATTTCTGCCAACCTAAAATTATGGCTTGTTAAAGAGGGAAATCTGATATTCTACAACGTGAGCGTCTCCACACAGAGCCATGCCAACTGCCTGGTGGAGGTATCACCAGTCTCTTTGAACAGACAGATATGTGAAATAACAGTGCTGTGATTTAAACTCTCAAGCCAAATGATCACATATTCCTGGCCCCTTAAGACTCTTCTGGTGGAACCAATATTTACATAGGTGCATATACGGTATATAATGAATACATTGGCATGTAAATTATAAATAGTAAATTGGTAAATTGCATGAAAAGGAACAGAAAGGCTAGTTCATGTTATTAAGATAGTGTAGAACCCAGTATCTGTGTTCAACTAATATACACACTAGCTATCCCAGTGAAGGGTCTCTGGTAGTACACAGGCATCATGCATAACGTGTCAGTGAAGTTGGAGTGGTTTGTCTTTTTTTTTTAAAGTTACCAGATCAGTACAAGGGACTACATCTATTTATGTGCAATTTTGATGCAGTGAACTTTAAAAAACAATGTGGTGCTTTCTGACTGTCCCAGATGGCCATGCTTATGTGGTTATCAGTATAACCTGCCAGCATCCCCTGTTGCATTCACCTCATATTTGTAATATGAACAGCAGTTCATCAGATACTTGAAGACTTGCTCTAATTTTTTGGAGGTACTGAAATAGACACATCCTCACAAACTGTTTTGATCTTGACAAAACTGCACTAACCAACAGAAAACTGTTCTGTCAAAAACTGTTCAACTGGTTTGAGTAATAACCTCAGAAAGGGCGGTGGATCTTGAGGGCCATGACTGTGTGTTAGAAAGAATATTTCCTCTTAGCTCCACTCAACAGGTCACCAAGGAAAAGATGGAGAAAAGGCTTAGGGAAAAGCTTGAAGAAAAGACTGCCATAAAACATGCACAAAATATGGTTTGAGGAGAGAGATATTATATTTGGAGGCTTCAGGTGCTTTTCTAGCTGTCTCAGGCTGAAGTTAACATGGTATGCAATGGCTGAAGGGTACTAAAGCAGAGATGCTCCTACTAGTAAGAAGCCATAGCCCAGGTAGTGTAGGGAATGTGCTGTTCAATCTTGTTGAAATGTAGTGTTGTAATGCTGTTCCAAAATGCCACAGCCCTTAATTCTGTGAGATCTACCTTCTGGAAGTACTGTCATTCATGACTGAATTTAATTTGCTGTAAGAGACAAAAACCTCAGCACTATAATATTTTGTGCCTAGGCTGGGATTATCTTATGCTTATTTATAACATTATTTATTATGTGCATAAGTATGTGAAAAAACACACGATCTTCTTTTACCTGTATATTAACAAAAATCTTTTTTTCAAAGTCAGATTTTGTTTAGGCAAAGGTGATTAGGAGTTTAGATCTATACAGAAAGTCCCAATGGCTACCAACTTTTATGGCTGGTTTTCTCACTTTGGATTCAATACTGTCACCTGAAAAAATCCAAATATATTTGCTTTTCTATTTAGACACACTAAGCATAGGTCTGATGTTGATGCAAGTTGTTCATGCACAATGGTCACTTATATCCTGTTATATGTGATTACTATCAAATTTTATCTGGCAGGATTTAACTCTCAAAGATAGTCTAGCACATACAAGATTTTTTTTTAAATCTCTTTGTAGCTGAGATTTGTTCTTTGAATCAGACTGGATTTTTTCATCCCTTTCTCAGAACAGTCCCCAAAAGCTTCAGTGGCCCTTATAGCTCTCCAAGGGAAACCTTTAAAACTTCCACTAGAAATCCTTTGGAGAAAGACAATCTACCATTTGATTTCATGTTATCAGTCCCAGCAAGGTGATCCTTTTCTAGCACTGAAACAAACACCATTTTTCTGCAGCAGTAAGGGAGTCACATTATGCAGCTTCAGTGATTCAGACCCTCAGCACCATTAATAACTTCTGATCTCTTAAGGACTTCCACTATGAAAAACAGGCAGAAATCTCCACCAACAACTTTACCACCCACTCCCCTACTTCCTGAGTTATTATAATCTTTCAACAGAATTCACTGATGACACTATTAAGTCATCTGATGAAAGATACATAGAGGGGTTAGCTCAGTGATTCTAACACATACAAACCTATGAAAATAACATTTCTATATTGATATGAAAAAGAAATAGTCCTAGTCTGTGCAGACTGAGATCTCTTATGCTGTGTGCAAAGGCAAAACAAGGATACCAATGAAATATGAAAGACCCCCACCTCCACTCCTCATTTTATGTTATGAGCGAACTCCTCCCATTGGATGTATATTCCTGAGGCTCAGTGAAGTCAACAGGAAACATTTGCTGATTTGAGGATAGAATTTGGTCCTATAATTCTATCCACCCTATTTAAGGGGAAAGTTCTCATTTCAGGTGCATACTGTTGGAGAATTTGTACTGCAACAAAATGGAGCAGGACAAATAATTATTCCTTCCTATTTTTGATATTCTCCAGTGCTTACTTTCCAGATGATATAGGATAATGATCTACCTATTGCCTGTCCACAGATATCCACCTGTGTTTACATTATTTTATTTTACAGCCATGTACTATGTGAGAATTTCATGCATCTATTATACGAGAGTAGTCTTGTGTTGAAGAGCCAACACCTAACCACTCAATACCACTCTGTTTACTGTAAGTAAAAAGTCATTCCACTTAAAGTCAGACCACACATGAAAAATGGAGGTAGAATTGCAGGCATTTGCTAAAGAAAAACTAAATTAATATTACTCAGAGAAAAGGGTTCCCATGGAGCTGATTTTCATCCAAAGACCTCTCTCTACCTACAAAAGAAGTTGTCAGAGAAATTCTTGAGCTAGGTTTTCCACCCCACTACAGCTCCTTTGAATTGTTCTGGTATGCAAAGACATCCATAAACACAGCAAAACAGCCTTCTTAGGATTCCCTTTGTGTAAGGGAAATCCTTCAGTGGCACAAGGCTGGCCTGGTGGATCCATACCATTCCCTATCCCCAGTCTCCAGTGTAAGGGGCATTCCTGGGTGAGGGGGAATCTGTTTGGAGCCTGGACATAACTGATAGTCAGAATGCCTCAAGGTCCTTTGGACAGCTTGATATAATTCAGAGCTGTCTGAGGGTTGCTCTGTTTTGTACCAGAGAACAAGTCAGCTGCAGCAATGGGGAAGCAGCAGATCGGTTTAAAATCATCTTTGCTTACTTTCCTACCTGCCCTGGTCCTGCACTGAGCACAGTTTGGCCAGACCAGAGAATCTGGTCTATCACTGTGTAGTTGCTTTTAGTTCAAGAAACAATCCTGAAGCTTTCAATGATATTGTGTGAAAGCATTCAGATACCCACAAGTTATGGTGACAGCCACATTAAAATTGGCCTACATTAGTGCTTGTGTTTATTATATAGCAAGCTATAGCACACAAAGTTGCTATGTGGGATCACTCAGAAAATACCTGTGCCATCAGAACACACCTACAGCACAGGTAGAACCAACAAGATCCATTAGGTTATCATTTCACCTAAAGGTTATTTTTTGTTACTATATTATATACAATACATGTCCCACCCAGGAGGAAAAAATAAGTATCAAGCAAAGACATGCATATTATAGTGGCTCCTGAGACAACTGCCAGCTTCTCCAAAACACTTGATAATGGGAACTGCTGCCACTAGCTATGAGTGTATGAGAGCTCCAGCTAGGAGTGTTTGAAAAGAGAATCAGACACTGCCCAGGGAACAATGAATTCAGTTTCTTCAAGGCTCTGCCAGCATGACAAGAGTAAATATTAGACAAGATGGGCTTCCTAGAACAAGTGATTGCTTTTGTTTTGTCAAAAGTTAGAGTAAGGAAATGAAAATGGCAAATCCCTGACATAAGCCCACTTCCTTACGTGTCTGTGTTTAGAATTTTTCTCCCTCTGCATACATGATTCTACCATGTGCTTTCCACTCCGTAGGGCACAAGAACATGCTGGTTTTTTCCTCATGCGTCATGTCACTTTTCATTAAACTGAAGCAAGTTGGCAGACATCTTGACTGGAAGCCTACTGTAAGAACCTTGTTACAAAGCTGAGTGATGTAGATTGCTCAGTTAAATTCACCCCTGTAAATGAGCACAGCATCTTGTATATACAGTGTGCACTTCTTCACCATTATACATATAAGCACACATAGATTTGTACAGCAAACAGAGTACCTCATGTGAGACTTAACATCCAACAGCTCCAGGGAAGTTACCCTGGGCTCTCCAGCCAGGTTCTGCAATATCTTCAGCCTAGGGCCACAGTGTTTATAGAACTCTGTACAGATATTCAGCAGGGACTCCCTTGGCCTCCTGAACTCTTCCCTAGCAATTCGCTCATCCAGCTCCTCTCGAGGGAGACCCTGGCCTTCCTCCAGCAAATGAAGGTTTTCCCTGGGGATTAAAAAAAGTAAGGATGTATGATACACAGTTGGAAGACAATACCAATGGCTTGGTAAATGAGGAGATTGTAATGAACCCCTCCTCCATAACAGGTAGGGCTGTAACTCAGTGGGTAATCACTGCTCTGCAAAAGCCACTTCCCGTGCGATTGAAAAGGAAGCCCAAGCAGCTGGCATGTATAGTAAGGAGAAACAGAGAAAGATAGGGTGACTGTTACTTCCAGGACCCTCCTGGGAATTAGTTTTGGTTAAATTAAATACCTTCTGCTGGTTTCCCCTGAAACAGCCTCCCCATCTCAATTACTGTAGGTGGGACCCGATGAACTAGGAACCCATCTTGGAGGAGTTCATCACAAGATGCCAGGGGAAAAGAGTGTACGTTTTACTGTACCTGATAAAGTGCAGTTTGGCTCCTTGTTCTGGATACCTAAGAAGATGAAAATACAGATGCTGGGATTACAAATAGGAACTCGGGAACATTGGAATTGACCTATTAGCTCTGACCTTCTGTTTCACTATGCCCAGCACCAGATACTTCAAAGGAAGGTACAAGACATCTCACAATAGGCTGACGAGAGCTAGGCTGCTCACCAGGAAAAGTTCTTCCTAACCCATAACAGGTAGATACTGGCTTAGACCCTAAAGCATGATGTTTATATCCCATGCAACACATTTTTAAAGTGATAATTACTGTTCCTCCGTTCTTGTACTGTAAGACAAAGATAACACAAGCTTTATGTTCTTGGGAGTCTATACCACCGGTAGTCAGCACAATTTTATCATCTCTTTTCTTCATCTCTTTTGGAGGGTAAACTATCCAATCTTTTCAATCTCTCTTTATATGAGGGCTGTTCCTTTCCCCTGCTCATTTTAATTGCCTGTCTCTGAACTCCCTCTAGTTCTATTATAGCCTTTTGACATAGGATGACAATTTGACACAAACTATTCCAGATAAGGGCATATTCTCATTTTATATAATGGCATTATAATATTTCCCACATTTGTCTCCCTCTTAACATTTTGTTTTGTGAGATCAAATCTCAACTCATGGAGAAACTCTTTAAGCATGAGTTGGGTCTTTCTTTGCTTTAACTTCCAGGAAGAATAGCCTGGATGATGGAAAAGTGACCAAGCCTTGTATGACTAGACTCTTAATGTTGCTCTTAAGTGTCTGTTATGAGGAGAATGCTACAGAGAAGACAAATGGGAAACACAAAGGTTTGGAAAGAACAATTGTGAATGGCTTTTTGACAACTGAAGGTTCTCCATCAGCAAAGTCTGGAGATCTGAGGCAAGATTTTTCCAGCCATATGATTTCAGAGTCTCTAGACTGGCAATTTAACAGTCTGTCAGGAGACAGCTTTATAGAAACATTAGTTCAATTTTTGAAGACCAATAAAATGAGCATTACCTAATATTTTTGCTATCTTTGTATCCAACTTTTAGACTGTAGTCAATGTGTGTGTGCCCCAATCCCATGAATGAATGCTTTGATTCCAGTTACTGGACTAGATTTGTCCCCTAAACATATGCCTGTTGTCACCCTGTGGCATGGGGGAGTAGTGTGGAGAATTGGAGTTGAAGACATAGCTAGCTCAATGATAGGAGAAGAGACAAAGACCAATCTAGGTTTCCTTCAGAAAATGGTTCTCTTTAGTTCTGTGCAGCCCACAGGTTTAGTTTGGATCACCCATTGTTCTCTCTCTCTCTCTCTCTCTCACACACACACACACACACACACACACACACACACACACACACACACAC
>ML681988.1:11918180-12032609 GCA_007922195.1 Podocnemis expansa | reverse complement strand
CACACACACACACACACACACACACACACACACACACACACACACACTCTTGCAATTTAAACAAGAGAGATGGAACAGGAGAAATAGAATTCAGGACAGAACTTTTTGCTACAGGAACACCAGCCTCAACCACCTGCAGTAAAGGAGAATTTTCCCTGGTTGTTGGTTATATGTGGATCTGTAATCTCTGTGTAGGTTAGCAACATGACAACACAGATTTTAATCAGAGAAATGTGTAGCCTATGCAACAGAGGGCAGTGCTGTAAATGTTAGCCAGCACTATGCTCCACACAGATTTATAAAATTCAATTATTCGTAAGTTATTGTAACAGGCTTTTGTGCCTCTCACGAGCCCCTTCTCTACAATGTAATATACTCAACTGGAGATTTTATGCTCACAGCAGCCTAATCTGAACCACCTTGCCCTGAGCAACAGAGCAATGTACTGGGTTTCTGGCTATACCTCCACGAGGTTTTAGTTGAATTACCCTTCAATCTTTCTTCTCCTTATTCCTTCCTGCTGTTTTCAAACAAAGAGGAAAAAACAAATCAATATCTGCTCTCTCCTGCATTCTTTGCCACCCTCTGTCTTGCTGTCTCGGCCCAGCTGCAAAGAGAACCAGATAAAGGCAACTGGAAAAAGATGGTCATAAAGAAATAGCAGCAATGCAAATCCCTGTTCCTTTCCACTAGAAATGCAGTACTGAGCTCTACCATTTGGTGACACTGTTTGTAGTGAAAAAAACAGCAAGGAGTTGTGTGGCACTTGAAGACTAACATTTATTTTTTGCATGAGCTTTCGTGGGAGAAGATCTTCTCCCACAAAAGCTCATGCAAAAAATAAATCTGTTAGTCTTCAAGTGCCACACAACTCCTTGTTGTTTTTTCACTGAACTAGACTAACACGGCTTTCCATTTTAAAATTGACTGTTTGTAGTAACAAGGAAGAATGAAGGAAAACGAGTGCAGCAAGGGGATCTGTCCAACTGTCAGTTTGGTAGCATGGGACTCGGAAGCAAAAGAGAGCTGAGACTATGTCCCTTAGGGACTTTTTAAATCATTAATAAAGTCTGTGGTGAGGCAAAGGGAACAAAGGAGACCAAATCTAGAATCATCACCCCCCTCCCCACAGTTCGATATCCCATTCTCCGGGTCAGTCACAGTGTCTTCAAATGAGAATCCAGGATTGGGATGTTGCTTATTTGGTGGCTCATTTTGGAGTTTTGGTTTCTCTTCAGGCTTTGTCATTTGCTGATTGTGCTCTCTGACACATAGTGCCTTCAGAACTGTTCGCCAGTACACAGGATGGATGCTGCACTGCAAAACTCCAACAGAGGCTAGTGAGAGAAATGGATTGAAAAGAGAACCTGTGGAATTACCTAGTATTTACCCCTGCTGACATAGTATGGTTAGCTGTCGTGGCTCCTTTATGGCCTTGGTCGCATCTGCTCATTTGAGGGGCAGTCATGGGCCTGTAGAGAAAAGATCAACAGCATATTGGAGACAGTCTCTCAGAAGCAGTCTGACTTTCCAGCCTGACTGGGTAAAACAGTGATCATTTTACTGTAGCTGAGATGTTCATTACAGTCTGAGATGCTGTGTGTCACAGCTTCATTGTATGTAGTTCTCTGGACTCATGTTGCCCAGGGAGTGAAAAAATACTGTCTGCATTCTATCTGCCATGGGGGGTTACCTGGTGAGAACTTCCACACTATACAAGAGGGCCTGTAGGGAGGTGGCCAGAGCAGCAGTAGCTGCTATCTCCTCACGAGCAGCTGGCACTGTCTCCACTTGTGATGTCTGCCTCTTCAATTTCTGCAGGTAACAGGGGACCAGTGCTTCCAGGACCATCAGCATCTGGAGGCTGGGACAATAAAAAACACTCTTGCTAGAGAAGAATGTGCTGCAATATGAAATTTGCTTCAGTAAGATGCCTGAGATTCCAAAAGAAACCTAAAGGTCCCTGGATCTCACCCATGCTGTGCTTTCATTACACCTCACTAGTGAAACAAGATTGGTCCTGAGAGGTAATTGGGCAGAAGACCTTTGAAGGAAATTCAGGTGGTTCAGGAAGTAATTATAACAAAAGTACTCTGTATCAAGACAGCAACTTTAGTCTGACAAATTCCAAAGGGGTAGTCATGTTAATCTAGTGCAGCAAAACAAACAAGATGTCCTGTGGCACAAATTTGTTAAGTCTTTAAAAGTGCCACAAGTCATTTGTTTATTTTAGTCTGAGGATCTCAAAGCTCTTTACAAAGTGTTTAAATTATACCTGTTCAAATGTAGGTCCAGAGATGCAATTCACTATGCATTCTCTTATTCACATACATGCATTTTCCCTCCCAAAGATTCCTTTTCTCTCAGGCTCCCCTCTTGAATTCCCTCCATGCCTGCCTCCCTCCGTTTCCCCATATTTCCTCCCATTTGTATTGGTATGCCCCTTCTCTCTGGCTCTCTGCTTCTTCCATCACATCCCTGCTCCATGTACTCCAAGACCACAGAGATCCTAATCCAGACAGTGGTCTCCAAGTCATCCATGGCTATAAAGAGATGGCTTGAGTGACCATCCTTCTAGTGCTTCTCTTTCCATCACACTGCACAACGCTCTAGCCATAAGGCTGCTGGTGGCTTGGGAGCAGTGCTCTAGGAAAGGCTTCTACAGGTCTCTATGGTTTAGACCAGTGGTTTTCAAATGCTTTTTTTCCTGGGACTCAGTTGAAAAAAACCATTTATGCCTGGGACCCAACAATTACATCTTTGAGCAGTGCATTCCAGTCTTTCAGTGGCAACAGCAAGGACTGCCACAATCCAGTACCTGAAGGTCTGTGACCCAGTCCTGGGTCCCAACCCATAGTTTGAAAACCACCAGTTTAGAGGCTCAGAGCATTCTTCCAGGACTCTAGTCACAAGGCACATTCCCCACACAGCTGTCCTCTACCAGTGGAAGTGGTCAGGTAACAGCAGATGCTGAGAGCTTGGGTGGGTCTCAGTCAAGCATGATGACTGAATATGACTTAGTTTGCCATCGCTGTGTCTATGCTGTTGATGGTAAAGGTGAGGCAGAGAAGGCTACGTGACCTGCTCAAGGTCACAGCACATCTGTGGCAGTCAGCAACAGAACACAGGTCCCCTGACTCCCACTCCCAAATCACTCCTGTGTCAGTGTTGCATTTTGGTGTTACGGAAGGACAGGGCTTGCTGCCAGAGGAGCTTTCTTTCAAATGAGATATAAAGAAAGCTCTTGCTCCTAATATTTATTAAAGTGTTCTTGCTTTAATAGGGTCATATTGATTTAATGGCCAATGCTGCCAGAGTTGTACTGAGTTAATATTGGTTTTATGTAAAATTCCCCACATTTTCACTAAAGAACATTACAAATACAGCACCTGTCACCCACTCCAAACTCACCTGTATTTTCTTTTTATTTTTTGGAAGAAGATAGTGAGGAGACCAGCTGCACACCTTCTCCTAAAAAAACCCAAAATAGCCATGCATAGAGTCCTCCCACCTACTTTTTACTTCCATGTCTACTTATCTGTGTTTTATCCCTCACATCCTTGGTTGGTCTTTTCTGTTTTCCAAGTATGCGTAAATCAAGACAGAAACCAAAGAGACATTACCTTCTAAATGATTCAGGAGCATATGCAACCACAGTTACACACAGCTTGATGGCTTCACTGATAGAAAAGGTCAGATCTTCATTCCCATAGCAGAAATCTGAAGGGGCAGGAATAACATGGAAAGTAATGATGCAAATGAAGTAAATGAAAGTGGAGGCAGGTAGGTTTCACTCAGTGGGTTTTTGCTTTCAGTTTGACACTGGCAGTGCAGAACTGGTTTCTTCCCTGAAAATCAGGTCACTTTTATTTAGGTGCCTACGTATGGTTTCATGGCCAACATCTTCAAAAGCAGCTAGTGATTTTAGGCAAATTTTTTCAAAAGAACTTAAGCCTTGTTTTCAAAAGTCACTTCAATGCTTAAGAGCCATTGACTTCACACTCTAAGTGCTCAGGTCACTTTTGAAACTATTACCATTGGGTGCCTCAATTTTTAGGTTAGTCAGCTGAACGCTGTCTGGAAATACATTTTCAGAGTGTGCATATTCAGCACATTCTGAAACTCAGACTTTCTTAGATTATTTCTGTACTGCTGGTGGCACCACTGACAGTGAAGGACCGATTTTTTCCATTCAACTGAATGTTAGTAAAGACACCCTCAATCGAAGCCAGAAGGGTCGACACATTAAGACCACCCCCTCAAGTGGTGTAGTGCTGCGTTGATGGGAACACATTTCCCTTTGGCATAGTGCAGTGAAGACGCAGCACATAAGAGGAGTGATGAAGTTGAAAGGAGTTACACAAACCTGTAGCTTGTGTAGCTTGCATAACTCCCCATCAACTGCTGCCAGATTTCACAGTAAGTGTAGACCAGGCCTTAGAAAGTCCCAAGTTGGTCACCCAAAAACAAAGGCATCTATAATAACTGTGATCCTTAAGGGTTAGCATTTTCAAGAATTCAGCTCTCACTCAGACCCCTTACATGAAGGCCAGATTTTCACAAGAGTTCAAGTGCTCTGGGGCTCCCTTTACAACCCTTATCAATAGATTTTCAAATGAGTTCAGCATGCAGTGTACCATTCTGGAAATCTAAACGCTCATGTAGCTTCCTGGGATTCTTTTCAAAATCTAATCTCAATGGTGGGTGTTGAGCAACTGAAAACCTTGTCAGAGGCACCTGAGTTAGGCAACTAAGTTTGGAATGTTTGCCTTATATTCTAATTTTAAAGAATAGGCCTGGAATTCTCAAAAGTCCCTAAGGGAATCAGGTGCCCAATTGCCTTAGACACATTTGAAAATACAGTCAAGGGCAATTATAGAGCTTTCCTGGTCTAGATTTCTTTTAAAACTTAACAGAGTGAGAGCTGCTGTATTGTGCAATGTGCACAGAAAGAGCAAGAAAATCTGAGCACACCTTACGTATTTCATATTGCAATTAGAGGCACTATTGTACAATGTTGCAAAAATCCCAGAATATAACCAGCCTGTCTTGTAAATCTGAGAGACCTTCATGGCTGTTTCCACCCACCTCACTCTACTCGGAAACCAGTAATGAACAGCTTGTGTGCAAGGTGAATCTAAAGGCCTACAATGGTAAATGTAGGGGGAATCATGGCTTCAACTGATGAAGAAGATGATTTGTATGAGGGAGGACATGTATCCTATTCCACAGTGGAATCCTCTGTCTTGAGCTCCCTTCCCTGCTTCAACCAATGTTTTTTAAACTGATGGTCTCACTGATTTCATCCTACTCATTTGCAAGTGGCAGGCCGCTTATATGCCCTACAGTAGGATGACAAAGCATCCCAGTTATGCAATTGCATATGGTATGGAATAGGAGAAGCAAACCATGGTGGGCCGTAATAAGGATGTAGTTTGTGTTCTCTGTGATGTACCAGTTCTAGTGAAGGTCCAGTGGGGGAGGAGCACTCAGATGAAAACTGAACTTCCTCTGCATCACTATCAGCAGCACTGAGAGAGTGTACTGGTAAAAAAAAGCCTTGTCATGTGCAAAGTGTATCAAAAACTCCACGTCCCTTTCTGATCATGGGGATGAAGTCTGGATGAGCTGTACATGGTGTTGTTTGCACATTCTTTAGTCTGATGGTGTCAAAGCTGATGCTGTGCTTCCTGTCAGATCTGTAACGGTGGTTGGTGCCAAGATCAAGAGTGGTATGGAAGCTGGTGCTGCAAGCAGTGCATCACTAGTTCTTGATGCCACTGTCTCCACCTTATTGGCCACTGATATCACAGCCACCATATTTTCCATTGTTGGTGCCTTTGTCAGGTGGTTTCTGTACTGTATTTTAATGTGATGTTGTGTTGGAGGAGGACAATTTTTGTAAGTTGCTTTACTCCTCACTCAGATGGCTCAGGTCCTTACTCAGCACTGACCATATTGTACCTGAGCATCCTTTTGCCTCTTGAGCTCTTCAGTTTTAAGTTTGGGTACAGCCTTTCAGGGGAATGCTTACTTATTTTATATACATAATAAGTGAGTAGCTGATTAAAAAAGACTTAACTATGGCTAAATTAAACTAACTCTAAAATGGCTAAATATGAATAAAGTTTAATTGCTAATAATGCTCTGTCATGGACTGTGGCTGGCTGAAAAGGAACTGAGGGGGTTGGGATGCATGCATACTAGAAGACACACCAATAGGAGCTCCATGTGTGTGAACCAGGTGAATAGTGCTGAAAAAGTCTCCAATCAAGGGTGCGGGATGCGACAGCACCTAAACTGGAGCACCCACAGAGACATCACTTGAAGGAGAACAGGAACAAATGTTTTTCAGTTAAATAAATAACCTTTTATGGGAAATACCTAATAGATGATTGGGCCAAACCCAACCCTCACAACTGACTGATATGTAAGAAGCTGGTACTGCAGCATTCAGAAACAAACAGGTCACAGCAAATATTACTGGGTCAACATATTAGATATTAAACAACAAATAATGTCTCAAATATAATAGGTAAAAGGAAGATTTACTATTACCTAATGATTTGAGAGGCTTTTCTGCTTTCACCAGTTCCAAGATGTCCAAAATGTCAGGTGTGTCTCCCTCTAGGGACTGCAGCAGGTCAAAGAGGCACTGAGCAGACACACCTTTGCTGGGTCCATTGTTGGTAGCATCCTGTTTAAATGACTCCTATTTATTATTGATATTTTATGATTCCACTCGCATCCCAATTGTCTTTGTTTGCAGACACAAACATTTTAGTTTCAATCAAGGGTTCAAAGAGTTTACTTCAAGATTTTAAGCACACAAAACAATACGCACTGTTTGAGTCTGCAAACAAAGGTCGGAACAGTAATGTGATCTGGAAACTGCACAGCTTTACTTCCAAAACTTTCATTCACACGCTGTCCTCTGAAGTAATGGCACTTATGTCAAAGATCCCCAAGGTCTTTAACTCCCTCTGGACCTACAGTATATCCTTACAGTCATAGAATCACAGAAATGTAGGACAGGAAGGGACCTTGATTAGTCATCTGGTCCAGTCCCTTGTACTGAGGCATGGCAAAGTATTACTTAAATCAGCTCTGACAGGTGCTTGTCTAACATGATATTTAAAAAATTCATTGAGAGAGATTTCACAACTTTCCTAGCTGATTTGTTCCAATACTTAACTACCATTGCCATTGAGAAATCAGTAGTCTGGCCCCTGGGGAGCCAGATCCGGCCCCAGTTCCCTGGTTGGGCAGGTGCTTTTCCAGTGCCCAGTGAGCACAGCCAGCACCGGGCAGGGGCTGCCTTTCTCGCCAGCCAAACCAAGTCCCTTCGCAGTCCCCAAGGGTGCCCATGCCTTTGCCTGACCCTTATCTGGCTCAGGGGCAGGATGGGAGATGACCTCCCCCAGCCTCTGCCCCAGCTTGGCTCCTAGAGAAATGTGCCTTTGGCAAAGGCATATTCCTCTTCGAGGCCAGGTAGCGTCAGTCTGGCATCCTTTAAAATTCAGTGCCCACAGCCTTACCCCGTTCGTCTTACCCTAGTTACAGCCCTGTTCTGTGGTGAAATAAAACAAAATGCATCTCGCTAAGGCACAAAAAACTATTCCGGGGCAGAATCAGGGGAGCATGAGAACTGATTATATCTACTACATAAGAATGTAAGATTGATCACACTGGGTCAGACCAATGGTCCACCTAGTCCAACATCGTGCCATCTTACAATGACCAATTCCAGATGTTTCCAAGGGAATGAACAGAACAGGACAATCATCACAACGCTGCATTCCTTGCTACTGTTCTTTCAGTTTCCATTTAACTAGATTTCTCATTGTGTAGCTCTTCTGTCTTAAGTACTACTGTGGTGGGCTTCTCTGGTATTTTCCCTCTACCAGATATTACGTTTAATTATATTGTGGGCAGTATTACTGATGTTCAACTATAATCACCTCTTGGACTAGATTTTGTGCTCCACTTAGGACAGAGTCCTGGTCTACACTGACAGTGAAGTTCAGCGCAATGCTGCTTACCTCAACCTTCTGCAGTCTACGTCTCCACTGTCAGAAAACTAAATTAGAAAAAAATGGAGCTGTAATTTGACCTTTTAACACCACCCCTGCAAGTGGTGTAGCACTGAAGCTGAAATCTACAATTCTAATTTAGGTCCCTGTAGCCAGAGAGTAGCTCTAATCTTGCTTTTCTGGTTTTCTAGTTTATTTCACCACAGCAACATAGCTCCTCTCCTGCCCACCCCCCTTTTTCAAAGAGAAGACAGGAGGGGGATTGAGCAGAGGACAACTGCCTCCCCACAAGTCCTTGTGCCTACTACTCACTTTGCCATGTATTTCAGGAAGTAATGTGAGCAGTGGGGAGGCAAGACCTCGAGCAAGGAATTTGCTATGGTCACTTGCTTTCTTCTTCTGTGATGTGACATCTTAAAATCAACAACCCCACACCCAGCGTAGACAAGACCTAAATCAAGATTTGCCTCGTTCTTTGTGGGTTCCAGGACTAGCAGCTGCAAGAAGCAATCATTAGAAGTGTCTAAAAACTTTATTTTTTCATCCTGCCCTGACGAAACATGTACCTAGTCATTCTTATATCTTTTGTATTCTGGTATTATTATCATGTACCATTGATTATCATAATTGCAGCAAGTTTCTGTGATGCCTATTATACCATTATCCTCACTTAATATCAGGCACAGTTCTAGCATCACTTTTTAGTTGCCTGCCTTCATGTGATATAATTGAATGGGACTCTTCTTCATTTCACTGTTTTTCTTCAATTCACTACACTCTTCTCCTGGTCATCACAAACCCAGCTATCTATACTCCTAATGAGTGAGTTCCCCATGACTATTACTTGCCTTTTCCCAATAACTGGAGTTCCCTCCCCACAAAGAGGTATCCACAGTGCAAGAGAAGACCATGACACCATCTGGAGGGAGGGTTCCAGCTACCGGATCATTTTCCTCAGTACAAGTTTGATGTTCTCCTTCCCTGAGACTTTCATCCTACTCAACAGAAGAGGCTGTCAGACAGGGGGTGGGACTGTTTTACTGTATCCCAAAAAGTCTCATCAGTAAATCTCTCTGTCTCTTTCAGCTTCTCCAGCTCAGTCACTCTGGCCTCCAGGGCTCACATTCAGGCTCTGAAAGCCATAAATTGCTTGCACTGAAATCACACATACACCTGCCTACCAGGCAGATAGTCAGACATGCTGCATTCAGTGCAATGGACAAGGCAGCCTCCCCACTCTGCTGCTGGACTTTTGCTGGCATTGTTTTTACTCCTGCAGCTTTGGGGGTTGGGGGGGAGGGTAAGGGGCAGGATGTGTTTATTAGCTGAACTTTAGAAATTGTTAGGTGTATCTGGCTCTTATGCTACCTCTCTAAACAGGGGTGTCACCGGCTAGGGGAGGGACCTGGGGCACGGGCCCAGGCCCCGCCCCATGGCCAGGGACAGAGCCAGGTGCTGCCGCGCCACCGCAGGTGGCCAAGCCCTGCATCCCCGGTGGGGGACAGGGCCGCCGCGGCTGCTGGCGGCCAGGCCCCAGATCCCCAGCGGGGGACAGGGCCACCATGGCTGCCGGCGGCCAGGCCTGAGATCCCTGGCGGGGGACAGGACCGCTGCGGCCATGGGCGCTGGCGGCTAGGCCCCAGATCTCCGGCCTGATTGGGCCAGAGATCCGGGGCTCTGGCGCAGGGGTTCGGGACATGTGCCCTGAAGTGCCCAGTGCCAGCGATGCCCCTGTCTCTAAACTGTCTTGCAAAACTCCCATTTGCTACTCCTCTGCTTACTGATGATCCAACCTTTTAAACCTTGCTCTCCCTGAATAGCCCTGCCTCCTGGTTAACAGTTAATAGACCCTAACAGGATTAATGTGACAAGTACATTACTTGTGAGTTCCAAAACAATTTCAAGCCTAGCAGCTCCTCCTTCCTCCCAACTGCTTTCCCTTGCTTTCTCTGATGTGGAAGCCTTTCTGCATATCAAGGCTCCACAGTGTTAAAATAAGGAGCAGGTTTTACTCACAGGGAACTCAAGGAGAGGAGCCACACTGGCAAACAGTTGCAGAATGAAGGGTTTGCGATGCAAAATGTAGAACTGTCGGCAAGCAAACTCAATCGCTTGGCGTAACTGTGGGTTGCTTTCATAGTCAGCATACACCTGAGGGGAAAAGGGAGCAGAGAGTACAAAAAGTGCCAGTCCAATCAGGAACGTTGCTGCCTCGAGGAAAGACCCAGGGCACATGCCCAGGCCCCGCTCCCTGGGCCCAAGCCATGCCCCCAGGCCACGATCTGGCACCCCAGACCCAATCGTGCATTGGGTTCCTACTGCCTCCATGCTGGCCCCAGATCCCTGGCCAGGTTCAGGGCTGGGAGAGGCAGGCGCTGCTGCAGACGTCTTGGCCTCAATACCATGCTGAGAGAAGCGGGTGCCGCTGAAGGTGTCCCAGCCTCAATCCCCAGTCGGGGCCAGGGCCTGGAGAGCCGGGTGCTGCTGCTGGCGCCCTAGCCCCGGCTTCCAGTCTGGGACGGGGCCGGCCCAGACACTTGGGGCATGTGCCCTGTGGGCCAGGCATCAGCGATGCCCCTGAGTCCAATTAAAACAGCAAAATATTGAAAGCTGTATGGTACTGCAGGCCTTGAAAGCAATAGTTCCTCATCTTTCATAACTAGCCTCAGAATCCTGCCCTGCAAGAGTTTGATTAGATGAGGGATTCAGTGGTTATTGATTTCTCTGAGCTACGTAAACAATACAATTAATTAGGAGCCTCTTTTCCATGTTTGCTTATTTTGTCCATTTAAGTTGACTGCCTGTTCTACTTCTCTGCAGATAGAGCAAGTTTCCTTGAAAAACTGCTACCAATATTACTCTTGCTGTACTCATGCAACAATTCCCAATAAATTCCTGAATTTAGGGTATATTTCACCCCATTACAGAGAGTACACATAAGACCCATTAAGCCACTGAAGTTCTCAGTGCAGATAAAGTATCTGGGCTGCACATCGAGAGGAACTCAGTCTCTGGGGGCAGAAATGAATTTTAGGGGTAGTTAAAAGACACTCTTTATTCTGCAGCTGAAGAAGTAAATGGACAGTACATGTCTATTCATGAAAATGGGATCTCAACCCCACTTGGTTGAAATGGTGCAAAAAAGTGTGGGAGAAACTTACATAAACAGAAGGTTAGACTGTTAAATTAAGTTTAATCTCTATGAATTGTGTTATAAAACAAAACCACAAGTAACCCTTCTGTTTTTATCACTCTTATTCACTCTCTCCAAACCTTGAACTTTGAGAACAAACTGACTGTTGTTTTCACTGTAAGTATACCTCAGTGGTGTGGTATTGTATGAAGACCTGATCCTGAGCTGAATCAATCAAGCTACTGTGTACACTGCATTCCTTGTAACGCTGTGAGTGGTCAGTGGATAAAGGGCTGAACACTGCAAAGGGACACTTCAAAGGGGATCAGGGACTGGCATGCGCTTACTTTAACAGGCCAAGTTATGAAAGGACTGGCATAGCTCCAGAAAGACTGTTGGGTGGCTAACAGGCTGATGGTGTCCACATGGCTAGGTAAGGGTGACATACTAGTGCATGGTGGATTTATATGCTGGCTTGCCACATGCTAACTTGCCATGCAGACAAGTCTGTACATGACCATAGTTCAGTCTATGTGTGTGTGTGTGCATGTGCGCATATTAGTGGCATCAGGCTATCTTACATAGGCTCTTTCAGGCAGGAACTGGTACAGTGGGGGCAGGTCTGCAATACAAACAGTGATAACTCATTCTGTGATCCTGTGCCAGGCACTTAACCTTCCACCTTAATCTTCCCACTTGTAAAATGGAGATGCTAATGACATACCTCACAGCAGTACTATGAGATGTGCACTGCTGTAAAGTGCTCTTAACAGTGGAAAGTACTGAATGCCACAGGAGTTTATTATTATTGCTTTTGCCAGCAAGACCTCTGATGGAGCAAGAGAATGCTTGTCTTACTTGCTGATTTGCTGGGTGTGATGACTGACAGCAGCTTTTCAGTCTTCAGTGCTAACCAGCAAGTGTGACCACTCACCTGCAGCATGGTGGGGAGGATCCACTGGTACCCACTGAGAGAGAAGAGATGGTTGAAGTGCACAGCTGTGTTGATGACAGTGGCGGCATACTGCCTCAGCAAGGCACTGTCCTCTGGGTGCAGAATCAGGGCTCCATTGAAGACATTTAGAAACAGCATGATCTCATCCCCCCAAGGAAACTCACTAGGCATGCCCAGAAACATCTCCTCTAGAAGCTTAATCCACAGACTTTTCTGAAGAGTATCAAGGCCAAAGAGTTCCTTCCCGGCTGTGAAAGGAATGCAGGCAACATAAATCCTCATTAATTGCTTCAGCCCAGCAAGGAATTTCCAGCCAGGTAATATTCCCAAAGACCACTGGAAAGGATCAGATGAACAATGGTCTCTACATAGCTCTCACCAGCAAAACACTTTGGTCACAGGTGCTTTTTAAAAGAGGACTGAACCAAATCCATTGGTGGGGCAGCACCACTGATGACAACTGATTTTGACCAATTGTGTTTAGGTACCAGCAAAGAACTATCGGAGGGGCACTAGAATAATGTGATGAATCTCACATGACTTTATTTATTTTTATCCTGTTAGTTTAAAATCATTTGATTTTTCATTCTCTTTTAAGTTCA
Source organism: Podocnemis expansa (assembly GCA_007922195.1). Lineage (NCBI taxonomy): Eukaryota > Metazoa > Chordata > Testudines > Podocnemididae > Podocnemis > Podocnemis expansa. The sequence continues at coordinate 12,019,886 of ML681988.1, read as the reverse complement.
AACAGACAAATCTTGCAATGATCATTGACAGCTCATCGGATTGTAGTGGTAGAAAAGCCCTATGGATAACTACTATATTCTTTACCCATCAGGTGATCCCAGAAGGGCCCACAGTAAAGGATGCTGATGTGCAATTATAATACTGCTTTTCAACTGAATGCCTCTTACCATACAGTGAAAAGGAGCCTCCATGGCAGGGGTCCATCTAATCCATCCCTGAGTTTGATTAAAAATCCTATCTGACTATAAAGGTTAACTATTGAAGGGGGACAGTCCCTAAATTCCTCCTGCAAAATTTGAATGTGCACCCATCATAGCTGGAGATCCTCATTTGCCCATGGAAGTAGTGTAACTATGCACACAAATTCTCCTTTGGATGCACAGTTACCTAATTTTCATGTGCCATGTTGCATGCACAAATGCAGAGCTTGCAGGCTCCATCCAAACGCCAGGACCACATTTTGAAAAATCTGGCATGACCAGTGTTGTCAGTGGTCAGAGCACATGTAACTGAGGCCCTAACTTGCAATGAAGTCAGCGGAAAGCAGCCTCTCTTATGGGCTTTTAATCAATGACCAGTTTTATGCTGCACCACTTTTACTGCAGTCACACTTACGTCCTAATATCTGGGCAGGGATATTTTCCTTGGACCCTTTGAGGTAAGCTAAACCTCTGTGTTGTTCAGTCTTTCTAAGAAAGTGATAATTTTGCCTGAATGAAGCTGCTGATGCCAAGTTCAGTATGCAAATGGAGTCTGTGAAATTTTTGCCAAATGCTTTCTCCATACCTTGAGGATCACTGAAGAGGGAGAATTCTGCATCAATGGCACTCCGAGGGAAGGAAGGCAGGCGGAGAAGGTCCTCTTGGAGCATAGACACATGGGATTGTTTGTGAGCCACAGGGATTTTCTGGGTCAGTGATATGAGGAAAAGCACCCGTCCTACCTCCTCCAACTTGCGGGTAAACACCTGGCAGAGAAGGACAGACACAAGGACAAGAAACAATCAGAAGGGTTTTTAAAAGAATGTGACATCTTTAAAGATCAGTCTAATCACCCAAATGCAAAGAGGAAAGTTGAAAGAGTGGGAAGCAAGCATTCCAAGGAAACTCTCCCCTTTGCTACTGGGACAACCCCCACTTATTAGAAGAGCAGGGATTCTTAGGATGGAGTGGAGGCCACTCTAGCAGAGTGGCCCAGTGAGAAAACCTTCACTTTTTTCCAGGGCTCCTTACTTTGAGGATATGATGCTGCTGCTGATACGTGGGGAGATGGTCACTACTCTACTGTGAGATCAAGACTGGATGAGAAAACCCCTGGAGGCTGAGGTTAGAGTGAATGGAGCAGATGGAACACTGTGAAGTAAGGCAATTGATGCCAATGGCTACTGTTGTGGCCCATGTAGCTGTCCCAAGAAGGAACATCTGAACAGTAGAGCAAGGAAAAGGCAGAGGAGACACTGCCAGGAGGGAGAAGAAAGCATAAATGGTAGCCTCTACTGCAGAGGCAGGCAGATCTGTGGGGAAAAGGCAACGAGTAGGCTACTAAAGAGCCAGGGTCTAATGCCTGGAAAGAAGCAATGTGAATACCCCTGCCTTTGAAGCTTAAGTATGTGGAGTCACCCAGTCATACCTATGAGAATATTTGCAGAACAATAAAAAGGATCAGGTTGGAGGGATCCACAAGCTGGTCCTCACAGTATGAGGGGAGTCCTTTAAAGGGACTAGGAGGAACCGCTTCCAAGGATGTGTTTTGGATTGAAAATGTTCTGATGGTGATGAGATACCTGTTTCTGAATGAGCTCCTGACCCTTTTCTGGATGCATGTGTACAAGATTGAGCTGTGGAGACACTGACCTCCGAAAAGGATAAATATCCCGGACATAGGTCTGCAATCGAAAAGAAGAACAAAATAAGTTTAAACATATTTAGCCAGAACTGTAGCCAGAACCTGAGACTGAAAGACGGAGCATGGATCACTCAACAAATCACCCTGCCCTGTTTATACCCTTTGAAGCATCTGGCTCCAGTCTCCGTCACAAGACAGGGTATGGCTAGACAGACCACTAGTCTGACCCAGCCTGGTCATTTTTATGTTCTTCATAAATGTAACCATAATAAGAAAGGCTTGTGGTGGGATTGGTGAACTGGCTTGACAAAAAAATCAAATTGCTACCACCACACGCAGACACATGCATACACACACACAGACACTCCTGTTAACCTTCACTCATTCTTAGAATCCAAGACAAACTGAAGCTTATATTCATTTTCTGAAATATTTGTATCAGGGCTTCTGCTATGGTGATGAAGGTGGTATAAGAATCTGAACAGAACAGAAATTTGACCTTTTGCCATGCAAAATGTTAGAAAATCTAAGACGAAGGCATACTCCATCTCTCTTCAGGGATACTAACACTTGTAATTTCCACAGGCGTAGGCCTGTGTCACTGATGATAGCACTCTGCCCACATACAGTTCTCTTGCTATATGTTGGTCACTCCCAATATTAAGGAAACGATGAAGAAAGAATAAAATAAAAAACAGGCCTTTGCCTCACCTTGTTGTAATGAATAAGGTTCCATCGTTTATCCATTAAAAAATAATGAGCAGACTGGGTTTCAGGTATGTTAAAAAACTCCAAACACTCCTAAAGGTGAAGAAACAAAAACCAGTTTGTTACTTGTGAACTACATTGTACAGAGACAAAGAGTTTTATAACTAGTTGTATAGGGAATGTTCCCAGATGCCTTGCTCAGGCTGGTACACTATTCTTTCATTTAACACTTTTACTTCATTTAAAATACACACACACTCTCTCTCTCTCTCTCTCTCTCTCTCTCATGTTCATAATATCTCCTGGATTGACAATCTTGGCCATTAATATTGCTTCTCTTTATCCACAGAACAATTATTTCTGTCTCCAGACCTATTCTGTCTCTCTGTCTACATCATCATGTGGGTATCACTGTCTCCATTACTGCAAGAGCTGAACACCTCCCAGATTTATGTAAGTATCCTCATAACACCCCTGTGAGGTAAGAAAGTGCTGTTTTACAAAACAGGGAGGTAAGCCACAGACAGACTGATGTTATGCCTACACTTAGGGCTGTGTGTAGAAAACAGACACTCCATGACCACCTATCATGGATCTAAATAGTAGCATACATGGGAAGTCACTGCTTAGGTGAGTAGAGCAGATTGCTCTTTAGAGTACAGAGTGACTTCAAGGTACAGAGACTCCACCAGCAAATAAGCTGGGTCCACGCTACAGAGGAAGGTGAAAAACACCCAGAGTTTCTGCCAACCTGACCTGGAGGAAAATTCCTTCCGACCCCCAAATAGGGCAATCAGTTAGACCCTGAGCATGTTGCAATCTGTTAGCCTTAGAGCTACCTTTGTAGCGTGTTGGTTAACAATGGGCTCTCCCACAGACCGAGATACTGAAGATGGGGAGGACCCCACAATGGAAATCAGTTCATATGCCCTGCCCCCTGTCCCCTCCATTTATACAGTAGTGATCACCCCTTCTAGGATGGACAGTGTTTCTCTCCACAACACTTAAATTGGGATGTTTGTAAGACTATTTCTAAAACTTGGAGGTGACAGGCATAAGCAGCTAAATGCATCATTAAAAGGCTTTACCACAATACTCATTCCCACCTTCAGAAGAGCTTCAAACTGTGTGTCCTCATGCACTGGTAACTGTGTTGGGATGTCACACTCATTCTGTCCATGCACTACCAGGGTCTTTGTGCCTAAAGTAAAAAAAAGACTTCATTTTTTCTCCTCCAGTTTAAGAGCATTCATATGCTACTTCAGTGAGACTATTCATAGACTAAGGCCAATGAATAATGGGTCCTCTGAGGAGCCAGCACAAGTCCTAAGTATTTGGAAACCATCATGTAACACTTCTACTCCCATTTAATGAGAACTAATCTTTTCTAAAGGGTTAAATTAACTGTGACTGTTACTCTAAAGAAGAAATACATAAAAAACAACAACTCTGTTTTCACAGAGCAATCTGTTGTCTGCCTCATGAAGATCTAGGGTTACTGCTATACCCTCTTGGTTTTTAACTCCAGACATTGCCAAGATTTACACTGGAGGATTTTAAGATGAGCTAGCCCTGAATGGCAGTGTTTAAATGATCATAGTTGGCAGTCCTTTGGGAACTGATGGCACATAGCTCCATGATGAACAGATTTTTCTGAGGTCATTTTTTGTTTACTTGCCTACAGAGTTTTGAAGGGGCTGTAAATTGTTCAAGAATTATTTTAAATGTGGAAAATATTTAAGTGAGCCCAAATCCAAAAGGGACTGGGTGAAAAATGTCTTGTGGTATTAAGAGCGAGCCTCCAATGACCTTCTTCTGGTGGATCTCAAACTGGTCATTCTCTAGGTAAGTAGTGTGGGGACAGTAACAAAATAGCAAATAAAGAAGACTGGTAAGGGATAGGGATCCCACCTAGGTCTTAAAGTTTGTACATGGCCCTACCTGGCATCGAGGCAGTCACCAGCAGTTTTACTTCACACTGCTCCTTCTTCATCGTCTGTTTGAGATCCTTGAAGAAAAGGCCCTCTACATAACCCACAACTTCCCACAGGAAAGTCAATGTAGCTGAAATGGCATCCATGCCCCATTCACATGGAGTACGCACAAAGTACATGATCAATCCCACCTGCAGGAAACAAGGAAAGAATAACTCTCAAGCTGGTTTTGCACACACATCATCTTGCTCTTACTGGCATTAGTCCTGCATTAGCCAATCCCCTGTCCCAGACTTATCATAATTATTCTGGACAGCAGGCAAGCTGTCATCAACTCAGGCCAACTCTGTGGATCAGTCAGACAGGAGAATTTGTTATTATTATTTATTGTTTGTACTGTGGTAGCACATAGGAGCCTCCATCATGGACCAGAATCCTACTGTTGTGAGGTGTTATACTAGCACACGGCAAAAAATAAGTCCTTGTAGCATTATTCATCATTCAGAGAAGGCTCAACCTGTCAAAACTAATGCCTGAAAGCTCATGTCACTTTGTACAACTGTCCTCAGTGGGTATGTCTACACTTCAAAGTTATTCCAAAACAAGGAGGCTTATTCTGAAATAAGTTTTTCCTGTCCATGCATGTATTTTGTTATTTCAAATTAAGCATTTCTTTATTTTGAAATAATGAAGTGCTGTTTTGAAATAAGAAAACCTGTTTTTGTTTCAAAATAATGCTTAAATAGAAATTATTATTTTGAAATAAGCCATTCTAAGCAGCAGAATAGGCTTGTTTCAAAATAATGGCCCTATTCTTTTGCTTGTCTTCCCCTATTTCGAATTAGAGAGTTTAGTGAAGACTCTCTACTTCAAAATAACAACTCCTATCTTACTTCAAATTATAGAGTCTTCCTGACCTCCTAATTCAAAATAATTAATTCAAAATAGTGCTAATTTGAATAATTACTTTGAACTAAAATCAAAGCAGTTATTTCAAAATAACTATTTTGAATTTATTTTGTAAGTGTAGACATAGCCAGAGTCAACCTTCTGCCTCCTACTGTTTTGGGTGAGCGTAGGATGCTACTGACATGTTGAGGGGCTAATCTAGAACAGTCCTCGTAGCTGGAGAAGGCACTGGACAGAGGGGTGCGTAGGGAAGAAAACCCTTTGGTCCTTTACACTCTATCTCCATAAAGTGGAGGAAAGGGAAGATCTGTGTAGCTGTGCGTGAGGACAAGGGCATGGGCAGTCAGACCTAGTAGCTGGAGTCACGAGCCAGGAACTGAAGGTTAGAGTTGCAGATAGAAGCAGGAGTCAAGCCAAGGGTCAAAGCCAAAGTCAGAGTTGGGGGCAAGGCAGGTGTAAAGCTGGAGTCAGGCACAGCAGGGAGCTAGAGCAAGACAGGGAAGCAGGAAGTGGGAGGGGAGGAGGATCTGGGATAAAGAGGCTGAGAGGCAAGAAAGAAAAACAGGGCAAACAGGCAGGCTTGGAGCAGACTGTCACCTTAGGATCACCTAGTTACACAGACAACTTTCTGTGCCTCCTTCCAGCATGGTAGCATATCCAAGCCAACCTGTAGGGTCGGACATCTCTCCCTATCAGGCACTTTGTAGGCAGACATGCTTGGTGAACCAAACATCAGCTAGGCCCCTTTTCTAGTGGTTCAGGTGAGCTGTTGGGTGGTGGCTGCTGTGGTCTGCTCTCTCTGCTTGGGGTCCTACAGCCTGGGGTTTGAGATCCATGATCCCTCACATCATGGAGTCTGATAAGAGTGCTGCTTAGGGTGGCAGACCCATTTTGTGTCATTTCCCAAATACCACTCCCCAGGAGAACTGCAATGATTGCTGTGTCCATGGACTGTTCTCAGATATGCAGGAAGGGTTTGGGATGATAAAATAACATTTTATATAATTTTTTTTAATACAAAATGGATGCTGAGGGGCCTCCACTGACAGTTGGAGGCCTGATGCGCCAAGACTGAGTGGGTAATGTCCCAGGCCACTCTCTCCTTCTTGACTGTAACATTTGTACTCTAGGAAACCGGCAATCAAGGTTACACTTAAGGGCTGTCAGCAGGTACTGGGAGCTACTCACCAAATAGTTAAATAGGATGTGAGATGTCTGGGCAGGGAAGTCTCCGATGTTCAGTAGGAGCTTCCTCAGCATATACATCAACTCATCCTAGAAGAAAAGCTAGAGTTTTTTCTTTTCATCACAAAATGGCCTTCTGTTTCCTTCCTTTCTTTTTTTCTTTCTCTCTGCATGAAATGGAACTGTACGCATAGGTGAGTACTTAAACTTCTAAGTGCAAGTCCAAGGGGCATACTGTATGTGTTATCCAGGTCAGTAGCTCCCTCCCGTTTCATATTGTGGATCAACTCTTACACTAGATTTATCCTCCTGGGCACCTCTACTGGCAGTTTCCCAATCCTGCCACTGCACATTCCCTGAAGCAATTCTAACTGTCACCTACAATGAAAAAGGAGACACTAGGATTCAGTTGGAGAGAGTATATGAAAATTAATTCACTTTAGTATGATCATTGTTTCTGCTTGGCTAGTGTCCATTTTGGGCCAGATTCTCTGTAGCTTTCTCTCATGGCAGCTCTGACTTATACCAGCTGGCATAAGGCTCCTCCATTAACTGAGGATAGACAAAGCACATCACACGCTGGGCACTCCTCTTCCCTGCTCCCTAATTGGAGTGTGGTCCGTCTGTCAGGGCTACTGGCTATGCATGAGAACAGGTGGAGGGGCCAGAGATGTGATGTGCCATGACTCTTGTGGAGGGGCCAGAGATGTTACAGTTGGTCTCTGTTCCCATTGTGATGCTTAGGTGGTGCAAAGACAGGGGAGTGGTGCAGAGAATCCAGCTGTTTAGATTCAGAGGGGTAGCAGTGCTAGCCTTTTTCAGCAAAACAAACAAGGAGTTCTGTGGCACTTTTAAAGCCGAAATAAATATATTACTTTTTAAAAGTGCCACAGGACTTCCTGTTTATTCAGCTCTTTAGACTTCACTAGTTCTTTCTTTTGCTCATGTTCTTTAAGATTTTATGTTGCTTAACACACTAATTTACAGTGTAATAAGCTGGAGCTGAAGTATTCCTTCATTTTAAAATGTTATATCTCATACAAGCTTTTTGGAGCTATGGGACTCATTCTAACCTTACTTTGTCAGCTTTACTCTAGCGTCAGCAGCTGTATTGACTGCAACAGAGTCACTTCTGTTTTTCAGTGGTGTGAGAGATCAGGAGAAAGTGAAAAGTTTCACAATAATTCCTCTGTAAAATACATCTTATTTAGCCCTGAAGCAACAGTATCAAATTTGCATATGAATTCCAACTGCAGTTTCTCTTTGAAGCTGTGAGTTGTTATTCATTTCTCTGGACACAGCTGTTAGTAAATCATCAAGAGAGTGATCGGGAAGATTGAAGAACTCACCTACTGGTTTTTGAATGTTGTGATTTCTGATGTCAGATTTGTGCCCACAAGATTAAAAAAACAGTAGGCGTGCACTTTTGTCTTTCTGATCACTCTATTGTTGATTTGGTCTGCTCAGACAAATTTGACATTGTTGCTTCTGGGCTAAATAAGGACTTTGGATTTTTTTCCTCATTACAACAGGTGATTTGACCTCATCTTCCTCTATATGCTGTTCCCCAGTGTTTGAATCTTAACAACTGCTTTGATTTGCTGTTACAATGTGACCTGATTCTCTGACTTACACTCCCCTGCATTTAGAGTCCTCCCATTCTGTAAGTTCCCCATCTTCAAAGTGTCTGATGAAATGGAATTTTCTCCCACAAAACCTCATGTGATAAATAAATTTGTTAGTCTTTAAGTGCCACAGAACTCCTTGTTTGTTTTGCTGAACTAGATACTAACAGGGATGCTCTTTGAATCTATGAAGTCTGGATGCTTAACAAGCATTAGTGGCTGACTGGGTTGAACTTGAAAGGAAACTTCCAGGTCTTCTTTTTAGAAGCTTTAGGTGCGGGTAGGCCTATCTGCACAGTCATTAAAAACAGAGTCATAAAAAAGAGTTAAAAGGATTTTATTAGTTTTTCTCTGTGTTTCCATTTTACTCAGTCTCTTATTACACAGTAGGCATGAGCGGACACCTCTGATATAATGCCAAGGTGATAAGGGTATTGATATCATCATTCCTATCATTATTAGTTCTCTGAAGACAGCTCACAGACTATTAGGCACCATTAAAAAAGATGAATAAAACTGGAATAGGTGCAGAGAAGGGCTATTAAGATGATCCAAGGAGTGGAGAACTTGCTTTATGAGAGGAGACTTAAAGAACCTTGTTTGTTTAGCCTAATCAAAAGAAGACTGAGGGAAAATACAATTATTCTCTATAAATACTTCAAATGGAGAAATACAAGGGAGGGAGAGGAGTTATTTAAGTTCAGCACCAACATCACATAAGAACACATGGATATACACTGGACATCAGAAAGTTTAAACCTGAAATTAGACAAAAATTTCTAATCATCAAGGGAGTGATTACAAGGGGAGCAATGGGAGCAAGAAACTTAGCTGGCTTCAAGTGAGCTTGATAAATTTATGGCAGAGATGGTATGATGGGACAGTCTAATTTGGCAATTGACTGATCTTTGCCTACTAAGGATACATATACCCAATTGCCGGTGATAGGATGTTTGATGGGATGGGTTCTCAGTTACTAAAGAGAATTCTTTCTGGGTGTCTGACTGGTGAGTCTTGCCCACATGCTCAGGGTTTAGCTGCTTGCCTTATTTGGGGTCAGGAAGGAATTTTCCCTAGCAGACATTGGCAGAGTCCCTGGAGGTTTTTTGCTTTTCCCTGCAGGATGGGGCAAAGGTCAATTGCTAGAGGAGTCTCTACACCTTGAAGTCTCATTATTTCAGAACTTCAGTAACTTAGTCATATGTTAGGGGTCTATTACAAGGAGTGGGGGTGAAGTTCACTAGCCTGTGTTGTGCAGAAGGTCAGACTAGATGATCATAATGGTCTCTTCTGACCTAGGAGTCTATGACTCATTATGAAAGGGATAGATAATAGACAGAAAACATCATAATGCCACTGTGTAAATCCACACCTTGAATCCTACATGGAGTTCTGGCTGCCTCATCACAAAATAGGTACATAAGAACTGGCAAAAGTACATAAAAGGCCAAGAAAAACAACTAAATGTTTGGAACAGCTTCTACATGGGGCATGTTTGCATGAGACTGTTCAGATTGCAAAAGCGGTGATTAAGGGGAGATATGATAAGAGCACTGTAAAATCATAAATGCTGTTGCCATGGGAGGTTGTGAAGGCCACAGTATAACTAGGTACAGAAAATTAAATACGTTCATAGAAGATGGATCCATCTATTGCTATATTAACCAAAACGGTTAAGGATGCAACCCCACGCTCTGGGTGTTCCTAAACTTCTGACTGCCAGATGCTTGTCCTGGATGAAAGGGGTAGGTCACTTGATAAATTGCCTTGATCTCTTCATTGCCACCAAAGCATCTAGTACTGGCTGCTGTGGGAAGAGAGGCTGCCAGGCTAGATAAACCATTGGTTTGACCTCATATGCTCATTCTTATGTTCTTATTTATATGGTGTCACCAGTGTGCATGGTGCTGTCTATGTTATTATTCATGTAGTGCTATATAGGTACACAATGCTTTTCATACTACCAAACACAACAGATCTCTGCCTCACAGAGGTTACAATCTAAACCAGACATAGCCCAGAATAGGATTACAATGATTATGTATAAACTACTTATGCTAAATGGTTTGTTCCACCTTATGTTTAGCTTTGACACTCTGAGTACCTTTCCCAACCTAAAGAAGAGCTTTTGGGTTTACACAGAGCTCATCTCACCAACAGGAGTTGGCCCAATAAAAGATATTACTTCACTCAGCTTTCTCGCTAATGTCCTGGGACCCACACAGCTACAACGCTGCAAACAGAGTGGTGAATGTCAGAGTTGTACTGCAGGGAAGGTTAAACAGAGCAGCCCAAATAAAGCAAGGTTCATTTGCATCAGCTTAAGATACCCAGCTCAGTAGAATTCACTAAACGGCTTCAGTCAGTCAGTCATAGCAGGGCTTTGGATAATCATGGCCAGGAACTCAGATGGTATAAATTAGCATAGCCCATTAACTTGAGTGGACCTACACCGGTTTACATCAGCCCAGGATTCAGCTGTCAGTATTGTAAGTTACCTTATAATAAAGATTATTTACCCTCTAAATTATTTAATTTGCTCCTGTGTTTTTGTGCCTGAAGGGATGGCTAATCTCTTCTTTAATGTCAATGTTGGGAAAAAGAGAACCTACCTGTCGGTTGCTTATCGTGAGTTTCTCCAAGAAATGTCGCAGAACTGTAGAGGGATCTTCAATCAAGCAGTTCCATAAGACCTGCTGGGCCACAGCACTCACTGTACAAAGGGTAGAAAAAGAACCAGTCATAACCACATCTTTGGGAAAAATCTTAAAGGGGAATATGTTTCTGATGCCTGCCTATCTTCTTGTGCAACATGGACAGCGTGCTTTGTGCTCGCTCAGAAAGCTGCACTTTCTGCCCCTTTCTCAGACAACAGGTTTTGCCATGTTCCTAAGGCTTTCAGAAAGGGATATACACTTGTAAGAAAATTTCAGTGTGCAGATTCTAAGCTAGATGATGTTACTGATTTCCTTCTGGTTCAAGATCTGAGTGCCAATTAACTGAATTTACAGTGAAAGGTCTCCAAGCCCAAGTCTCTGCACTAAAAGTGACACTTCAGAAATTTAGCTAAGGACCCAACAAACCGGAGAGCCTTGTGCACCTGCATGAATGAACCTGAGATGCATGATTACACATGGTTAATTAGTTTTAAAAAGTTTGCAAATATTTTTGTGAATTTTTTGTTATTCACTAAATTTCATTATTTGTGGCCAGTATTCAGACAGACATTAGGTGTTTGTGAAGGGGTTAATAAATCACACAAACATTAGCCATTTTAGAATAAATGATTATTCATCTAGCAGATTATTCACTACTATTTTTATGAAAGTTAGCTACCCAATGATGGAGCAGATCAATTACGGGGCCAGCCACATCCTACAAATAATGAATAACAAATGTAAAGAAAAGTAAATTAAACAATTTGTAAACGGTCTGAAATATTTCAGAATAGTAGCAATCCCATTGTCTGACAATTTTGAGGAATTCTAAACACAAAGAAATCACAAAAGACGTGCCTATTTCACAGATCTAAAAGAAACACTTGACTCAAGTATGATGTGGTTTAGCTGTCCAAAACAGAGCACAGCAAAGAAAACATAAAATAACAGTTACACATATTTATATTAACTACCCATTTATAAATGTTTTATAAGAGGTTAATGCATGATTAACAGATGTTTTAATAAATAAGAAATCATTATGGAATTTGAGAAGTCAATGGGGTAGGTTGCTTATTAGCATGGCTTATAACTGGGAGGCAAGCCAACAGCTGAACCAGGGTTGCTCCCTCACTTACAGTGACTCAGTCCACCAGCAGAGTCTACCCTGACTCATCCCTGGGTAGGTCTTGGGTCCAATGACCCTCAGACATAAGTATTTCACCCTCACTGCCAGATCCACAAGTGTCTGCACAACGATACCACCTGGCCACCAACCCTCCTGCTGCCTCACAGACTCCCTATGCTTCAAGTCTGCCTGATCCTGTCAGGGGTCCTGCTCCCGCCCTGCCTGAAACTTGTTCCAGCCTGATTCAGATTTGTCCATGCACTGTTCTGATCCTGCACCTGCCCTGAACCTGTCTCCGGACCTCTGACCCTTGGGCTGACTGCAGTCTGACTTCAACTCTGACGGCAATCCTCATTTGGCTTGTTTACAGATCTGCCCCTGGTACTGACCAATGGCCCATCCCTGAACCCTGGTTTCAGCACTGCCCTCAGCCCAGTTCTGACCCTTTGGTATCTATGGTGTCTGACCCTTGGTATCTGTTCTTGACCACCAGGCCTGACCGCCCAGAACCTGACAATAACTATTTATAAAACTTTCTACAGATGTGCTTAGAGACATCTTTAACACACACTGCTCATGTCTGTAACAAGATTATAAGGTTGATTAATCAGTTATAAACTATTTATACACAACTGATCAGTGGAACTAGAGATTAGTGAAGCCTATAGTTAAATTGTTCAACAACAACACAAGATCTTTTTTTACAGTTCTTCACTGAATTCTTTTCAAACTCTAACCATTGGGTCTCAAATTTTTAATGCCAGGTGCTCACTTCAGGCTGAGTAATTTTTGGAAAATGTAAGAAAAATGACTCTGTTGCCTTTGACAATGAACTATTTCAGTGAGATGCTCTAACACGTCACAAAAAGTTTTCCAAATCTGGCCAAATTGAAAGCCTCTGAAAAGCTCAGTTTGCATATACTCAGTAGAGTGTAGTAGCCAGATTCTTCCAAAGATTCTGTCTGCAACTGTGCATGTGCACCATCCAAGAGCTACATGGCTTTTTGTCCTTTTGCTCCTCATGCTAGCCTGGGGCTGGTGTGGCAAATAGGCAATGGAAGTGAGAGAGCAGGGGAACTGTATCTCCTGTGCTCTCAGTGATCTCACCTGTAAGCACCCAGACAATGAAAAGGAAAAGGGGGAAGTAGCCAGATGGGCTGGAGAACTAAAGGGGGGAGCCAGGGAAGGTTAGGAGACTGGAATTTGGACCTGGACATGAGCTAGGAAAGTATGGGGGTGAGACTGGACCTAGGACAAAGAGTTGTGGCTGGGTTTGAGGGATTGTAACATGAAGATAAATTCATCAATGCTTGTCAAGCACTCACATAACTGTAGTAGTGATGAGCAGCATAGAAAAGCACATGAGGAAATTAATAATTCTGCCTTCAGAGCAGGGATAGAATAGTATGCAGAAAATAAGCCCTGAACAATAAGGAGAAAATGCTGAATAGCTGCTCATGAAGTGTGCAGCATCTATTCTGTGCACTGAATGAGACACGGGTCCCATGGAAAAATAAAATGTGATCATGTAATTATAGACTGTCATAATGCATGCAAACAAGAGGGTCAAATTAAGGTTGCATAAGCAACTCTGATTCTGGTATTTTCTAAATCCTTTGTAACCTTAATATTGTTCTTTTAATGTGTTTTTAGTAAGCAATTTTCTAGGTTTTTAAAAAAGCTGATTCTGACATTCCTAGCCTTATCTGCTCTTACAAATCTGAGCCATTGTCCAAACTTCTAGAAATGTTTGTAACCTCTGTTTAAGAGCCCATGAATGTTTAATCTAGATCAGCACCTGCAACTCCATCCTCCCGGACTTCTCCGTCTTCCATCAAGTGAACAATGGGGAGCACAGCTGCACAGATGCATGCTGGGAACACTGCCTGGGGGGGCTGTGGCATGTGATGGTTTGGAGTGTGCTCTGTAGTATGTTCCTCATCTAGAGCAGAGGAGTAAAGGGTTTGTGTTAGTCAATGTGCTGTTGCTAAAATCTTTTTCAATTACAGCTCTGCACTTCGCTGACCTAAGTGCCAGTGTATACAAGGCCACAGCATTCTACACCATGACAGAACTAAGCTGTAACCGACAAAGCAACACTGGAACTGAAGAGAAATTACATGGGAATGAACCACAGTATCATAATGAATGGAGCTCATTAGGTCAGAACTTCTTGAGTTTGCAAGCAGGCCTGAAAAAGGCGGGTGTAGCTTTGGTTAAAACCAAGGAAGATGTGAGACCTTTGAGTCAATGGGGATGAATAACTACACCAAACAAGAATTAAAAGCAAATGTAAAGTCAATGCCGACCTTCTGCACTGACTGCTGAGCGCACTGACCAGACAGAGCCACGACGGAAGGAATAGTTCCTGTGAGAAGTACTGGAGGTGCAGGAGGGACTCACAGAGAGACGGCGGGATGCCAAGTTGGTGACTTCTTCTACTGACAAAGAAAACAGGATATGTGAATTTTGGTTTACAAATTCAACCAACATGATTCAGGGCACTTCCTAAAGAGAAGCACCATGCAGCCAAACTGGAACAGAGAAAAATTCAAGTCAGACTTCTTGAGAAATGCACAATTCAAAAACTGAAAAGATGATCCAGGTCACTTTGTCCATTCCCTGGGAACTAGAGCAGGCCTGTTCCTTAAGGTGTGTTACCCATTGCTTTGCTGAGTCAACTTTCAGTTGACTCAGGTGATGCAGCTCCACAGCTTTTGTTAGATCATTATTCTAAATCCTAATAAACTCATCTGCTAGGTAATTTATTGTGCTTCCTCTAAGTACCATCTGGGTGCACTTGCAATGCCAATATTCCATTTGCAGATCTTCCACTGTGTATACAGCTCAGGACATCAGCATGTTTGTGTAGCTGGAATGTGCTAAAAGTATACATTAAACTAACTCTCTTTATTGCATTAGCTTGACCCAATGGAAATCCTCAACCCAAAGGCTAAGTCTTCAGTTATCTTGATTCAAACTGAAAGGATCTGATATAGCAACATGCTGAGCGCCTCTTGTGAGGTACAGACTCCCAGTGGTCAGCAGGAGCAGAGGACACCCAGATGCTTGTGGGAAGCACTCAACATTTCACAGGTTAGGGCCCTTATTACACTGATTATTGGTTACACTTATTTCTCACTCATTTTAAATCTTGAATTTTTTATACGGATGTCCTGTATTATAAGACAAAACGGTTGGGAACTACTGGCTTATACAAATGTGGTACTGTTAGAGTCTTAAAGTGATTCAAAACCAGTTCCTTTGCATGATCTAAAATGGTGAGCATGTTATAACTGGGTGTTCCCTATCACTAATGATCATTTCCTTTCCAGAGATATGTGATTTTTGGTCCTTGGCAAGCAGCCCCTGGCTCTGGAGCACACCTTCCTCTTCTTGCTCTGAGTTTGGGGTGCAGGTGGGCTCATAGCAGGCCTCCTGGGTGATGGGAATAGCTGTGATCAGACTAGCCTCCCGGCCCAGGCGCTTCTTTTCTTCTTCCTGTTGCAGGTTCTTCAGGATGTGCTCTGCTCGCTGATGGGAGCGTGACACTGCCCGGGCTGAAAATGACTTCTGTCATAAAAGCAAGAAGAAAGAAACCCACTTGAAGTAAAAACCAATGTAAGTCAGGTAGCACCTTCCAGACTAACAAATTTCTTCGGGCAAAAGCTGCAACCCACTTCTTCAGATGCATCCAATGAAGTGGGTTGCAGCCCACAACAGCTTACACCCAAAGAAATTTGTTAGTGTTTAAGATGCCACAGGGCTTTCATTGTTTTTGCTATATAGAGACTAACACTCCTACCCCTCTGGAGCTTATCAACTTGAAGCAATTAGGTTGGTTTTCACACAGTGTGTGTTTCAGGCCACATTTATGAGTCACCTTAACATTTAACTATAGAGAGCAAAGCCATCCATCTACCTACACAAATACACACACCACAAATAGTTGTTATTTGAATAGAAATTCACAAGGAGGTCCTTGGTTGGATTTCTTGTCTCAGTTGCTTGCTGACCAGCTGAAAAAATATCAACATCGTGTATGTGATGCCCTGAGCCCTATACTGAAAATGTACAGAAAGATCTCATGCAAACTGACAAAAATAAGGAAATTCAGAGTTCAGACTACTTTGTCTTCTTCCACCCCACAAATCCTGGAGTATACTGGAGTATAATTTGCCATTAAGTCATAACAATATGTAAGGGAGCTCTTTACTTACAGACTGATCCTCATTAATTGGGTCCTGAACACTCCCACTGCACTGTGGAACCCATGGGGGGTCAAACATTGGCACAGAAGGCATTCCCAGTACTGGAGATGGCAGGGTGAAGTTTATACTTGGAGGAGGAATCTTAGAAAAACAAAACCAAACAAAAACAAAAAGTAACACACAAGGAGAGCAAATCTGGGAAAGGGAAAGAAATTTATTTAAGGTGAATGTCAATTGATGACTTCCCTTGGCATGCGAGCCTCCTCCTGTGACTTGGGCAAAAGTAAGGGAAACCATGCTTAGTAGTGACAAATGTATATATTTTTTAAACAATAAAGCATTTTAGGCCAAAGATAAAGCATCTGAAACAATTTTGCACCATCCATTGTAAAAACTGATTCCCAAACTAAAAATGAGGAACCGGGAACTATAGGTACAGGAGACAGATTCCTTTTATAACATGATGCCAGTTCTCTGGCACTTAAAAACTAACACATTTATTTATCGCATGAGCTTTCATGGGAAAGAATCCCACTTTGTCAGATCCTTTGAAGAACATCTAATTTAATATTGGTAGAAAAGTCAGAGATACTAATTAATTCCATTCATTCTTCCCTCTGCTGAGCTCCAACTCACTATATTGTGACAGTCGCCTATGGCATATGTGTCTTTCCTACTATATATTCTTCTCTCATCTCCATCCAGAACTCTGTTGAATTGTTTCTGTTTCATACAGCTCTGCATCTTATAAACTTGGCTTATGGAATGCTTTTTTTTCCCTGCCTTGCCCTGACTTACAGGCAGTTCCTTGTCATCATGTCACAAGACATCTGTCCTATAAGCCAAAACTACAAATGACAACAGCATGTATGTTTTCCTCATCTACCTTAAAGATCTGCTGAGCTCCTTCCTCCATTCGAGGCCAGACTTGATACCGAAATCTCCAGAGGGTATGGAATTTGAGAACGGCATTCAATCTTTGCACTGTTTCAGGGTGATGAAATTCAGACATCAGCATATCAGAAACAGCCTCAGGTACTTTCACAGCACACAGCAGGAACATTGCAGCTGTAGGGAGTGAACATAAGATCAACTTTGTTTTCAGAGTACATTTGTTTAGAGATAAAACTGCAGTCATGTTAAAAAAAATACTCCATAGCAAATGAGATCAGCAATATACCGGGACCAGCAAAAAGCGCTTTCCTTTGAAATACAATCAATGTCACTTCACCTCTCATAGTCACCACAATCTCTCATAAAACAGTTTCAGTAAAGTTGTTTTTAAAATGGAGAGTGCTTTGATCTCATGAAAATCTCAGTAATGATTAGTTTAGAATAAAAAATAAGTCCAGGCTTCATTCATCAATAATAATAACTAATGAGAAGAAGCAGCAGCAACAGCAACACTTTTAAAGGACATTCCAGCTACTGCACATCTCAAAGCATATTGCAAAGGGCAGTTGGGGAAACTGAGGCACATAACGTTGCAGTGACTTTCCCAAGTTCATAAGCCAGTCAATGGCAATACTGAAAAGAGAAACCACGTGTTCTGTCTTCCAGTCCAGTATGTTATTATCCTACTGTGTAGATGTGCATAGAGGTAGGGAGCTATTCTCAGTGGTGACAGAAGACAGAAAAAGGAGCAATGGTTTCAGGCTGCAGCTGGGGAGGTCTAGGCTGGATATTAGGGAAATCTTTCTCACTAGGAGGGTGGTGAAATACTGGAATAGGTTGCTTAGGGAGGTGGTGGCATCTCCATCTTTGGAAACTTTTAAGAAACGGTTGGATAAAACCCCGGCTGGGATGATCTAGTGGGAGTGGTCCTGCTTTTAGCTGGGGGTTGGATTAGATGACTCCATTAGGTCTCTTCTAGGCCTAATATTTTATGACTCTATGAGGAATATTCCAATTTTAGATAGACAGTAACTCAATTATGAGAAATGTCACAATGCATTGAAAAATAACATCAATTTTTTATCTATAATAAATTAATCCTTTGTAACAATAGAAAATAAGTAAAAACCTTATAACTCCCCAAAAGATCAAACAGGTTCAGAATCCAGTTATTTATACTGGAATTTTAGTAACTTTTAGATAAAAAGAAAAAAAAAAGATTTTACAATGAGATTTTAGGACTCAATCCTGGAAGGTGCTGAGCAATTCTGGGAATTTCTGAGCCCACTCACCTCCCAGTGAAGTTAAAGGGAGTAGGGCATCCAGAGCATCTCATAGAAGAGCTCAGCACATTGCAAGACCAAGACCCGCAGGTGTTGCATAGCCGGCAGGGAGATGTGGGGGAAGAGCGGGGAGGGAGGTGGCTGCCTCTCGCTGATCTGCTGCCTGTTGTAACATAGTATCAGCCTTCAGCAGACAGCATTGAGACAAAGGCCAGGGTCGTTAGGATTAACAATGAGGTGTTAATTGTTGTTCAGCCAAAAAAACAAGGAGTCATGTGGCACTTAAAGACTAACAGATTTATTTTTCACATGAACTTTCGTGGGAGAAATCCCACTTCATCAGGTGCTTCAAAGATGAATGAACTTTACAGAATGGAATGAAAATAAATGGAAGGAGGTGTAAAATATAGGATCAGGTCATACAGTAACAGCAAATCAGAGCAGTTGTTAGGTTCAAACCCTGGGACGCCTGAAGTCAAATTACCTTTCGTAATGGGAAAAGAACCCATAGTCTTGATTCAATCCTGCTTTCACAGAATTTAATTTGCATATTAATTTGAGTTCAGCTGTTTCTCTGAAGTCTTGATGTCCCAGTCACATCTCTGACGACAGTCGTTAACAAATCATTTATCGAGTGATTAGAAAGATGGAAGTGCTCAGCAACTGTTTTTTGTTTTTTTTTTGTGATTTCTGATATCAGCTCTATGTTCATTTATTCTTTTGTGCAGGCACCGTCTTGTTTGTCCAATGTATAAGGTGTTGGGGCACCTTAGCAGAGACGGTGGGAGGGGCCTGAATGTATGTGAGCAGCCCATCTAGAAGAAGGACGGTTACTGGTAAGTAACCCAACATTCTCCTCTGAGCGCTGCTCACATCATTCAGTTATAGGCGACTCCTAGCTGTACCCTTGGATGGTGGGAGGAGTTAAAGTCTACCAACACTGAGTACAGCTGTGCCCAGAGTGGCATCATCTCTAGCCTGTTGGGTGATAGCGTAGTGCGTCATGAAGGTATGAACCGATGATGACGTAACGGCCCTGCAGATCTCTTGGATCAGGACCTTAGCAAAGAAGGCCGTAGAAGACGCTTGGGCCCTCGTAGAGTGGGCTCTAACAGTTCCCAGAAGGGGTGTGTTTGACCTTCTGTAGCAGTCTTTTATGCAGTTCACAATCCAATTCGAAATACACTGTAAGGATACCAGTAAAATCTCTTACATTCAGCAACCGCCACAAATAGTTGGAGGGTCTTGCGGAACGGCCAGGTGCGTGCGATGTAAGTTAGGAGCGCTCTCCTCGCATCCAATGTATGTCACTTCCTCTGGTTCTGTGTAACCTGGGGATCTGGATAAGAAATTGGCAAGCAAATTTCCTGGTTAAGGTGGAAAGGGGTAGCCACCATAGGGAGGAAGGGTGGGTGGTGACGCAAAACCACTTTTTCTGGGTAGAACCTCGTGTATGGGGGTTCCAAGGAGAGGGCTTTCAATTCCAAAACCCTTCTAGCAGAGGTGATTACTACTAAGAAGGCCACCTTCCAGGATAGGACCAGCAGGGCGGCTGAGTCCAGAGGTTCATAGGGTGGTTCTGTCATTGCCCAGAGGATGATGTTCAGGTTCCATGGCAGGGTGGGCTTACGGGGTTGGGGAAAAAGTCTTTCCACCCCTTTTAGAAATCTCACGGAAGTGGGATGGGAGAACACTGATTGGCCATCCACTGTCTCGTAGAGGGTTGGGACAGCCGCTAAGTGGACTCTCAGTGAAGAGGAAGAGAGGACTTTTTCTCTGAGGTCTAGCAGATAGTTGAGGATCAACTGTATCGGAGCTGATCTGGGGTCTACACCCTTGTCCCTGGCCCAAATGGAGAATCGCTTCCACTTCGCTGTGTACGTGGACTTGGTGGATGGTCTTCAGCCAGGACCTTCTTAACCCTGTCTGAGTACAGTCTCTCCTGCTTGCTGAGCCAGAGAGCATCCAGGCTGTCAGGTGTAGGCAGCCTGGGTCTGGGTGCCTGAGGCGCCCCGAGGCCTGAGTCAGAAGGTCCACCCACTGTGGGACGTGGAGTGGGGTTTCTATGGACATGTCCTGCAGGAGCGGGAACCAGTGCCGTCTGGGCCAGTCTGAAGCTATTAGTAGTATTTTCGCTCCATTCCTGACAATCTTCAAGAGGACCCTCTGTATCAGCGGAACCAGTGAGAAGGCATACATCAGGCGCCCCGACCACTCGATGAGGAAGGCGTCGGTGAGAGACCCTTCCTCCCTGCCCGAGGGAACAGAACTGGAGGCACTTGCGATTCTGCCGTGTCATGACAGACCTAGCTGCAGGGAGCCCCATTTGTTTATCAGGAGGGAGAACACCCTGTCGTGAAGGGACTACTCGTGGTTCACTAGCAGCTTTCTGCTCAGAGAGTCTGCTAGCCCATTGTCCACCCCTGGTAGGTAGGAGGCCACTGGGATGAAATTGTGACGTATGGCTAATTCACATAGTTTGCACACCTCCTCACAAAGTGGTGGGGAGCGCACTCCCCCCTGCTGGTGTGTGTACAACATGGCTGTGGTGTTGTCCGTGAGGATCTGGACTGACCTGCCCCGTATCTTGTCTAGGAAGGTCATGCAAGCTAGTCTGATGGCCCTTAGCTCCTTCACGTTTATGTGGAGAGGAGTGTCCATCCGGGACCAGAACCCTTGGGTGGAGAGTCCCCCTGAGATGTGGGCCCCCACCCTGCATTTGAAGCATCCATTAGCAGGGTCACTGAGGGCCTGAGGTCCTTGAAAGGAATGCCCCCCAAGGCAAAATGGGAATCCCTCCAAACCTGAAGTGTCCCCAACGTGTCCTGGGGTACGGATAGTACCTTGTTTAGGGAGTCCCTCCTATGCGAAACACCGTGGAGAGCCAGATCTGGAAGGGCCTCATCCTCAGGTATGCCCTCTGGATTACTGAGGTGGAGGCTGCCATGTGGCTGAGGAGCTGCAGGCACCGGCGGGCCGTGGTCATGGGGGACATTTGCAACTCCGTAATGATGGTGCAAATAGACCGAAATCTCGAGAGGGGTAGGAATGCTGACCCCTTGTGGGCATCTAGATGTGCCCCTATGAACTCTATGTTTTGGAGTGGACGGAGTTTTGACTTTTCTTGGTTTATGTGAAGGCCCGGATAGTTGCAGAGCCTCACTACCACCCTGATGTGGGGGTCTACCTGGTGACTTGATTTTCCAACTATTAACCAGTCATCTAGAAGGGGTAAATTCTGATTCCCTGCCTGTGCAGGAACGCCGTGATCGGCGCCATGCATTTTGTGAACACCCTGGGGGCCAAGGAGAACCCGAAGGGGAGAGAGGTGAACTGGAAGTGGTCGTTTGCTACCCTGAATCTTAGGAACCGCCTGTGGCGGAGCCGTATGGCTATGTGAAAGTAAGCATCTTTTAGATCAAGGGCCGCAAACCAATCCCCGGGAGACAGAGATGGAAGGATCTGTGAGAGAGAAACTATGCGAAACTTTATTTTCCTTATATGCTTGTTTAAAGCTCTGAGATCTAGGATGGGTCGAAGGTCCCCATTGGGTTTCAGGACCAGGAAGTATCGGGAGTAAAACCCTTTTCCCCATTCCCGCCTGGGAACCTTTTCTATGGCTCTAAGGGAGAGCAGTTTCCTGCATTTGAGCTCGAGAAGATGGGACAGTTCCTGGTTTCTGAGCGTTGGGTGAGGGCGTGGTTTTCTGTCCCAAGGAACTGAGAGAAACCGAATTCGATACCCCTCCATGACCGTCTTGAGAACCCACTGGTTGGACATGATGTTGGCCCGGTGGTGTGTGAAGCAGTGTAGGTGGTTGGGGACTGGTCGAGTTGTAGGTTCACTGCCCGCATGGTAACCGTCAAAAATGGTGTTTCTTCCCTGACCAGCGTTTGGGTCCCTGCCTGTGCCTGCCCGATTGTGGAGCGCGGGTCTTCTCACTCTTCCCCGAACAGGCCTTGTCCTTGTCCACGTTCCCCAGATGTTTTTGGGGAAAGGTGAGGGACCTCGGAAATGAGTTCTGCAGTTGAATTTGCTGTTTTAACTGCTGAAGCTGTTGTTGGAGGAGCTGACGAGGCTTTAGGAAGCGTCTGCTAGGTTGCGGGGTGTATATACCCAGCGACTGGAGTGGTTAGCAATGCGAAGTTGAAGGGCTGCTGTAGAGTAGGCCTTCCTGCCAAGGAGGTCATTTCCTTGCCTCCTTGTTTTTGGGGGTAGAACCCAGCTGTCCTTGTCTTTCCTTCTGGTTCACAGCATTGACGACCAGCAAACCCAGAGTAGGGTGCTGGAACAGAAAGGAGAACTTGTCCTGGGGAACATGGTACTTCCAGTCCAGGACCCTTGAGACTGGTGGGATCGAGGATGGGGTTTGACTATATTGTATGCCCGCCATGTCCAGCCACTCGTGTGACCAATCGTTAAAAGAGGCCCCGGTGTCCTGAAGACATGGAGGTGAATGGCCTTGACTAGGTTGTTCTGAGGGAGAGGGTCCCCCTGACGCTGATGGTGCTAGAGATCTCTTCCTTTACCGAGGCAAGGGCAAGGGAGAGTGGTTGTGGCGCCATTTCCCCAAATGGTCTCCCATCTTATTATTTTCATCTTGAGCGGAGAGGATCAGCCCAAGGCTGGGGGTGAAGTCGATGCGGAGGCATGGGAAGGGACCCCCGAAGCCTGGGAGCACGGTACAGACATGTCCCAAAAGGAGCATGGAGAAGTGGCTGGGGAGCAGTCCTCACCAGATTGCGGTAATGGTGCCAAGCTTGGCAGTACCGGATCTGTTGATGGGTAGTCCACGGTGCCAGATTGCAGTGCCAGGGGTGGGTTGCTGGTCGGTACCGGGTTAGCAGATGGTACTGTCACTTGTGCCAAGCTGGCTCCTGGTGCTGCTGTCGGTGCTGACTTGGGTTTCTTCTGCAGTACCACCTTTGGTCCAGCATCGGGGCGGTTCAGCAACCAATGAGTACGGAGCCCTGATGGTACTGATGGGGGTGTTGGCCAAGTCTTCAGACTCGGCACCAATGAGCGGTCCCAGTGTTGTGGTGTCCAAGCCGGTCGGGGAGCTGGCAGAGCACTCACGGCTCGGGTGGCATTAGAGGCTTGTGCAGTACTCCCAGAGAGGGAGTGCAGATGCAGCTCTATCCTTGCTAGTCCTCTTTTTGAAGGACTGGCAAAGGGGGCAGCTCTCAATGAGATGGGACTCACCCAGGCATGCGAGACATTTGTCGTGTGGATCATCATGCGGAAAGGCTTTGAAGCATCCTAAGCACGGCTTGGAACCGGGCATTTTGAATTTCATGGTAAAGACAGGCACTTGCTTATGCAAGTTTGTTGGCTGATCTGAAACCACTGCTGAGGGCGGAAAAAGGAACTGGGAGGATCAGGCTCATGGTCACCTATGTAGCCGCGGTTGCAGCATAGAGGAGGCGTTGGCCGCATGCCCTGACCTGACGAGCTAAGGCTGAAGACTTTTCAAGCTACTGTGCGCTGTGGCCAGAGGCAGCTTTTGGGGTAAGTGAAGCAGGAGCTGGCCCAGGGCCCCCAAGGTGTAAGGGGGCCCCGTAGCACCCACCTGCTTCACTTAGCCCTGTGCTAGTGGGGAAGCAGAGGGTGGCAGACAACCAGGTCCAAAAGCTTTGCCACCCACCTGCCAGACCAGCCTCTCTCCAGCAGCGGTGGAGTGGCGCTCCCTGCCTACTCTCAGCCAGCCACGCATCCCCAGGTGGAGGGAGGAGAGCAGCCGGTGTGGCACTGCGGCTTGCCGGGAGTGGGGCCTCCTGCCCCTGACCACCCCGGGCCTGGAAGAGGCCGGAACTCTTCAGAGCAGGCTTCTCCAGGGGGCCCCACTCCCGGCATGCCACAGCTCTGCACTGGCCGCTCTCCTCCCTCCCCTAGGGACGCATGGCCAGCTGGGAGTAGGCGGGGAGTGCTACTCCGCCCCTGCTGGAGAGAGGCCAGTCTGGCAGGTGGGCGGTAAAGCTTTTGGACCTGGCGGACCGTGGCCTCCCGCTCCCCACCCTGTGGGAGCTGGGACCGTGGGGAGGGTGGCTAGGGCAGCAGTGGGGGCCCAGAGCCCTGGTGAGGGCGGCATTGGGTGCCCAGGGGGGACCCATAAAGGGCCTTCGGCTAGGGCCCCCAATTCCCTAAGGCCGCCTCTGGCTGTAGCATGTAGACACCTATAACTGAATGATGTGAGCAGCACTCAAAGGAGAAGTTTAACCTGTATGTAGATCTGATCTTGCAGGAGGATGACAATCTTACTGAGGTACAAGACAGAGAGGTCTATAGTGCACTAAAGCTCACCACTGCTCAAGTCTCACAGCAGTCCTGGGAGTCCTGGGAAACTACTGTGCCCCATAGCAGAGTGAAACTGTGAAGCAACACAGGTTATAACAAGGTCCCAATCTGAAGAGGGGTGGATGGTCCCGTTGTGTTGCTGCCTTACGTACACTGCCAGCAACAGGGTTCACCAGACCAAGCAGAGAGCACTAGCACCCCTTCCATCACAATATTGTGGATGATTTTGTGTTCAAGGAAACTCATGCAGACTCAGGGAGCAGATGAGAGCAGAGGTGAAAGTTGAACCCAGAGGGGCTGCTTCAGTTCCTGGGATTTGGCAGTGGAGAGGGGAGCAAGACCTGGAGGGACTTGGGCAGGCTCAGCTGCAGACAGAATCTTCTAGGACCTTTCTTTCCAGCAAAAAAACCAAGGAGTCATGTGGCACTTAAAGACTAACAGATTTATTTTTCACATGAGCTTTCGTGGGAGAAAATCCCACTTCATCAGATGCTTCGAGGATGGGTGAACTTACAGAATGGAATGAAAATAAATACAAGGGGGTGTAAAACATAGGATCAGGTCATACAGTAACAGCACATCAGAGCAGTAGTTAGGTTCAAACCCTGGGAAGCCTGAAGTCAAATTACTTTTTGTAATGGGAAAAGAACCCATAGTCTTGATTCAATCCTGCTTTTACAAAATTTAATTTGCATATTAATTCCAGTTTAGCTGTTTTTCTTTGAAGTCTTGATGTCCAGTCACATCTCTGATGACAGTTGTTAACAAATCATTTATCAAGTCTATGAGTCTATGATTAGAAAGATGGAAGTGCTCAGCAAGGTTTTTTTATTTTGTGATTTCTGATATCAGTTCTGTGTTCATTTATTCTTTTGTGCAGGCACCGTCCTGTTTGTCCAATGTATAAGGTGTTGGGACATTTCTGGCACATGATGGCACAGATCACATTAGTAGATGAGCAGGTAAATGAGCCTTTGATGGAGTAGCAGGCTTGATTAGGACCTATGATGGTATCTATCGTGTAGATATGTGGGCAGACTTGGCAGCGTGGTTTGTTGCAGGGGTGTGTACCTGCTTTAATGTTTCTGTTGTTAGATCTGTAGTTGCTGGTGAGTATCTGTTTAAGGTTGGGTGGCTGTTTGTAGGCAAGGAGAGGTCTGTCTCCCAAGGCTTGGGAGAATGAGGGGTCATCTTCTAGAATAGGCTGTAGGTCCTTAATGATCTGTTGCAGAGGTCTGACGTGAAGGTTGTATGTGGGGACTAGTGGTGTTCTGTTGTTTTCTTTTTTGGGCCTCTCTTGTAATAGATGACTTCGGGGTACCCGTCTAGCTCTGTCAATTTGCTTTCTTACTTCCCCAGGTGGGTACTTTCTTTACAGCTTGGCATTGGCTCTTTTCTGCTTCCCTTGTCTCAGCACTTCCATCTTATTTCTCCATCCAGTCAGCCCATCCACATTTGCAAGGAGCTCCCACACACACAATCTAGGCTACTACATGCAATTTTAGAGACAGGAGTATGGCATGTAGGACCACCTCTGCATGTTCCATGTAGGAGATCTCAAATTAGATGTGTAGATTTCAGAGATGCAATAGATGCCTCAAGAGAAAGGATGAAAAGCCATGAGGGATTCCCACCCCTCCTATACCCTGCAGTCATGATCACTGTTCAATGTTCTGGCAGCGGCCACTTTTGTCAGTGGAGGGGCGCCGCACGGCAAAGAGGTCCAGAGCTGAGTCCCAAGGAAAAAAGTTTGACAACCACTGACCTGGAAGTATGTGGCTTGTGAGCAAACAATACAAGTGTTAATTAAGAAACTGTTTGTGTCTTCTTTCCCTTAATCCTGTCACAGTGAGGTTATAACACCATAGAAAAATACCAATGCTTTTTAAATTAAGGTGTCTAAATTAACCACTACAATCAGTCTCCTGGCCATCTGAGAATATACATGGGTAGAATTTAGGTACCTTTCTTTATGTTTCTAAGAGATACACACTTGGGTCCACCATAGTAATGGATCTTAGCGGAAGGTTGGGCCTTTTATCCCTAGTCATACCACAGCCATTAAGTCAGAAGTAACACTGATGTGTTCCAAATGTGATTTTCCAAATTTTATATATTGTGTCACTGTATTGCACGAGGACCCAAGTCACAGACCAAAATCCCATGGTGCTAGGTGTCATACAAACACATAGAACAAAAACACGGTTCCTGCTCCAAAGACCTTATGAACTAAATATAAAAACAGAGAGGACGGAAGGCTGGAAACCAGAGGCATTAAAATTAAATGGGTCAGAATTTGTTGGCGGTATGAAGAGTTTGATTTTAAGTGGTACCCTCTCTCACAAAGGCCCCCTACCATAGTGATTTGAGGAGAATGGAGCTGGATGGAAAAGCTAGTGTTCTGCTTTCAGAGCCACTGGTAAGAAAACAGTCAGAATATGAATGACCTGTTTACCCAGAAGCAAATAACAATGCCAACAGGATTCATCTCCACAAATACCTGCCTTCAAAGTGTGGGTGGCTGCCTGGATCTGGTTCACACTTGAAGCCCTGGAGGTAGCTGCTGCTCAATGTTCCCTATAAGCTGTGTGTGTGTGCACGTGCGCAGCAACAATCACTGACCACTGCACAAATTGCAGCATGGGAGCAGCATAGTCAGCTGTGCTTCTCCTCTCAAGTCATGGGATTTCAGCATGATGAGCTCCAGCCTGCAAGCAAATTTTAGCCCTGCCCATGGTGAACCCCCTGTGATTGGCTGCCTTCCTTACCTCCTAGGAAAGAGCAGCCAATCAGAACTGTGCCAGTAGGCAAAAAGAGCTCTTTTCCCCACACTTCTTTCACGAGCCAAGAGGAGTGTCGGGTAGGACAGTGAGGAAGAGAGAACAGCTGCATCACTCTCACATGGGGTGAGGGAGCAGAAAAAGCCTAGCAGCTCAGGATGGCTCCACTCCTTCGCCCTGTGTAAAAAGTGGATCAGTCTGCTCTCTGCTTATTCCATCCTCACAGAAACATCTGCAAGGCTTGGCCTGAGAAGGGGGACAGGAGGAGGCACAGGAAGAGCAGAGACATGCTGAAAAGCAAGTGGGAGGTCTGGGGCCAGGGTAGAATTGATTAGGGGATCTGAGATAGATAGCTGAGGAGCAGGACAGATAGAGGATAATGGATGGACACAATCAATTATTTAGAATGTTTGTGTCTGGTGATGAATGGGAAGCTTTGCTCCTATTGGACAGCATTTTATATATGTCTTCACAATATGATCTCAGTCAGGTTTTCAAGCAAGAGTTCTAGTGGCATGGACCATCTTACAATATGACTCTGGGAGAACTGGCAGTACACTGCTGCGGGAGTGAGCAGGAGACAGGAAGTTCAAACACCGAAACAGACTAAGAAACACCTCTAATCTTGTTTTCAACGTCTCCTGATTTGGGGCCAATATCAGGATTTCTGAGAGTTTGGGGTTGGTAGTGCCGGTCTTGAGCACTTGAAAGAAGAATGGATGGTTAAGTTTTGCAATGCAGTTTCTTTTTGATGGGAGTGCTATGTCAAGCAGCAGGTGAGCTTGCTCTCCCCTGTAAACTCTCTTAACTAAAGTTGATTCATCAGGCAAAGCCAAGTTTCCTCTGAGTCAGGCACTGGAGCCTTGGCTGGGAACAGATTGCCTGCCTGCTGTTTGTGATTGATGTCTATTGTGTAAAACAGTGGTTCCAACCTTTTTGAGTCTGAGATCCCCTTTTTAATGTCAAAAATTTTTTGACAATAAAATGATAATGATAATCCAAATGATAATAGTTGTTACCAGGGACTGACTGTGGACAGCATTGCTGCAGAAGGGCAGTGGAGGACCTACGCCCCACCTGTTTCCAAGGGGTGGGGACATATCCAAGGTTAGGCTGCTCACAGCAGGCAAATACAATTCATTTAGAGAAGAGGTGCCAAACTCATTCAATGTGAGGGGCCACACTGGATGGCAGGACAGCTGTCCCAGGTCATATGGCTGCATGAGCTCAACACCCCTTTCCCCCTCCATATTTAGAGGTCTTGGGCTCCCCTTGCCCTTCTCCAACCCTGCAGGCTCTCCTACACCTTTCCCATGCTGGCTCCCTGACCCCTCACTCCTTTCCCCTTCCCCTACCCCTGGTTGCAGGCAAAAACCTCAGTCTCAGTCACAGGCAACCAGGCTGGGCTTCTGCCTATCCCTCCCCCACACCTATCATTGTCAGTCATTCATAATGCTGGCATTTGGTTGGCCCAGTCCCAGCTGACCTTTGATTGGCTTGTTCCCAAGTGGGCCCCAGCCACTCTCTCCTTTTTTATTTGTGATTCATGCAATGCACTGTCAATCAAATAAGCATGCTGACTGACTGTCAGTGAACAGTTGGGATGGGGGGCAGTGGAGTGGGTCTCTGGAGCCAGCCCAGCCTGCTGTGACTGAGACTCTGATTAGTTCACAGACCACAGCAGAGGTGAGCCAGGATTGGCTGGAGGGCATCCCTTGTTCCCCTGTGTTGTGACTCAGATCATGTGAGTGAATCAGAAGTGCGCCTTGCCCTGCTGTGCCCCAGTCTGTCTCTGGAGTTTGCTACTGCGGACAGCTTCCAGGCACAGCCCAGGCAGCAGCTCCGTGGGCTGGAGCTGGTGCTGCAGGCCATAAGTTTGATACCCCTGATTGAGAGCCCTGTCCAACATGGATTGCTAGCCGGCAGCGGCTGGGGCTAGATGTATTCATGGACCCCTTGCAATAACTCCACGGACTCCAGACCCCAGGTTGGGAACCACTAGTGTAAAAGAAACAAGTTGCCATAAGAACATACCCAGATGCAGTCACTGACTGCTCCTCCAACAGGAATCTGACCTGCAAGGCCTCAACATCTGCTATGGGTAGGCACTAGGGAGACAATACCAGTATCTGGGTCAGGTGTCCTACCTGCTGCTCCAGCCATGTGCTCATCCACACTCAGCAGCAGCTCCCAGGCTGCAGGCTGGATATCCCCGTACATCTCCTCAGTGAGGATAGGAGCTGCCTTGATTAACAGTGACAAGGGTGCTGGGGATAGGCTCATGACCTGCAGAAAATGAAATTGTATTTCATAGCAGAGCCGAGTAAACCATTATTAGCACATAACATATTCACTGATTTTACCCTTTTATCTGATTATGAATGATCCACAGTCTCTGGTTTCAGCCAATTCAATTACATATGAACATATCACAGTCATGCAAGCATATGCCAGCCAACATCCTGTTTGCAAACTATTGATGTTGATTATCTGCTGTTTGTTATTTATAGGGTCTGACTGGTTCCCTAAGCTCTGTGGTATATTGCTGCTCCCTGATTCAGTAACTGAAAGTTTGATAAATAGGAGGAAGGGAAATCAAAGGTTTCTGAAAATGGCAGGACACACACACTTCTATAAATAGTCACATAATTCTTCTAAAATTGCTAGTGAAGTAAATTCATAACTGGTTTCTAAACATTTGGGTTTTTTTTACCCTGGTATTTGGAGCACTAAAATACCTGGGCTCATAGGCAGATACTCTAACTTCCTTTTCTTTTCCATTGTTCCTTCGGTATTTAAAATTGGGTTAGAATTTACAAATATTTAATAAAATCTTTGGATGGGTTCTTTTAGCTGCTGCTTCAGTTCATCTTTTGGCTGGTCCTACCCCTTTTGGTGACACCATTCACTTTCACAGGTGTTATTCAGAAATAGTCATGCACGCCAGTTCCTCCCACTCCATGCACAGGTTCAAGGTTGCACAGTCCTTTCTCCTCTCACTACAAACCCTCCTAAAGGGCAAGGCAGAACCCACCCTAATCAGTCTGTCTCCTGGTAGGTGACATAGCCTGTACCTGGTGCCTGATGTATTTCAACATTCCAGAGTCCTTCTTCCCTTCCAAGTTGATATCCATTACTCTCTTCTTCAGAGATGGAGTTCTCAGGCATGACTTGTCTGAGCACTGAAAAAGAAATGGATTTCAGTTACCTGATGATGTCTGAGACACTTAATTTACAAAGCCATGGAATCTAACTGAAGTGAATTATGAAGCTATGGATCCACAGTTGTCCATATAAGAACTTCTCCTCTGGCCAGGTATTCAGCAGTCAGTGAGATGACATAAGTAACCACTCCTGCCAGGCACGATATGCTCCACACTCAGAGCACCTTTCCCCAGCACAGCATGTCATACAGGCTTTCCCTCTAATGGCAGTAACAAATGGCGGGTTGTGACCCTCCAAGGAGGTCACAAACAGGTGTCAAGTGTTGCAACCACCCTGGTCTTCTCCTATTGCTAAATGAGACCGCAGTTTCAACTAGATTCTGAAAGCTGAGGAGGGTTCTCTAAAGCGGTCACAGTATAAAAATGTTTGACTGAGTACAAATATGTATATTAGATAGAAATAAATGACATTTGCTTCTTTCTCACGTAAACCTCCCCACTTCTGTGTATGTATGCAATGATGCCTTATTGCCTAGTGATCATTTTTTTATCCCTACTATTTGATAGTCTTTACTCTTAGAAATGGATTCTGATATCATATAGTTTACCATTTTGCACTGAAATTTAGTGTTTGAGCTGAAGTAACACCCAGCCAGGCACGGTAAACTCTTTAGCTACTGCTCACATATCCCACCAGGTGCTCATCTCAGACCTTTCTGCTGGCAGAGATGACAATTCTAGAGGTCATTTCTTTCCTCAGTGCTTTCCAGCACTGCAATTTGTTTTGGAGATATAAACACAGCTCAGAATCCTCAAGAGCAACGATTCCACATTCTTTAATTAGTTTCCTGTATGCTTTGTTCCATCTAAATGGATCCATTTCTCCAAGTGGCCAGGAAATTACTTACATATTTTATGACAGATAAATGTACAAAGCAAAAATATCCACGCACAAGGATGATGAAATCTTGGCCCTGATGATATTATTATTTGAATTTAACAGTGTAAAGGGTACAAATACTTCTGCTTCCAATTAAGGGGTTATTATTACCACTTGAACAACTCCTACAAGACTCTTATATTACATGTATTCAGAAAATCTTCATCTGGTCTCTTTCCGCTCAGGATTATATAACTATCAGCCAGTTATGAGCCTTGAATGACCTAGGTACTTCAGTACGTATCATAATTAAAGCACAAAAGAATTTCCATTGAAGCCAATATGATGCTCATGGGCTTAAAATTTGGCACAAGTTTAGATACTTCCTCTACTGTGGCTCCAGCTTGTGTGATCTTCAGTTTGCAGCCTGACATTAAAGAGTACAGCTAATATATAGATTCCTATAGTGAACTGATCCTTCGGTGGCCTTCTCACCTCCTTCTGCTTCTTGCTTCTTCCCACATTGTTCAGCATGTTGTTTTCCCGTAGTGAGTCCACAGTGTCACCATACAGCAGTTTGATGGCTCGCACCAGGCGAGCACAGGAGCGGCTGTGGTGGAGGTAGCAGTGCGGGTGGCAGTAATCAATGTGGGTACATATGAAACTCTGCTGGTTACATAGCAGGATCATGACCTAAAACATGAAAAGGAGTGAGAGTTATCCAGAGTATGGGAGGCTAGACCAGAAGCAAGAGGCTGTCCAACACCAGCCTTCCCCTCATTTCATGGAAAGATTGTGTTATCATCATCTTGTTTGAAAAACTGAGCAGCACCAGTTAGAACCTGTCCAACATTTGACCATCATTCAACACTGGAACTATGCTCTGGTTTTGAGTTGGCTCCTTTTGGGGAGAAATCTTTAGGCCATCCCCTGTTCCCAAAGCAGGAATAAGTCCCACCTCTGGTATGACATCTGAGATGGAACCCCGTAGGGCACCCTCCTGCAACTGCAGGGCAGAAGAAGTTCCTGAAGCATTTGGGCACTGCAGGGAGCCTTCAGATCCAACACTGTGGGTCAAGGCAGGCACTCATGAACACCCTCTTTACTCAGCATTCTTAGCAGTGAAATACCAGTACCTAAAGCCACCAGACCCTGGGGCATGAGGGCCCTGCCTCGACTCGCTACATATTTGCCTGCTGGAGGGAATGTAGTGCACATTAATGACCCCCACTCCCAGCACTGTCATCCCCAGTCAAAAATCGTAAGTCAGACCCCAGAAATCATGACACCAACTTGAAAGTTGTGGGGTTTTAAATTCCATATATTTTAACTGACATATCTGTTTTTGGCCTCACTTACGTTGATGTCAATCAAGAACAGCTCTACTAAAGTCAATCTTGTTACACCTTTGTAAAACTGGCATGAGATTAGAATCTTATTACTCACTATAGGGTCAGAGTTCATTCCCCTTACTTAACTCCATAAGCTGTGGTACTCAGCAAAGGTATCTGAATTTGCCTCATGTTCGAGGGTGAAGTAAATATCAACATGTACAGAAAAGGGCTTGAAATTGCTGCTCCCCTTGAATGATTTGTTAATGGCTGTTAAATAAAGCATGTCTATACAGAGTATTTATTTTTTTTACTCTGGTTTTACTCCACATAGCAAAAATGTCTCCTGGTTATTAGAGATGTTGGTCCCTGTACAACATTAATTGCAGCATACACTCTTTAAAATCCTCCAGGCTTTCTTCTGTGCATCCAAAACACCAGACAGGCATACTCACAGAAGTACCCTTAGGTCTCTCCAACCTATCACTTACACCAATGCGTGTGTCTACTCCCCCATAATGGGAAATCATGTTATACCTCACTAGCCACATGTATGTGATCAAGGTCATGCATCAATGGTTGCACTTTCTAGTGCGGAGATCCCCATAATGTGGGATGTGTCCATAGGGAGTAGGAGGAATGTTTGGAGAGGGTACTGCAGGGCCCAGGCCAGTCCTCCTTGGGGAGTGCCACTCAGGCCCCTCTGCCCTGAGATCTCCTCCGTGTCTGGCTCCCAGCTCAGTGCCCAGGATAGCCCCTAGAACCAACTGAAGACTCCCTGATGTGGGATAAAAAGTTTGAGGACCATCAAGCAAGTGTACTGACATGTTTAAGACAGGTGTGCTCACTGCTCTTTGTACTGTGGTAGTGGTGCCTGACAGGAAGGATGGTCCAGTAGTTCATGTACCAGACAGGATCTGGGAGCAGGATTCAATTCCCTGCTCTGCCATAGACTTCCTGTCAGATCTTGGGGAAGTTACTTGGTCTGCCTGTGTCTCAGTTCCCCCTCTATACAAAGGGGATAACACCATAGCCCTACCTAGTAGTGGTGTTGTGTGGATGAATACACTGAAGACTGTGAGAAGCTCAGATGCTACAGTCAAGGCTGCCATATAACTGAGGCTAATCCTGTCTTCTTTTTAAGTGACTTAGCAACTTGCAAAAGCACTCAGAAGAGAACTCTAAGGTAAAGAGATAGGGCCCAACTGAAACTGCAGCCCCCTTTGTGTTAAGTGCTGGACACACACACATCAAGAGATGGCCCTTGCTCCAAAAAGTTATAATCTAAATAAAGGAGACAAACAAATGGTAAGAGAAAAGAACTATTATCTCCATTTTACAGATAGGGACTGCAGTCTCTCTCTAATGGCTGCCACCTATGGGCATGTTAAAGCCCCAGCGTTATGTTAATGAAGCACAAATTCTGCACAGGTCACCACTAGTGTATTATCATAACCATTCATTGTGAAAGCTGAAAGTGCTAAGTCAGAGAGCATCACAAGGGACCTGTACTTACATGCAGCCATGACATGTTCCGATGGTAATTCTCCTCCGTGCCTGTGCTACTCAGCACTTCAGGCTCAATGCTGGGCTCACTTGCACTCCAAGGGCTCCCTTCTTCAAAAGAAAAATACCACAAAATGTGGTTGTTTTCACAGCTACCCACGTGTCTAAACACCTAGGGAAAGTGCTTGTAAGCCAGGCCAGCCTTGCTGAGACCAATTATACTACACGAAATCTGATGCACAACATTGACTGCATTTGGAGCCCTTCCCCCTGCCATCAGCTGGACGGACAATTACAAGCACCATTCACAGTCACCATTAATATGCCAAGTAGTCAGTGGTAAGTGCTCCCTTTTTGGGGGTAGGGGAGGGAATAAAAGTAAGGGAAACAAATTCCTTGCATCACTAAGATGCTGCAAATTGTTGGTTCAGTGATCTGCATTGACTGGGCTCTGTGGCTAAAAACATCAACAAAAATCCAACCTGAAATGGAATCAGACTGCTGCTGTTGCCACTATCGGGCAATGTCACTGTTAAGTGCCCATAAGAAGATACTAATATAAATGGGGATAAAAGGGGAAAAAAATCCAAACTCTATACAAGCTAATTCTAGAAAACTAAGGCAAGGGGGAGATCTCTGACTCAGCACTGCACTTGATCCCACTGTTCCAGCAGCCATTTATTGTCTATGAGTCTTCCATAATGCCTGCATTTTAGAAGAGAAGTTGATTCTTGAGACATTTTACCAAGCATATCATTAAGGGTTAGCCATGGCTTAACTCAGGTTAGTCCTGTCTCCTTTCTCTTTTTCAAGTGAATTTATGATTTGCAAAGATATCCAGCCTAAGAACTAGCTTTCCTATTTATCCACAAGAAAGGTACAGCATGGGCAAAACCAACCGGATCAGAAGGGCCTCTGCACTTCAGAGGTTAGTTCAACCTCAATATTTACCCAGCTCTTGAGATCTTTGTTGACATCCCCATCAAGGATGCCTCTTTGTGCCAATTGTGATGGAGATTTCTTGAGATGTGGAGTGCCTTTGATTTCCATAAGATTAATGTATAACTTTTAAAGACTGAGAACATTATATATAAATAATTTTATATTCTTTATATCTAAGTAGATATCTATTATGCTCTCATATGACATATATGTCTAAAACATTATATAATATAAAATGTATATATGTATATAATATCATACAATATAAAATGTACATGTATACATATATATTATCAAGGATAATAAAATATCATATACAATGTAATGATATTTCATATATATATGGCATATGATGTCATATATACAATATATGATTTGTAAATGTCATATTTCTCTGTTATCATATGATTGGTGTGCGCACGCATGTGTTTGTATATATTTCCTCCTAAGCACAGCATGAATTTAGCTGGAAGTCAGGAAGATGACAATATTTTAAGAGTTCATACATGTGGAATAGAATTCACATTCCAGCATGCACCAGTGGCAAGATCTGAACTCTGGCCTTCCTCGGTGTTAGCTTATGCAATTTGCAGGAAAAGACAGCTGCTTTCACTCAGAGAGATGGAGATTTCTCCTACTCTAATGAATCTTTATACTTATTTATTGATTGCTTCTGGACCTGCTTTTATTGTTTCATAATCTGGATGCTGCCTAATAGCCCCGCTCCCTTTTAGCCCCTCTCATCTATGTTACCTATGTCAGTGACAGTGTCCCTGCTGTGGGACAGCTGCAGCTCCTCATTCTCAGACTCTGAGTCCTGCCGTGATAACTTGGTGCTCTTTAGGCTGCCGGCCCGGCGAATGCTGGACAGGGAACCCCCCTTCTTCACCCGGAAACTGCGGGTTCCTTTAATCTGGAGCAAGCGGGAGCCTCCTATCCTGATCTTCCTGCTGGGAACTGTATTAAAAGAATAAAAGAGGACTTTTTTCCCCTTAATTTTCCCCCATTTAAAAAAAAATCCTAGCCCGCCCTTCCCCTCCCAACTCCTTATTGTCAGCCTATATTGCAGCACCTTTACTTCTGTCAAGGAAGATGGGCAAGAGGGTTCCTCCAAAGCCAGCGCCAATGCAGCTCTATCAATCACTCCATTAGGGATGCTTTAGAATAATGTGCTCAGAATCTTCTTTCCTGGAGACATATTACATCAACTCTTGGTTTTTTTTATACTTGGGATTAACCCTGCTTCGACCACTGATGCCCAACAGATGGGTAAACTGCACTGGTAGAAACTCCAATGAAGACAAGGAACATCACTATTGGCAGTGATTAATTCCTGCTTGAAACTCGAGCAGACTCAACAGGTGCAAATTGTGGCTTTCTTTGCCCACCATTGGAATTTGCACTGATGCAGATACAACAGTTCTGTTACACCAGTGGTTGAATGCCAAGTGCAGACACAGCTTCTCTGACAAACCTGTCATCCTGCTGTGAGCAGGTCTGCAAGCTCAGACCTGCCCCTGTAGCAGGATCACCTGATCCATTTAAGTGCCATTTGTGACTGCAGATAGTTAGCCTGATTCACCAGGTTAGTAGCACACATTACTTATTTCACCTTAGATTTGCATAACTCCTTTTCTTTGCATGATACTCTTCACCATTAGAATGCTTGAAAGGAAACACAGCATGTAGTTCCTCTCGTTCAGACAAGGCAGCAGCTTTCAGGCACTAAAAGTACGTCTATGACACCTGGTGTTTCTGATGAGCACAAACATGAAATGGTTCAATGTTCAAAGCACGGAGCATTTGCAGCTTATTCTCCTCATAGTTCAAAGGCAAAAAAATGGTGGCACATGAGTCCAAATGTTGCAACACTGAGTCATTAAATTGCTGATCTATTCAGAAAAGAACATACAAGATCACATTTGCTGTACTGTAGAGATTGGACTGGCAAAATATAAAAATGTAATTATATTTGGATGTGAAAAATCAGTCTTCTGAGCCTTGAAAATCCCCTTTATTTCCACTGCTTTATATCCTCCAACCCTTGTCCACAAGTCCATTTTTATGGCTAACATCCTATTGGCAGAATAGGGCCGGACAAGTCTCCTCTTTGGAGCTAATCAGCACTGCTCACTAATTAGCTGGACAAATCACCACTGAGTGACTTGAGAATCTCTCTCCAAGCGACTGAGCTGAGAGTAAGAGTTTCTAAACTCACAGGTGTCTCAATTCTGTTCAACCTCAGCACAATTGGCCAGGTGCCCTGAAATGCAGAGCCATTTGACACACCTCACTATATTTCATGAAGTCTATAGAAACCTCTTAGCAGACAATTAGCCCACAAAACTTTCTGGGGGCTACTTCTTAATCTAAATTGGTATATCTAAGCTTTGGACCTACCTGCAGCAAGTTAGAGAGAGTAAAATTGAAGTTTCTGCACAGCTGTTAAGACACACCTGGGTTGACCAATGAAGCAAAGTAATTACCACTCAAGAGGAGATGAAAGGAAAGAAACACATTAGCACTTGTCAAAGAGATTGGGGTAAAGAGGCCTGGCCTTGTCACTGTAGGTGAGAAAAATTTAGTTACAGTCACACAACAACAATTTTCAGCTAGACAATTATGGATTCAGAAAGATGCTTTTGCATCTGCTGTGATTTAGTCCAGGTTAATTCCCAGTAGAGTAGGCTGTAGCCAGATCAAAAACCGCTTTAAAAAAAATAATATCCTGCAATTATTTAGCATATTTCAGGAGAAAACATTGCAAAGCACTTTATTAACGTATAAACTAAAACACTGCCTCTGTATAGGGATCATTCTTCCCACCACTAAAATGCAGCTGCTTCTGTGTGCAAAGCAGCAGCTTTGTAAAACTTGCAGCAATACTACACCAAACAGTAGGACAAGAAATGGAATATGCCCATGGCTTATTGAAATTACAAGGAAAATTTGGTCAGGCAGAATGAGCTGGAGTGACTCTTGGAAAAACAGAGGTCCATTTTACATTGTATCCAGAAGTGTCCAGCACAGAACCATGGAGAGGGAAACCTAACTCGATGCTGTCACCACAGTCTCCTGCAGCACCTAATGCTGTTCTGCCAGCCCCACTTTGCCTTCCTCCGAAGAGCTGATGGCATCACAGCACTGTGGGCAGTTGCTATGGCAATCTGTTTAAAATTTAAAATTATATCCACTAAATCACTCGGGACTTCTCACCCTGATTTATTTGGCAATGTCAAATTGTGAACACTTGTGTGCCCTAGAACTTCTAAGAAAAGTCAAGAAGAAAAGGAAGTAGCCTGTGTCTGAAATCTTCAAGATGATTCTCTGCAGCTTAATGGGAAACTATCTTTGCTATCAGTCAGTCTCTGTCACATTCCACACACTCTGGGAAGCAGTTTTACACAACATGATTCCTGGGAATATTTCACATGCGAATGTATCTGCTAATGCATGAAATCACAGCTCAAACAGGTGCAGAAATGCAATACAGGCCTGATTCAAAGCCCTTCACAGTCAAGGGAAATCTCACTGCTGACTTC
This sequence comes from Podocnemis expansa, assembly GCA_007922195.1. NCBI lineage: Eukaryota > Metazoa > Chordata > Testudines > Podocnemididae > Podocnemis > Podocnemis expansa. The sequence continues at coordinate 11,981,066 of ML681988.1, read as the reverse complement.
AGAAGTAAGCCACAACTGTATCCTTGGATTTTCTGCATTGGTTAGCACACAGTGTAATACTTCATGGGATCACAGACCATTACCGTTAATTCCATCCCTTTAAAAAAACCATTGCAACAGAATGTCTACATCTTTAAATGTCTGTTATGAAACAGATTTTAAAACTGTTTGCCTTATAAACGTTGCAAACTAAAACACATAACCCAGACCCATTTACGGATAACTGTCCAGAGCATTCAGTCTCTAATAGCAAATGTCAAATAACTGATGTCTCTATATTGTATTGCAACAGTTGTACCATCAGATAGTATGGAAGTTTTGCATGAGATGGTTTTAAAATGGAAAACATTTGCAGTCTTCAGCAAACACAGTGAGCCTGAGGTTTGCTTGTACAGTATGTAATGTGTATGCAATATAAAATTACCTGCTAGCCATCAAGAGCCACATAGGTATGTTTTGCATGTCGTAATAAAGAACTAAAAGAGGTCTGGTGTTAAACCACTAATTCTGTTCAATGCCATAACCTCTGAATTGTTAGGGATTTTCAAAGAAGGATCTAATCTTTTGCCCACATGTGGTTATCCCACACTGAAGATTAGTATCAAAGAACACAAAAATCAAACCAATACTGATGCTTCTAAGCAAGCACTGAACCAAAAGCTACTACTTAATGTACACCATTTGCTTTTAAGAACCCCTATTTGATTCAAGTAATATCATTATCTTGATGACATAGAAACCTTTGCTTTCTGCATATAACACTTCCATCATTGCATAGTTCAAAAATTATTCAAGCCATGTGGCTCTGTGGCTTCCTTCTTTTTATCACAGTCTATGGAAATGAAGACATAAAGCACAGCATCACACGACAAGCCCTGAGAACATGAAGGCTTCACTGTGCTGACAAACCTTTTTTCTCTTCACAGCCAGTGTCAGATTTGAGGGTGTGGCTACTGCTGTGAAGGGAGTCTTTTGAATCTTCATTTTCATCCAGAATTCCAGCAAAGCTGATCTTCCTCTCATACCTGTGCCGGTCCAGCTCAGGGTCCAGACGCAACCTGCAGCTCTCAAGGTCCTGTAGCATCATGTGGACCACAGAAATGTGAATAACATGAGCCCTTATATTTCTCTTGAGCACAAAAATTTATCATTTTAACAAGAACTGCCCTCCAAAGGGAATACCGCTTCTTCCAATTGGAATCAAATTCCCAGTTAATTTAATCCCTTCATATCTATCCTTCACTGACACACTTTCAAATCCTGATTGAATTTGGATCTGAACTATGCTCAAGGCATAGGGATATTGTTATGCTGAAAGGTATTAGTAGCTGCCATCAGTTAGGCCTCTAATTTATAGAATGTCACAGATCTGGTTAAAGACGATGGATGAGACCCTTCATTTTGGCTAAATGGGTAGAGCCATTAAATATACCTTTATGCAGTGACAACTGGAACCAACAAGAGGGTACTGTCCAAGGCACTAGGCTAGCAAAGTCTGAGCAGGGCTAAACTGTGTGGTCTGAGAGGTTTCCCTGACACTGGAAATGAACACAGGGGCACTAGAGGATTGGTCACAGCTAGCTGAATGTATGTCCATGCTCAAACATGTCAGAGGCAGAAAAACGAAGAAAACACCAGCAGGCAGCAAGAGAAGCAGTCATGAACACGAAAGGGAGTAGAGACAGAACTCCCTGGACATAGAACTGACTGGAGAGGCAGACTTGTAAAACAGCATATAAGGAATATGCTTGCTGTGGGTTTCTGCTGCTTTCAAGGAAACGAGGTCCCAAGTTGTATCATCCAGTTCTCCTGTTGACAGAAACAACTCTCCAGAGTCCTAAACACTGACTACTCACTCAAAACAGGAGGGACAACATGAATTATACTGGTATTCAGATATACACATCCATTTTCCTTAGCAGAGATAAAAGGGGGGGGGGCAGGCTAAATGACTTAGGTATTGTTTTCAAAAAGGACAGCAAGACACACACATAGTGAGTTCAGTTAACAGTTTTGGCTCATTTATAATTTTATTCATGACATCTGCTTGGTGACACTTCAGCATGAAAACCACTAGGGTACTGAGATGTAAAATGAGAACTTAAAATGATTTAAAGAGTTAGTTGTGAGGAAAAAGAGTGGTTACTTACCAGTGATAGCCATTCTTCGAGATGTGTTGCTGATATCCGTTTCCACATAGGTGAGCATCAGCCTGCATGCACAGTCACTGGAAGCTTTTTGCCCTTAGCATAGCCCATAGCGCCTGCATTGGTGCCCCTTGGAGTCCACATGCATGCTGCAGTGTATCAGGTGCTGCTGGCTTGCCCTACAACACCTCAATCCCTTCTTTTTGCTAACTCTGAAAAGTGGCGACAGAGGGAGGGAGGGTGTGGAATGGATATGAGCACCACATCTCAAAGAACGGCTATTACTGGAAAGTAACCACTCTTTTCTTCTTCGAGTCATTGCTCATATCCATTCCCATACAGCATAGCTGAATTACAAGACTTACCTTGGAAGATAGGTGGCATTACAGTCTGCCTGTCTGCAACACAGCTCTGCCAAAGGCTGCATCATCCCTCACCTGCCGTATGAAGGCATAGTGGGATGTGAAGGTGTGGATCAATGAACAGGTAGCTGTTCTTCAGATCTCCTGGACCAGCAACTGGGCAAGAAAGGCTGCAGATGAGGCTTGCACACTGGCTGAATGCACCATTACTGGTCCAGGCAGAGGCATATTGGCTTGCTGGTATCCGATCTTGAAGCAGGCAGGGATCCACAATGAAATCCAGGGCAGACACTGGCTAGCCCTTCACCCAGTCTGCAATGGTGACAAAGAGTTGAGTCGACCTCCAGAATGGCCTTGTCTGCTTGATGTAGAAAGTGAGATTTCTCCTGACATCTAAGGTATGCCATCTCCATTGCTTCTCCATTGTATGACATTTGGGAAAAAAGATGGGGAGAAAGATATCTTGGTTATTGTGGAAAGGAGACACAGTCTTAGGCAGGAAGGCCAGGTATGGCCTCAATTGCACCTTGTCTTTATAAAAGACCATGTAGGTGGGCTCTGACACTAATGCCCTTAAGTTGGATACCCATCTGGCCAAGGTGATTGCCACCAAGGAGGACACCTACTACAAGAACTCCAGCAGAAGGCATGAACCCATGGGCTCAAAGGCAGGCTCAGTCTATTAAGCAATATATTCAGGTTCCATTGGGGCACAAGGTGGCGGACCTGAGGATAGAGTCTCTCCCCCACTTTTAGGACTCTGGATGTCGTTGAGTGGGAGAAATGTGTTACTCCCCCAAATGACTGAAGGAAGACTGAAATGGCCACCAGGCACATTTTGAGAGATGGTGGGGCTAGTCCTTGCAACTTCAGGTGCATGAGGTACTCGAGGATAGCTTGTACAGGTGAGGGTCCTGGAAAGAGACTTGGGGTCTGAGTGTAGATTGCAAAGCACTTCCACTGGGCCTGATATGTGACCTGTGTGGAAGGGTTTCTGCTGCCCAGTAGGATTTGTTGGACTTGGGCTTGCTCCTTTCTCAGGCAGCCATGCAGTTTTCAGGCTGTCAGGTACAGGGACCTCAGGTTCGGATGCAGGAGTCAGCCCTGGTCCTCAGTCTGAAAATAATGTTTCCTCAGTAGCCCCCACAGAGGGGCTGTTGACAGGTTGCAAAGCGTGCTAAACGAATGCTGGTGCAGCCACGCTGGGGCGATGAGGATGATGTTTCCTATGTCCCTCTTGATTTTCAGCAGGACTCTATGGAGGAATGGCACCAGCAGGAATGCATACAAGAGGGGCCCCAACCATTCTGAACCCCAGGGAAATCAATACAAGTGCCATTTGTGGTTCTAGTGGTTCACAAAGAGATCAATGTGGGGAAAGCACCACCTCCAGAAGATTGAATCTGCCACTCCAGGTGTAGCAACCAGTGTTGCCGTGGCAGAAAGTGACTCCTGAGGTGATCCACCTCATCGTTCTTCATCCCAGGTAGGTGAGAAGTCACTATGGCTATGTCTACATTTAGACTGTTAGTTTGAATTGACTGAATTTGAACTAATCAAGTTGAACTAATAATGATTAGTTTGAATTCATTCAATTTGAATTATCATGGCCACAGTAGAAAAACCAATTCGAACTAGCATGTCCATAGACAGGACTTGCTAGTTCGAATTGGAAGAAGGGCACCAGGGGAGGTGTGGCAACATGGCTCCTTGGCAGGGCCATGTTGCCACCCAATCCCCTGCCAGGCTCCAGCCCCCACAGCCCAGCACAGGGAAAAGCATCCCCTGCCCAGGTCTAGGTGTGGTGCCGCTAGAGCTAGACAGTGGATGCTTTCCCCCACGCACAGCTGAGAAGGCAGGAGCCTGGCAGGGGATGATTTCCCCTGGCAGGGCTCCTTGGGGCCACGGCACCCCCCCATACACAGCACAGTGGGGGCAGGGGAGAAAGGACTCCCCCAGCCCTGCATTGACAGTGCAGGGCTGGTTGAATCCCTTCTCCCCAACTCCATCTGTGCCAGCTGGGGGGAATCCTCTCTCTCCCCATCAGGAGGAGGGGAGTAATCCCTTCTCTTCACTGGCTGGGCACTGTTAGTGCTGAGCAGGGGGAATCCCTTGTCCCTGAGCTGACAGCGCAGCAGGGCTGGGGAGAAGGGAAGCCCTTGCATAGCTCCCAACCCCACACTGGCTGTGCTTGGGGAAGGGAACCCCCACGCACGCCTAGATCCTGGCTGGGGGAAGGGATTCCCCCATGTGGCTCTCCCAGAGCTGGGGAAAGGGACCCCCCCCACAACTAGAGCCACGCTCCTGAGTCTGGGAAGGGAACCCCCATGCATGCCTTGTGCAGTGCTCGGGGAAGGGATCCTCCCATGCACTGCTAGAGCCACACTCCCTGAGCTCTGGGAAGGGAACCCTCCATGCATGCCTAGAGCCACGCAGGGTTTCCCTTCCCCAAACTCGGGTAGTGCGGCTCTAGCCGTGCAGCAGAATCCTTTCCCCGAGCGCTGCGCTAGGCGTGTGTGGGGCTTCCCCTCCCCCAGCTGGGGAACATAGCTCGAGCCCTGCACGGGGGGTCCCTTCCCCCAGCTTGGGGAGAGCCGCATGCCAGGGCTTCCTTTCCCCAAGCCAGGCTCTAGGCACGTGTGAGGGTTCCCTTCTCCAAATGCTGCTCTAGGTGCATGCAGGGGTTCCCTTCCCTGAGCCAGGGGAGCCACCAGGGGATCCCTTCCTGAGCGGGGGAAGGAGGGCTGGAGCCCAGTCTAGGGGATGGGGGGGGGCACCTTTCTTCCAGGGTGCTATGCGCCCTGGGAGGAAGGTCAATGTTAATTTGAGCTAAATACAAGTTTGAATTAACACAGCTAGACACTGTCAATTCGAACTTGCTGGTTCAAATTGACAGTCTCTTTGAAGGTATATTAGCTTTTATAACTTCGAAGCCTCCTCTCTTCAATTTGACCTAAGGAAGCCTAATGTTTGTTAGGTTGAATTAAACTATGTGTGTAAACATACTCCATGTGAAAACTGAACTTCAGTGCCAGATTCTGCGGGCAAGTGGCCTCCTTGTAGAGTGCCAAGGAGCATACTCCTCCCTGGTGAATGAAGTAATACATGGTCACCATATTATCAATGAGAACCTGAATCACATTGTACCTCAGAGACTGAAGAAAGACTTTGCAGGCAAGGCAAATTGCTCTCAACTCCTTGAAACTGATGTCGAGGAGTCTTTCTTTTGCCATCGTATCCTTTGGGTGCTTAGGTTGGTACCGAGGCAGGCTCCCCAGCTGACATCAGAGGTATCTGATACCAGGGTGATCAAGAGGGTTAGAGTCTCAAATGGTATCCCTCTGAGAGTGGACTTGTGGCTTTTGCCAATGACACTGTTCTGAGAGGACCTTTGGAGTTCCGTGACCACCATTTCCAGGACATCTCTTTGAGGGTGGTACACTGTCACCAACCAGGCTTAAAGAGGCCTGATATGCAGTTGGGTAAGCCTTACCACGTATGTGGACACTACCCAGGGGTTAAAGTAAGGGGCAATGCACCAGAACGCAGTTCCAGGCCCCCCTATGTTTAGGCCGGTAGTGTTCTGGTGCTCATAAAAATAGAGTAATGCTCCGGAATGCTGCGTTCCGGGGGCCACCTAAAAATAGCACGAGCAGCTGGAATGCAGCGTTCCTGTGGCTCCACCTTAAACCCTGCTCTTCCTTAAGCCCAACCAGCAGAGAGCTGCAGCAGGCTGGGAGTTTGTGAACCTTCCCCCTGCAAGGCAGAGCAGCTTGTGGTTGGAAACAGCTTCCAGCCGGTCAGGCAGCCTGCAAACAGTCGAGGTAAGGGATTGGGGGGGGGGGCCCTTCTGGGGGTTTTGTCTGTGTCTGTCTGTCTGGGGGTGGGTATTGCGGAAGGGGGTGGGTTCTTGGGATAGGTATTGGGGGGGTCCACCCATGCCAGATGGTTCTGTGGCTTACCAAGTTATACTTTAACCCCTGACACCACTATATGTCCAAGGAACTGCAGACAACATCTGGTCATCGTAATTGGATACCGACAGAGGCTGGTAATTATGTCCTTCAACCAGGCTTGAGGAAGTAAGGCTCAGCCTAAGTGAAAGTCCAGGACTGCTCCTATGAACTCTATTCTTTGAATTGGGTATAACTGGGACTTTTTCTCATTTATTGGCAGGCCCATGTGATTGCAAATCTGTCATGTCAACTGAACACGGTACTGGACCTGTCCTCTGGACCAGCCCTTGATGAGTCAGTCGTCCAAACAAGGAAACACATGAACTTCCTTTCTGCCTAAATAGGCTGTTATGACTGCTGCACATTTGGTGAAAAGTCTCAGGGCCAGAGACAGACCAAACTGTAGGGCTGTAAACTGGTAATGATAGCCCTTTATAGTGAATTGCAGGGATTTCTTGGGTTATTGCCTGACCGATGTGTGAAAACAGACATCTTTCAAATCAAGGGTGGCAAACCAGCCCCAGGGTCCAAGGATGGGATAATATGGGCCAGGGAGACCATGGCTGTGTCCATATGTTGTTTTTATATTGAAACAACAGCCATTGTTTCAATATAAAAACTGTTGTGTCCAAATGATGTTCTGTTATTTCGAAATAACAAACCTCCATTATTTCAAAATAATGGAACTCATTTTGAAATAACAAAACCTCACTGCAAACTGAAATAGCTGTTGAATTGAAATAGCTATTTTGAAACAACACCGTTCAGACATGTTATTTTGATATAGCCATTATTTCGATACCGCTTTGCAGTGCCTTTCCTCCTCCCAGGGTGCACAGCACCAGAAAGGAGGAAGTGCCCAGTCCCATTGCTGCCACATGCCTGGAGCTGGTACAGCATGGCTGAGGCACGTGCTAGCACAGCTCAGGGACAAAGCCAGGCACCAGTGTGGGTGCGGGATGAGGTCCTCTAACTTCTTGATGTATGTAGCAGGGAGGACATCCGGGAGTGTTTCCGTGACAGGCACCGCAACTGCAATGTCTACATGGACATCATCATGGAAATGTCCAGCCAGGGCCACAAGCGCTCAACTGAGCAGGTGTGTGCAAAAATAAAAAGTCTGCACCAAGACTATGCACTCACCAGGGAGGCAAGGCGGCTCCAGGGGCCAGCGAGCCCCACTAGCTGCCCCTTTTTCGAGAAGCTGCATGCGTTCCTGAGGGATGAGCCCACTGGTCTCCTGTCCCAGACCAGAGACTCTGCGGACCTCAGCCGTGTGGCCAGATCCCCTAAGGGAAGCCCATTGGAAAAGGAGGCATCCCTTGACGTCAAGATGTCAGCTGGCTGGGAGTGCCCAGCCACCAGATGCCCCGCCGGCTACTCCAGAGCTCTTCCCTGCTGGGGAGGGGCCCACCACACCAGAGGAGGAGGAGCCAGAGTGGGACACCGGGGAGCCAGCACCAACGTCCAGCCAGGAGGAGGGGATGCCCAGGTGAACATCTGGAGCACCTGTTGGTGAGTGTTCCTCCCCCCTCCAGGCAGGCAGGGCTGAGCCTGCCAATGCCATGCCTGGCTAGATTCCACAGCCCTGGAACATGCACAAGCCCCTCCCATGGGTGGTAGTGGCAGAGAGGCATGTAACGTGAGAATGCCAGGACCCAGTGGGGTGGGGGATGCTCATCAGGGGAGTGCCACCAAGCAGTATGCCAGCATCCAGGTCAGAGAGCATGCAAGCCGCACCACTGGCCCGTGGCCTTGGGAAACTGCCCAGCCCACATCCTGCTGAATACTGCTCACCACTGTGGGCATCACAAGGCATGCACGCCCTTGTGCAGTGTCCCATGTGACACAGATGGGGAATACTGCTGACAGTAAGGGCAGGGGGTTTGCTACAGAGAGGATGCACACAGGCAAGGCCATCCGGGAGACAGGGCCTAACCCTTTTTCTGCCTTGCCCCAGCAGCTCACTGACACACTGGCTGTGCAGCTCCATGCAGTCCCTGGCCCACTGGCGGCCAGAGGAGGAGAGCCCACTGCACCAGAGAGGAGATCCTCAGCAGCCTCCTTGACCTTGGCCACCAAGCAGAGGACACAGCCCAGACCTGGAAGGAGCAACAGGACAGGCGCCAAGATGCAGCCATCCGCCAGCTCCAGCATGTGGCCAACGCAGATGACCGCTCTGGGCTCATCAGGCTCAGGGAAGAGTGTGTCCCACAGCAGGGCAGCACCCTGAAGGCTAGTAGCTAGTCTACCAAGCGCTCGAGGATGGTATGGGAGCTGGGGAGTCAGAATACACAGGGAGGGGAGGTCAGTGCCTGCTTTTACATTATTGGCTGGCAACATGGGTGCCAACATAGCCGGCAACATGGCCCAGCAAGGCGGCCATGTTGCCACACCTCCCATGCTGCCCCTCTTCTGAAGCAAAATAGCATGTCCACACACGGGGCATGCTATTTCGCTTTGAGGGCTTCCCTTAATTCAAATTAGCATTTTCTCAATTCGAATTAACTTATTTCAAAAAAAGGATTTTATTTCAAAATAACTCATTCTGAAATAACTTATTTTGAAATAACAGTTTACATGTGGACATAGCCCATGTGAAAGTTTGGCTTTTTTAGGAATTTGTTCCAGCACTTCAGGTTCAGAATAGGCCTTCAGTCTTGTTTTGCTTTGGGGATAAGGAAATACCTAGAATAGAAGCTTTTGCACTTTTTGCACAGCCCCTAACCTTAACAGGGATTCCACCTCTTGCTCTAAGAGCTGCTCGTGAGAGAGGTCACTGAAGAAGGACTGGGAAGGGAGAAAATAGGGTGAATGAGGAAAAAAAAGTGGAGAACATACCCCCAAGAAATCATGTCCAGGACTCTGTGATCTGAGGTCACCTGGGACCACTCTAACTGATAATTTACTAGATGGTCTAGGATGGGGAAGTGCAGATCCTGACCAGAGGCTGGGTCACTGTCCTCAGGTGTCCCATCAAAATTGCCAACTTTGGTTGATGGATCTGCAGCTAGAACTCTGGTAGGGGCCTGAAGAAGCAGCCAGGATGGGTCTCCTTCTAGGAGTTCTAACCATGTCTCTGTCCCTAGATCTACAGGGCTTCCGAGAAAAGAACTCCTGCTGTCGCTTCTGCTGGGGGGTTTGATGGCTAAACTGGCACCTTGAAGACTGCGGAGTATACAGACCCAAGCAGCTAAGCTAAAGTCCTTAAGGCCGTGCAGCTTCCCGTCAGTGTGCTCAGAAAACAGCACTGGGCCTTCAAACGGGAGGTCCAGATTCGATTGTTGGACCTGCTGCATTAACCCCAAGGCCTGGAGCCAAGAAGCTAAACTCATGCTGATAGCAGAGTCAACAGTCCTACTTGCTGAACCAACAGCATTCCATGATAGGTGGAGGGGTGCCCTGGCCACTGCTACTCCTTCTCTTGCAGGGTATTGAAGTCAGATGCCTACAGTAGAGGGAAACACTAACCAAACAACTTTAGGAAGTTCCATAAGTTAAAGTTATACCTCCCTAAGAGGGCCTGGTGATTTGTAATTCTAAACTGCATTGTGGCCATGGAAAAAAGTTTTCTGACAAAAAGATCCTGGTTTTTGGCGTCTTTACTCTTTGGGGTTGGGGTGGGTTGACCCTGCCTCTCCTTTTAGTTAACTACATCCACTACTAAAGAATTTGGAGCAGGGTGGATATACAGATTTTCAAAGGCCCTGGCAGGCACATAATACTTTTTCTCAGCCACTTTTGACACAGCTACTAACAAGGGGGTTTTCCACAATGTCTTAACAATCTTTAAAACCCTCTCATGGATAGGTAATGCTACCCTGGCTTGGGCAGTTGCCGCCAGCATATTAAAGAGGGAGTCCAATGATTTCTTTAGTTTCTCCACCTCTAGGCCCAGGTTAGAAACCATTCTTTTTAACAGCTTTTGATGACCCTATAATCACCTAAGCCAGGGGGAGAAAATCCCTTGTACCACCATTTCATCTAGAGATGATGATGAATAAGGGTCGCATTCTGATATCAGGCCAGATGAGGGCCCTTCCCCTAGGTCTGAGTCTTCCTCAGAACCAGAGACCCTGATAATAGATTCCTTTACTGCTGTTCAGTTCCCTGAAACAAGGGAAAGGGGCCCAGTCCCCAAGGGAAAAGCCCATGGTACCCAGTACAGCCATTGGGCTGGCTAGTCATAAGGTTGCTGGGCTGGTAACAGAGGGCCTGCATTAGTTTCATGGCCCTTGTGTTTGGATTGACCCCTCTTACAGGGTTGTGGCAACTCACTAGTGGATGAGGTGGCCAAAGAGGAGCTTAGACCTCAGGACGGGACTTAGACCTCTTGGCAGGGTGCCCTCTTTTGGAGGCCAGAGAGGAGCTACAGTGCCAGGTCCTGTGCTAGACCATCAGGGACTTATGTAATGCTGAGCCAGAGCACCTGTCTCGCCACCTTGGTACCAAGGAGTTACAGCGTCATTTGCCTCCTGTGTGGTCTCTGTTTAGTGACTGAGACTTGAGGTGGGTTTTCTTTGGCGGAGACAGTGCCAGAGAAGATGAACTACAATGGTGCCAAGCTTCAGCACTGGACGACAAGGCGGAATGATGTCCAGGATCACTTGGTGCTGGGAAGGATGACGAGTGCCGAGAAGTGGAGAGGCACAGAGGATGGGGCAGTGCCAGTGCCTGCCAAGACTCAATGGGAGAAACGGCTGATGGTGCTGGTCTCTCTGGTGCTGGAGGAGGATGCTACCATGCCGGAGGGCTCAATGCAGTCTTTTTTCTTGACAGTGGGTGTTTCTCCAGTCCTGTGTCCTCTTGTCATGGAGGCCTGGGCCATGCCAAAAACTCAAGCTGCCTCAAACACCTCTGAAATCAAAAGAACAGGCGACAATGCCATCCGGATGCTCCCTAGAGTTGAGGGTGGCTCTCACTGAGGAGAGGAATTCTGTGCACCACCCTGACAGGCTTCACTTAATACCACAGACATGGTTGGTACCAGTGGGTGACCTCAATCAACTCACAGTTTCCTCTTCTCAGTCGTGTTGAGGATAAACTGGTGCCACAAAGGCAAGGGTGCTGACTGAGCACTCTGCATCAATGTGCTCAGTGCCAACACTGAGGGTGCCAGCTCTGGTGCTGGTCTCAAACCGCCTCTATGAAAATAGCCTTCAGCTGAATATCTCTCCCATTCTGAGTCTATGGCTTGGAGGACTTACAAACGTGGCATTTGTTGAAGTAATGAGCCTCCCCCAGGCACTTAAGGCACTTGTAGTAGGGGCTGCTTTGTGGGAAAGCCTTCCACATGCTGTGCAGGGTTTGAAGCTCAGATGAGTCCCTTTAGGGACTAAAAGTCCTCAATACTAATCTAACTAACATTTATGCTTTAACTATGTTAATCAAGACAAAGACAACAGACAACAGTTCAACAAGGGTCCTTGCAATGAGGCAAAACAGTGAGAAGTTCCAGTGACCATCAGCTCAGGCAGAATGAAGGAACTGAGGGGCTGTAGGGCCAACAGTACCTGATACACAACATGCACACAGCACTCCAGGGAGTGCCAGTGCTGGCCCTACAGACTATTGTAAGGGCAAAAAGCCTCTGGTGACTATGCATGTGGAGATGTGCACACCTATAAGGGAATGGATATGAGCAGCAACTCGAAGAAAAATATCAGTTTCCCATCTCAGACCTAAAAGATCTCACCTATGGATGCACACCTACTTAAATTATTGGGAGCTAATGGGGGTGTGTGAAGTACTGTTTCATTAAAAAGTTGCTTTGAAAAAAGTGAATTTTCCCAACCAAAAAAAAAAAAAAATCAAACAAAAGAGAAGAACCTTTATTGACTTGGGCCATGTCTACAACTACTCTATTTAACGGCAAAACTTGCATTACTCAGGAGTACGAGAAACACAGGCCATGAGAAACATAAGTTTCACTGGCATATGTGGCAGTGTTCAGAGTGTTATGTCGGTGGGAGAGCGTCTCTCGCTGACATAAATACTGCCACTCATGGAAGTGGTTTCATTATGTCGACTGAGGGGCTTTCTTCCGTATGCAGAGAGAGAGTATGCTAGTATAGGCACAACCTTAGTGGTGCTGAACACCTGCAACTATTTAGCATGAGAGAAATTAGACCTCTTAAAGCCCTTAGAACGCTTGTTGAACACTTTGCAGCCCCTCAGAAAACCATCCAGATGATCTAATAAGGGATTAGAACAGATGACTTTTTTCTGCTTGTTTATTAATGAGTTTAAAGTTGAATTTTCAAAGAAGCATCCACAGAGTTGTCTGTTCACCTTGGTTCAGAGGGACTTGGGTACCTCAACTCCATTAGAGCAGCACTGAAAATCCCACTTTGCCTGATTTAGTCTGAACAGATGTCATTGCAGACTAGTGGAAAGGGTTCAACTCATCTTTCACTGCTCTACAGCATACCACTGGCTTTATGACACCCCTAACTCCCATGAATTGCTTCTGGTAGATGACGCAGGAACTGTGAAAGAGGAATTGAGATCACATGGCAACTGAAATGGGTTTGGACACAAGGCAAAACTTAAAGCAATTAAGCCTGGCTATTTTGGATAAAGTGAACTGTTTGTGTGTAAACAGGTTTATCTTTACTGGTTCAGTTATAATGACTCAAGTCCTAGTCTAGACAAGGTCCCACTGACACCTCTGAAATATGCCAATACTTAGACCATCTCAGAATCAACTGCTCATGTGGGGTATGTATGCCTTCACTGCAGGCCTAACTCAGGCTCCTACCAGGTTTGCATTTGCAAAAAGCAATGGAAACAAAAGCTGCTTTCTTAGGCTATGTCTACATATACAATTTTAGTTCGAACTTGCTAGTCCAAACTAAAATAGTCCGAGGTTAGTCCGAACTAACCTTGAGCTAGTTCCAACTAACCATAGCTTTTTAGTTCAAACTAGCCATGTGCTCTAGTTCAAACTAAAGTTTTAGTTCGAACTAGAACATGTGGCTAGTTCGAACTAATGGCTTAGTTCAAACTTTTTAAGATCAGACTAACCATCAGTTCAAGTATTGCGTGCGCTTAGTTCGAACTAAGCGAGTAAGTCCGGACTAACCAGCTGGTCTTACTAGCCTGGACAAAGCTTTGTGTAGTCCGAACTAAGCCTAGTGTGGCCAAGAGCTAAATTAGTCCGGACTAAGCTTGCTTAGTCCGGACTAATTTGCCAGTGTAGACATAGCCTTAGAAACCTAGCTTTATCAAAACAGTAACAAGGAATTGAATTTCATATGCTCAATTCTCTTCAAAAGCACAAACAAGCTTGTATAACATTCAAACAGTCAGACAAATTCTATTAACTTCTGATAGACTGTCTTGAACAGTAAGCCTAAGTCTTCTTCCAGCTCCACACTACAAAATAAGTCCTCCTCTTCTCCCACTGCAGAATTTGAAAAACTATTAATCAGCATTTCTGTCTAGCTCCGAGACATAGATCCTAATTACCACTGTTCCTAGTTTCACCATGTCTGTTTTAGTAACATGCATTAACGCCTCTAAGATCTCGTGGTTTTATAACACTGTTTTGTAAAATTGCCACTTATTACATGGTGAAAATGTCAGCAAAGAATTTCTGAAGAGCCATGCTGATTTTCTCCATCTCTGCATATCTTTTGGCTGATATATTCTACTGGAAGTCTATGAAAGATTTTAGGAACCAGCTTAAAACCCTAACCACTATGATGCTGCTGTCAGCCAAACTGTGACTAGTGATGTACTGAGGTGGGTGATTGGGTCTAAGACCCTCATTAACATTCAGGGAAACGGAGCATCTTAATCCTTCAGCTGTGTGTGGAAACTTCACCACAATTAAATCACTATCACCAGTCTATTCTTTTCATCAGGTATACAAGGAAAAATGACCTTACAGAAACTGCTCCCTCTCGAATTTCTGTGGTTCACTTACCACGAGAGGCTCAGTACGTGGCCTAGGCATGTAGGGAAAGGTCTCTCGAAGGAATGTGGTGATCTCCAGGAGAAGCTGACATGCTGCCATCTTCAGGGCAAATGGGCAACAGCATTTGGTGGGGTTCACAGTGCCTGGGAAATGAGATTTTTTTGGTAAGAGAAAATACTACACAAAAATTGGAACCAAGAATTGATGGACATCATCACACATGGTACACAATGCAAGGTGCATATGAAAAGTGTTATGAATAAATAGTAAATACTGGACTCTGAAATTTTCTAATATTACAAAGACAAACCCATGCCCATGTCTATCTGTTAGCACAAATCCCATAAACTGTGTGTTATGCTATTCTCAAAACAGCTGCTAACTGGAAGCAGTCCCAACATATTAGCTCTAAATGCTTACAGCTTAGCATAACATATATTTAGAAACAGATACCCTTATGTCTTTTATCCCTTTGCATTCAGCCAAATACATTCCAGTTATGACTAAACTCACATCCTCTGTGAAGATGAACTCAAACAAGTAACAAATCAGAAGCCAGATAAAGTGAGATTGCCTTGGCAATAAACATTGGAAAGGGCTCTTTTTTCAATCATACTCATCTTTGTGAACAGTCAACATAAAAGAACTGTGCTTACTGTTAATAACTGCCCAGAAGACTAGATAATACAGAAATCTTGCAAAGTCTTTTTATTTTAAATAATGAACACAACTATCATCTAGAGATGGGGCAACAACATGCAGTTATTTCATCATCAAGTGTTTGGAAATTAGTAAGGTACAAATTTCCATTAAGTGTCAGCAAAGCAAAGTATTTACACAAGTGCTTAACTTCACACAAATGGAACTACTCATACATTTGAGTAGTATAGGAGGCTTTACTGAAATGCAGTTTACAGGCTCACATTCAAAATGTATGTTCATGGTATTTTTCAGCTCGTCCAACATCATCCAATTCCTGAAGACAATGAAATGTTTTCGTGGCTTTGACAAATTTGTAAAGCATCCTTTTGGCTAACATACAGAAGGCAAAAAACTGTTAGTTGTTTTGGGGTCCCTGGAAACTACTAACTATGCTGGTGTTTTGTAATTCTTTGGGCCACTGCCCCCAATGAACCATCCAAATATATTTTGGAGGCATTTTATTGTACCATCCAAATGTATTTTGGAGATATTTTATTGCTCCCCCTGGTTATTCTCACATCTGATCCAGTCATGTTGCACAAAGAAACTCTTGTAAAGTGAACAAACAAAGAAAGGTTTCAGGTATGCAGAGGACACTCTAAGCTACCAGAGAAAGCTTATTATGTTTGCCTCACTTGCAGGCCATTTCTTTTATTTCACCTCTAATGAGTGATGGAATTCACAGGAACTAAAATGATTTTAACAGGCAGGTACAGTAAGAACCTATGGGGTGCCAGTGTATTCTATGTTCACAATAGGCCAAGGTATGCTAAAGGTACAGCCCAAAATCCTCCTACGAAGCTCTAGGAGTTGCTCGGCCTTAGGCCTGTCTACACCACAGAGCTGCTATGCCAGCAAAGGCTGGGGACATGTTATAACTCTGCAGAAGAAGTTTTGCCAGAACAGCTAACTGCTGTCCCAAATGGCATTAGCAAGTGGACATAAGCAGTCTTCTGTAAGTGTAGCTGCTTCTACACAGGGGGGGTTTGCTGGCATTCAGCTAAGGTGTATGGTTCTTTCATACTGCTGGCTGACATAACACCACCAGCAAAATCCCCCAGGTAGACTAAGCTATAGTGCGAGGCTGAGTGGCTCTCTGAACTCTCTGGCATGCAGAGGGAGAGCTCCTGCTTCTATACTCCTTCAAGGGTTGCTGCCAGGCTGCTTCCTCCCTGTATCTGTCCTACACAATGGTCCTGTGTCCTAGCCACCTCTTTTTTTGGAGTACGTGGCACCCCCGGGTGAGTAGGAATGGAACAGTCCAGGCTCTCTCAATCAGAGGGACTGTAGTTCTGCCTGGGCCCTCATGGGTCATTCACAGTATAAGGGGGAAAACTCCTTGGCTACATCCACACTGGAGCCTTAGGTCAACTTAAGGAAGGTTAAGTCAACTTACAGATCCCCACTGCCACACTGGGCTTTTATTAAGTCAACTTAAGTGCTTCCTTAAATTGGCCTTATTAAGTTGACCTAACCCAGTGTAGATGGGGAAAAGCCCTTAAGTTGACCCAACTGACCTTCAGGTCCCCTCCCAGAGTTCCTGGCCACTAGGAAGGGTCGACTTTGCATCCACACTGAGAGGTGCTGACAGTCGACAGGAGTTTTCAATGTGGACTCTTTAAGTCATCTTAACAAGGTCAACTATAAGTCAACCTTGTTAAATCAACTTACCAGAGCCTCCAGTGTAGACGTACCCCTTGTACCTTCCAGCCCTTCATGTGTACCAGCGTTAACGGCCAGACGGAATTTGGCCAAGTACAGCTATCCATGGCTACATATGCACAGGCACTGTGATTAGAAGCAAGGGGTATAATGCAAAGCACTGAGAACGAAATTTCACATATTTAGGGCTGGAGTCTCCTTTTCCTTAGTGATTTCACATGACTAGCCTAGCGGCTTTTATGGAGTCAAAAAAACAGCTTCTTACCCAAGAAAACAAAGCCAATAGATACATAAACAGCACTAATATATTACATTCAGTGGAAAAACAGTAGTACACATACACAGAAGCCAGTACACTACAGTACACACATATACAAATGGTGTTTGGAGAGGATATAATGTTTATTGCTATCTTCACTTACAGTGTATATCTGTGTGTGATGTGACTTTATGTATTCTGTTTACAAATCACACCTCAATTTGTGTGTCTATTTTCTTTCAGATTCTGTGAAAGTTGTTAAAATGTGTTTATTTCAGTGATTTGGTACGTTGTTTTTTAATGATACTTTCTATAGTGCCTCACTGCATTTTTGTGTTAGAATCAATACATGGAAATTAAAATCAAAAGCATTTGGTGGAGCTATGCCAGTTTACACCAGCTGAGGATCTAAATCTTCTATCTTAAGAAAACTCATATGTAGCTGAATTTGCCAAAAAAAATTTTTTTTTGGTAGGTGTATCTTTAAAGAAGTGGAATCAGAAGTCTAAACAATTGAGCCCAGAGATAAAAGATGGATCACTTTTACTGTTGTTATAATGTATAGTAATTGCAATTCACTGCCTGTGTTTTAGGCACAACATCGTCTCTCACTGATCCTACTCAAATGGTATATTTTACATCCAGGCACAGAAAGAAGGGGAAGGGAATAGGTGGGGAATACAGTTGGGTGGCAAGAATATGAAAGAGAAGAAGAAAAATTAAGTGCTCCTAAAGCAGAGGTTCTTACAAGCGGGGGTTCTTGTAGTAAAGGGAGTCTCCTTACTGTCATCTAAAAAGTCTTCCTCCTCATCCTCCTTTCTCAGTCTCCGCTTGGTCTCCTCATCATAAATAAGGCCCAGCAGGTTGGCTGGGCTCTCACTCTCACTGTGGCACAGCTCATTGAGTCGGATGCCAATTGCCTGCCGACAGGAAGGAAGGAAAAGAAAGCACAAGGGAATGAGAACTGGAGGCAACTCAGTTGGACCCTGCGTGTTCCGATGCAGCTGGAATTTCATGTTAAGAAGCAAACATTTTGATATATTTTTTTAAATTCTCTAGAGCAGTAAAAAAAAAAAAAAAAAATGGTGTTTTTTTTTTTTTTTTTTTTTTTTTTGCAGAGGGAAGGTAAGGGGAGGAAATCACCACCAAATGTTTAAAACATTTTCTTTCATTTTGGGTCACTTTATCAAACTTTGGGAGAAGTTTCTATATTTGGTTGAAAGGGGAGTTGGAGGGAGTACTTCGCAGAAATTCTGTCTGAATTCTCCTGCTATCCCTACTTCTCTTGCAGCAAAATTAAGTAGTGAAATGCACCACTCGTTTCTTGAGATTTCCTGCTTAGGAAGAATGGTCTGGTGATTAGGGTACAGCTTGGAATTTAAGAGACTGGGGTTGAATTCTCTGCTCCACCTGAGACAAGGCAAGTCACATAGGCTGAGACTTTTAAAAGCATTTAGACAGCTCACTCTCATAGATTTCATTGGGAGTTAGGCACCCTAACCTCTTTAAAAGTTGGTCCTTGCCCCTCTATTTCTCAATTTCCATCTATAAAATGGAGTTATCAGCACTTCCCTATTTCATGGGGTATTATGAAGATAAATACACTGAAGATTGTGAGGTGTTCAGACAATACAGAGAAGGGGACCATATAAACAGCTAGGAGAAAGAGATTCCCACTGATGTAAAAATAAATCTAAACATTTTTTTCTCTAGTCTCAAACAAACAAAAACTCTCTAATGGCCTTATTACTGGCAGGCTACTGAATGCTGAGGTAGCTCAGGTTCTGATGGAAAAGTCACAGCTGTGTCCGTTAGTAAGCAGAATACATAACATTAAGCCTACTTCAGAACTACAGAGGCTTTTTCTGAAGTGGTGCTGAATGAAAGCACCATACATCTAAGAGAACATGGAAAAATACACAGGACATTTTGCCTTGCTATAGAGCATCATTTTGTGAGATAGCAAGTGGGAATTCTTCCTTTATTTTAATAGAAATTTGGTTCTTAAATGTTCTTGGATTTAGAGTAAATTCCTGAGAGGGAGACTAAATTTGACTTTCAAACCCTCCATCTCAGAATTAACACACCAGAAGCATCTAATCAACTGAACTGAGACACTGAAAGAAAAGCAGTCATAAATAGATATGGTTAAGGCTCACTGCCATTGTTACTAAGCAGTTGCAGTTGAATGGAGATGACAGACTCTGTTGTGGGATAGAAGAATGTGGAACTGTGAGCTGTGCACACTGATCTGGATGGTTCTCAGCTTCAGTTATCTGTGGGGTTACACATAGCTGAGTAAACTCTAAATCCTTCATACCATTTTCTCTCTCCTCACTTCAGTTACTGAAGGAAGAAATGTTTTGCTTCATTTTCTATGACTCAGAACATTTACCACTCACTACTACTGCTCTTTCATTTCCCGTGACTGAAGATACAAAAATCTGTTATAATACCACAGCAACTTAACCAATAATGCTCATTTGTACTGAAATCCTAACAGGACCCAATTTCTGGAGTTATCCTGCCCTGTCCTAGATAATGGACAGAGCAACATATTTCCAAGTAGAAGGTGGCAACTTAACGGAAGAAGCCACAGGAAATCACACAATAGACTCATCAGAATAGATTGAAAAGTCTATCATTTAAAGAGAAAATGCATTGGTCGGACTGGATTGGCTAACTCAGGGGAGGAGAACTGGCCCATCACTTTTAGCGGCAGCCTGACTCCTGCCCACATCAGGAGTGACTTAAAGTAGTTATTATGGGAGGGCTATTCAGTAGCTTAGGTCTGGGGACGTAGACTAGGATTTTTTTTTAACCTTTCCCAGGGTTCTATAATGCACCCCTCCTTGCACTAAGTGTATCTCCTAGCAAAACCATCACCGCAATTAACACAACTGAGCAATCTTAACGGCAGTCTGAATGAAGAGCTCACTGACCAAATGGTTTGGAGAGTGACCTGCCCTCTCACGCCTATTGACTTAGATTCAGAATCTTCCTTGTGGTGCAGAAGCTTCATGTCCCACTGCAAAGTGGCCCATGAGCCAGGGTTGCAGGGTATGGTTGCACAGGGAACCTGTGGTGGCACAGAGCTTGTGTAGTAGGTCTTATGCTTCCTAGTGCTGTCATACCAGGTATGGTCAGGGAAAGAGATGTGACTTGGGCTTCCTTATATCCAAGCAAACATCAGCTGCCGCAGTTGTCTCCTGAGGTCATCATTAGTAGCCAGCCTAATTTAAAACAGCTTCTAGGCTGCCATTGGTTACACTGGTTGACTAGCCTTGCATACAGCTAGTTCAGGATTGAAGCAGCACAAAAGCTGCCTTTGGAAACCCCATCTGAAATGCTCTGTGCACTCCTCACCCATCACCGAGAAAACAGTCCTAGGTCAAAGTTGTGAGGCAGCCTGGGCTGCCAGCACTGCTGTTCACCACCCTGCGCCAGCTCTGTGGATATAGGGAAGACTTAAGTCTCCAGGGACGTCAACGTGGCACCCTGCAAGGGCAGCAGATGGGTATTAAATACAAGAAGAATGATGCATGTCAAAAGTTGGCTCTGAATATCTCCCATAACCTTAAAGAAAAATAAAAGAGTGGGAGAAGTGCAAATAAATAATAATTAATACTAATAAAAGAGTGTTCTCTCTCTGCACAGCTGCTGCTAAGCAATTAGCTAAAAAATTCCACTCTCAGAACTGAGCATATTTCCACAAATATATTGACAGAGATAAACCCAAGAGGAGCGTTGGCTCCTGCTGGCTTTGAAACCCATAAGATAAAAATCAATATTTGCTGCAGGGAAAGACAGTTTATGTAAAAACCTCCAAAAGGCAATTAGAAATAAAATAGACACTAAAAAGAAATGAACTGAAAGTGATAAACCCAAATTCCTAATATTGACAGTGTCCTTATAACCTCTGTGATGCGTCTGAAGGCTAACCATAGCTGTTTTACCACTGCAAAGCTGCTTGTTAGAGCAATCGCTGCCTTTAAGCAAAATGCACTGCAGGAGCATCATCTACACCACTGGGGGACTCAGGGAAGGTTTCACTTCAGTGACCGTAACCAGTATTTGTTATTAATTTTACAAAGTGAAAAGAAAGGATACACTAGAGATATTTCTTACTTTTCAAGAAAGGGGTAAACTGCAGGCCCTTGCCTCCCGATTATTTTACAGCTCAGCTCTGTAGGGGACTTTGCCAGAACTAGGAGGAGGGGGTGGAAGAGTAATCCTGAAATGCCATTACTTTGAATCGAATGGTTCTCCCTGAATTCTCTCTTGCAGAGTAGTGCTGTGTTGCTGCAGGTTTTTCTACATTTCTTCAGCAGGATTGGCTAGTCCTGACCCACATAACTATGAGCTTAAATAAAAGCATTTACCCCAATGTAAGTTCTGTGTATTTATTTATAAAGATTCAGCTACTGTTGCTGCTACATTAGAAGACCAGCTAGTGTGCATCAAAGGTCAGTGGCAACCAGAGCCATCAAAATTTCGTAGCCCTCTCCTCCTGACCTTGCACCTGGGCAGGAGAACAGCCAGAATCTCAAATCACTGAAGGGTCTTTACAAAGAGTTAATCAATTATTTGTTTTCCCTGTCTGCTCATTGGCAGAGGGAACATAGCGCTGACTAGTTCCCTTGGCAACGAGTGCAGCTGCTGCTCTCACATCCTGGATATAGGGAATCTAGTTCTCCAGGAGCAAAGATGTGGAGGCTTCCTTCAGTCTCTTACTGTGAAACCAGAAAAGCTCACCTTGAGTTCGATGTTAGTGCCACAGGAGAAAAGTGCAAGTGCCAAGTCCATGCCAAGGTAGCTTTTAAATCTTCCTGTGGCACAGCAAGTGCCATGACTGTGGTGGAAGGAACAGTTTGGAATGAATATTTCAGCTGAGCCTGGCTTTAAGGCCTGATGCCAGAGCTCTGTGAGGAGGGTGGTCTGGAACTCTTTTCCCTTCCAGGGTGTGGGACAAAACTAGCACCTGGTCGTAACAGCCCTCCTCTCTCTCTCTCTCAGAACCCAGAGAACAGAGCTGACTGGGAAGTGCAGTCTGCCAAGGCAGCCCTGTATGCAGCCCTAGTCCAAAGTAAGGTATGCTGGTAAACAAAAGGAGTATTATAATCCCAGTCTGTTGCACAAACAGGGTAGAGTAGACACAGAAGGAACAAGGCTGTGCTGATGAGATTTCCAGAAGATGCAGCACAATTAAAGGGAACAGGGCCATAATCGCAGTGGGGTGAGTGGGGCCACTGCCCAGAGTGAAAAGGTGCAGGGGCAGACAAATGGGGCAGCATGGACAGGAGATCATGTAGGGTCAAGGGCCCCCGAGATTCCTGCTTTCTATTTAACACAGATTTTCAAACACTGTGGGGGTGCACCGCTCAGTTTGAAAACTCTCACTTCCTGCCAGGAACTGGAGGATTGGAAGTTGGCATGAACTGCTTGGCCTGCTCCGGCCATTGGCTTTCCACTCTACGGAAGCTGGGGCATTGGGCTGGCTGGGGAAGCCAAATGGACCCCCAAATCCACTTGCTCCTGGCAAGAGCTGATGGTTTTCAAATGGTGGGATGTGCCCCCATAGTGTTTGAAAACCTCTGAGCTAAATGAAAGGCAGAAAATTCAGGGGGAGGGGTGTGTGATTCTGCATGTTCCCCCACCACTTGTCACTTCTCAGGGGTGCAAATATGCTTGCTTGGCCCAAGCGCTAAAATAACTAGTTATGGCTCTGAAACTGAGTGCTTCCATCTAAGCCTTTGATTTGTTTTTGATGATTTTTTGAAGGAGACATTCCTGATGAATATCTAAATTAACCTAGGGAACTATGGATCTGTTTGGCTGTTCATTTTAAAGAACCCAGACTGGGGAATATTTTATTTACAAGCTCCAAGTTGTTTATTTGGTTTCTGTTTGTTTGTTTTTTGTTTGGTTTGACACTTGCTATATCTTTGCTTTGATTAAAACAAGAAGGTAACTCAAAATGACAAAGTCAGATGAACAGGCTTCAAAATGCTGGAGCCTCTGCAGTGCAACAAATGAACAGAAGAGTAAAAATGAATTTTACCCAGTATTTCCAACTAACAGAACATGATGCAGTTTCCAGTAAGGGCCAGGTACTCAGCAGGTATATCCTGAATAGCGCCAACAGAACAAGGCTGATTTATACCTGTTGAGGATCCAGCCCTAGATGTCTAAAGTGACTGCGAGGAGAGACAACATTACATTATGAGCCACGTTGGTTTCCTGTTTCACAGGGATTTTAAATGCTATACTCCATTTAATTTGATTTTTTTAGCTCACTTTCAAATCAGGCAAAAACTTACATCTCCCCACTGATAGAAGAGTTTGGCCGCATTCCACTGTAGCTTTTGGTTCCGTTTGTTTCCCACAATTGGAGAGCGTCCTCGGGACAGGCCTTTTTTAGTGATGTTCACGTGATGCCCCTTCATCCATTCTGGCCAGTTGCCACGATTGCAGCGGTGGACAAAGCGAGCACATTCGAGGAACAGGGCTGCTCTTGCCACCACAGGAGCTTCCTGAAATGTTTGCAAAATTACATTAAAAACCATAGGGGTAGCCCTGTTAGTCTGCTTCAGCAAAACAAACAAGGAGTCCTGTGGCACTTTTAAAGACTAACAAACTTATTGTATGAGCTTGAAAATGGAAGCATCTGATGAAGGAGGATTTGTCCCATGAATATTCATGTGATAAACTGGTTAGTCTTTAAAAGTATCACAGGACACCTTGTTTGTTTTATTAAAAACTATGAATCAATCAGCCTAACTTAAGAGCTTGCTTGTTTACGAATGGAAAGCAGCTATCTCTGGAGAACTACAGTTAGTATGACGATCAACTGGGTAAGTCCTCTGCTAATACTGAACCCATGACCTCTGCATCTATGAACATGAGTCTTCTAGCATTTTTGGGGGTACAAGACCAGATCCATTAATGATAAACTTCTTTACCTGATTCAGCCACTAGAGGGAGACAAAGATCCAAACAGGCAAAACAAAATCAGGCGTCTATTGTCTTCTAATCATCATCTAATGATATTTGTTTTCTTTAACTGGTGGTAGATCTCATAATGGAGACAGACAGGACTGCCTGACTGAGAATGTGATATAAATAGAGATGTGCATGAACCAAAACCCTGTATTTGACTACCCCTGAACCTTTGGAAAGTTCAGATACAGATATGAATTTTGTGTCTGGCCCATTCATCTACAACACACTAACATAACTGCTTAGGATGTTTTGGAGTGGCTAGAAGGGAGAGAATACTAGTAATAGAAATAAATCAACTTTCACTTCTGTGCACATAGATGTAATATTACCTATTTTCATTTTCTGGCCAGTTCCTCCTGCTCACCGATGTTCACTTCTTTTGAAACAATTTTATTGGGTTTTGCAAATAACCATGACAACACAGACAAATGTACACACACATGTATGCCAATCAAGGCATGCATAGAGCAGTTTCTCCTTGGCAGTGTTTTTCTTTACTTATTATGGTGGGATTTAACAGCACAATACACTATGTTACAATTAATCGTCTGTTTCCTTACTTCATTAGACACCCTTTTATCCAGAAATTTGTAGAACTGCCAAAAATAAAACTAACTGAAGCTGAAACTTTCCACAGAGTAATGAGCCACATTTTCAACCTGCTTACACCACTAAGCCCGAACCTATTGCAGACACAGTCCCCAACTTACTGAAAAAATTGCTTTCCATACAAGGAAGAAATGATATCAAATGTAGCTGAATTTGATTTGAAATGCCCAGTTTTAAGCCACACAAAAATGCTGAGGGTTTATTTGGCAATAATAAAATCTTCTCCATGTTAATTGCATGTATTTTTCCAATTTTATTATGGGGTTTGTTTTTAGCTTAGTTCTGAATATTATTATAGAAAGAGAATAATTTGTATTGAAGTGTAACAGCACAGACAAGGTAAACAACGAAAGGCCAACAAGTTCCAGTGAACTGCAAATAAATTACACAAGGTGGCCTCAAAATATAAAGGACTCCAGGTATAGTTAGGCCCTGCTAAATGACTTTTTAAAAAAATCACTTGTCTTTCTGTTTAGCAATGAATCTTCCTGTTCCTGTGCACATTTTTAAAAGGTAAGATTTCAGAAGTGCTCCGTGTTGGCCCAACTCTGCTCCCACTAAATTCAACAGGTGTTTTATGATAGACTTTAGAGGTTAGAGAGCCAGAGGTTAAGGAAGGGCATGAAGGAGCTCCCCACACCAGAAGCACAGGAGCATAGGAGACTCCCAGCAGCCAGATCTCTCAGCTCCCTAACACTGCTCCTCTTAGGTTGGCAGAAGTGCTCCTGATGTGAACACAGTCCACTTACCCAAGGAGGGTAGTATGGACATAGCCAACACAGTAATTATTGCTGCGAGTGTAAGTCAACCTGTTAGGTTGCTTTATTTTTCAAGAGTAGACAAAGCCTAAATATAAGGTAGAACGGACTGCTCAGCATAAGTAATGAATATATATTCTAAGGGATCATTCAAAGTGGAGTAACCCATTAACACTCCTGCAATCTTTGAACGAAAAAGAGGGGCTAGAGGATTACAGACTGTCTAAATAAGTCATAAATCCAAGTCTTAATCAAGTCAGGAAGTGCACAAATGGATGTACTGGCATTAAGACAACGACTTAAAAATGGGAGGATCTGCATAAGAATAAAGATCCTGGATTAATAGTTTATTACAACAATCTGTAACCCACTGACTTCTATCCCCTTTTTTCTTATGACTGCAGAATAAAGATCCTGGATTAATAGTTTATTACAACAACCTGTAACCCACTGACTTCTACCCCCTTTTCTCTTACGACTGCGGAAAGTTAAGCTTGCATTTTTCACCACCATAACTCTGGTTAATAAAAGATATTATCTCACCACCTTGTCTCTCTAATAGCCTGGGACTTACACAACTACAACAACCCTGCAAACAATATAAGAAAATTGTTTTTCTCACCTTCACTTTATTTCCCCACCCCATATCCTGCATTTTGCAGGAAAAGGCAATTTAACAAATGCTGCACAGCTTCTCACATGTCCACAGCTCACAAAAAGGCTCTCATGAATAGATGATTGTTAAAGTGTTGTGATGATGAGCCTGTATCCATAAAATATTGATTTCTTGGTGCCCAAATGTTGGTGTTAGAAGATGTATTTAGGCATTAAGACAACAGTAGCTTAAGAGCTGCTTAAGGGGGTGAAGCTCTTCATTTAAAGATCCATACACAGTTGATTTAAATGACTGTCAAAAAGGTTAAGAATAAAATAGAGAGATGTGGTGCATCTTAGGCCATGTCTTCACTCACAAGCTCATAGTGATCCAGTTGTGCTGATACAGCTGTGTCACTGTAAAAGTACTCATTGCAGCCATGTTATGTTGAGCTTTCCAGCTGACATAATAAAACCAGCTCAATGAGCAGCAGTTGCTATGTTGGCAGGAGAGTGTCTCCCATGGACATAGCTCTGTGCATGTGAGCACTTATGCCTACAAAACTTAAGTTGCTCAGGGACATGTTTTTTCACAACCTGGAGCAACAAATATTTTGCTGATGTAAGTGCTAGTAAAGACATGGTCTCAGGCTACACTTCCACTACTTTGCTTACAGAGGAGCAGTTGCACAGATGCAGCTAGGCTGTCATAGAATTGATAGTGCAGGTGTGCTACATCAATGCGACAGAGCTCTCCTGTCAACTTCATTACTCGAGACCTGAGGAGTGGCGGTAGCTATGCTGGTGTTGGCAGGTGAATTTCTCCCACAGACACAGTGCTGGCTATGTTTACATGACTTGGGGCATAGCTTATTTGCACTACTAAGTGACATATGTTATACCAGTGTAAATTCTAATGGAGACAACCCTTAGAAGACTGGAAAAAATTTGAGACATCTTTTGTGTAGATTAATAACTAGAGAAACATGGGGGAAGAGGATAAGTGCTTCTTGGTGTAACTTTCTGTTCTCATTTGCCTTTCAGTTTAATTCAAATGAGAAGAAACATATCTATTTGTTGAGATTCCTGTGACCCATGGGAGTACACATTGGGTCAGTGAGTCTGGAATGAACCACGGAGCTGGGATTATGACTAAGGCTCATCCTGATCATCACATCCCACATGTGCAGTGACATCAACTCTCCCAAACTGGTTATGAGAGACATGATTTCTACATAAAATGAAGCCTCACTTATGCCCTCATGAGAATTCTCCAACGTTCAGTTTTTGGAGTATTTTTTAGCCTCCCACGCCCCCAAAAGAAAAAAAATCCTGCCATGTGAGAGTTCTATCCCAAGAGCATGAGTGAGGCTTAATTTTACTTAGAAACTGCTGTCAGCTGCGGGCCCAGGATTCAGGCCATCAGCTTAAGGGCAGAATAGAACTGGAAAGTAGGAGAGGGGATCTTCCTGCAGCCCCCTAGGTCTAAGAAGCAGAAGTGAGTTGGTGAGGGCTGAACTTATGGCCTGGGAGTTGCAGGGGGACTAAAGTGAGGATGGTGAGTTGGGACAGAACTGATGGGGAGCTAGGAGATGGAATTAAAGGCTGGGCAGGCAGGAGAGGGGCAAGTAGAGAGTGAGAGTTTCTGCAGCAGCGGCCAAAATCACCTTACTCAGTACATGTGTGAGTGGATGGGCCAGGGGGTTCAAAAATCAAGAAAGACTCACCTAAAAACACAGTATCATCTTTTTTTAAAACAAAAGTTGCATGATTTTTAATCTTTTAAAGTTGACAGTATTGAATATGTATCCAAGTTACACGGGACAAAGAATAGGTAAGGCTGAATTAAGGAGGAAGAACCAGGAGCCTGGGTTTAACTGCCTGGTTCTACCACACACTTCCTATGTGACCTTTGGCAAATAATTTGAGGAACAGAGGCACGCAGAGAGACTGTAATACTGAGGTCACAGCTTTTCCTCCTCTCACAGGAGTGCTGTAAGGATAAATTAATTAAAGGTTTTGAGGTGCTCAGATACGGGGGTGGGGGCATAGAAGTACCATAGATAGATAGATAAATAATCTGCCTGTCCACACAGGGAATCCTCATGGACCAGTTTGCCTCTGCACTCCATCGAGGTAGCATTATGTACAATAGGCACAAGTAAGCTTTACACTGTTTTACTGGGTAATGCTGTGTGCTCACCTGTCTCAAAGACAGTATCTGTGATGAGCAATTTATCAGACAAACACCCAAGTGACCGGGAACATGGAACTCCTGGACCTAATTCCATAAACCCTTACTCACTCATGAAATTCTTACTCATGCAGTCTCAGTGGCTCTGCACATATAGGTAAAGATTTCCCTCGCAAGTAAGGGCTGGGGGATTGGGTCCCTTGCTCTGCAGAGTCCTGTTCAGAAGTTCCAAATTTAAAACATGAAGTGGGTCACCTGCAGAGAGAATGACCCTGGTGAATGTAGCAGTGCAAAGACTTCCTGCAATAGCTTACCTGGCGCCCAGAGCAATCGGAAGCAGCAGCAAAAGAAAGATGAAGATGTGACAGAATGGATAGGGATGGGTTCACATCACAGAGAAACACATCACAAATGGAGAGAAATGAATCAGGCAGACGATGCGTAGCTGAAAAGAACCACAAGTTACCACAGTTACTGTCAAAACTCAACACACCAGCAAAATTCTAACACCATTGCCATTTCCTATGGAAATTTGTTTACAGGTCTTCCACATAAAATCTCCACCTTTTTACATCAGAATTTCCATAACACTTTTTTTTGTACTGTATAGATCAACTGGAATAAGAACCCATATTTTTCTTAACAATTCCTGGTTTACAGAATCCTGTAAGGGTTCCTCAGTAGTCTATTAAGCTCATGCTACACAACTCAAGGCTGATCTGAACAAACAGCTGGCTTAAGATGGAATCAAAATGAGAGCATATAACACTACTGGCTGAGTTCAGCTGATCCTGTAGAGGTCTGTGGCCAGACAGCTTCCAGTTCCACTCTTTTCTCCCCCAGTGATCAATTAATTTTGCAAGACTAATACTAGCTATTGATGGCAACCTTCTTGTGGCCACCCTTGTCCTCATCATGGCAGTTCAAACACCTTTATCCCCTATTCTCTCTTCTGGAAAAAAAAAATCTGTTTTTAAAATAAATTGTTAGTTGCTTGTGAAAGATGTCAGACTGACTGCTCTTTTCTCTCTATCTATAAGGCAAGTACATCATGGGCAGACACTGAGCAAGTGTGTGTGTACCAACTCACCTTTGTGCATGGAACCCTGATCTGGGAGCAATCCCTCCAGGAACATACACTTACCTGGCCTCCCTGATCTTTACTAGCACTGGCATCAAGTAGCACCATTGGCATCAGTCAGATTCAGTCTCAACTCAGATAGAAGTGTGGTGTTAGACCATATTAACTACCCCAGACTGATTAATACATTTGAGAAGTCCACTGTGGACAAAATAGTATTGACTTTAACATGTGCTAAGGAGGTCATGGAATGGAGAAGGTTCCTCTTAGGGCTTAACTCAATCAGTTTAGCACACATTAAAGGCAGTGGTGCCTCTCTCTACGCTAAACTTTTCAAACATGCTCATTAAAATATTTCAGCCATCATATTCTGACATCACATCCTCCACCCCAGTCCTCTGATGCAGAAACTTACCCACAAGGAATTAGCCTGGCGTACGTTCCACTTAGACCTCAAAATTTTCTGCAGTAGGTAACAGATGTGATTTACTAGCTCAAACTGAATTTCAGCTGGAGACAAAGGAGTAAACTAGTCTGCAACCCATTATTAATTCTCATATATATTTGGTAACCCATTACCATCCAGGTTTACAAAACTGAATCAAGAATGGTTGTCACTTCTTGGATAATATTTTACTAAGTAGCTTCTAGTCTTCAAAGAAGCCCCTGGTTCAATGCATATCTATAAAAAAATCACCATCTTTCTAATACCATTGACCCTTGGCTTGGTCCACTGATTTAATTTCTCTAAGTTACAGTGGCAAACATGTTTAAACTATCTGTGCTAATCAAAGAGCCTTTGATCACTCTAAGAAAAGAATTACTAGTGAAAATCTGCACAAAAAACATGCTGACAAAGGTTAAATTAGACTTGAAACTGGAGCTGGTAGCCTGTAATTTTTAACAGTTGCCATAGCAACATGGCTA
The DNA here is from genome assembly GCA_007922195.1 of Podocnemis expansa. Lineage (NCBI taxonomy): Eukaryota > Metazoa > Chordata > Testudines > Podocnemididae > Podocnemis > Podocnemis expansa. Next base: position 11,950,892 of record ML681988.1, on the reverse strand, counting down.
GAGGAAATCATTTTAAAAAAGGAGGTTTTAATTTGCATCAAATCAGAATCACATAAATGTTGCAAAAGCTTGGAAACATTGGTCTAAAAATACACCTTGTGTTTAACTGTGTTTTTCTTTGCTTTAAAGGAGTTGAAAGCATTTTTTTTTCCATGCTAGTGCCAGTGGCCAATGAGGTAAAACAACATACTGACAGCTTCTCAAATGTACAGTGAATATGACATCTTAAAGCTAAAACAACCCATTGACTCAGTAAAACAGATACAAAGTAAATTGAATGCTGTAAGGAGTACTCCATTCTTGATTTAAACAATTTAGAGGCCTTGGAGACAAGTTTGAGTCAAACTGGATATGGACACAAGTCATACCTGCTGTCAGCCTCAGGGCAGCTGGGACTTTCTGCATCAGTCCACATCTGCTCATGGCAGGCTACACAGATCAGAAGCTATCTGTCAAAATGTAAGTAGTGAGAGCCCAGTGCTATAACCCAGAAATGACTTATATGAAATGAACTTCTCTCACTGTCAAGAACTGCTATTGTTACAAGAAAAAAATACAGCAGATACAAATATGAAGGAAAAATAAAGGCGAGTGTAGTGAAAATAACTATGATTTTGACATGAATCGGTGAATTTTCTTGCTGTAGCACTAGATTTCTGCCCCATCTCCCCAGAAACAGGGTAAACTATTCATCCCAGTACATACTGGGCATATCTGGCTCCCATCTGTTAGGATACAAGGACTGCAAGCTCAGTGACCACATCATAAATGTAATTTTGTGCTCTGTGCCAGAAGTAGCCATCCCCTTGAGACTGCAGAAAAGACAGGCAACAGGAACTTCAAGAAAACAAACAAAAAAGAGTTGCAGGAAGCATTATATTTTTTCTGCTTTGCCTCCCATTCCTAGACTCTGAACTAACTAATAAGACCCTGGAAAAAGAGAGCTCACTGTAATAATTCCCTTACTACTTCACCATTCCTGTAGTAACAATGACTTCATAGCCATCCATAGTTTTCAGTGACAGCTAAGGAGTCCTAACACTTTTAGTTCTATCCCTTCCACTGTTCTGCAGAGACATCTCATAATGAACAATCTGTTGGCTCATATCAGAACTGTTTTATCATTGATCCTTGATCATTTTAAGTACTTTACTTCTGGGCAGTAAGATGGCCATGGGCCTCAGCGCTTCCCACTCTTCAATGTCCTACTGGGCAACAGAAACCTCATTCAAAATTCTGATTGATTTCCTACCCGCTGCTAGCTCAGTGTTCTCTTTCTCAAAACCAGAGAACCAGTAGCCCTATCAAGACCTGGTATGCAATGTAGCCTTTGAAAAAAGGTCAGTGGCTGCTAAGTTAAGGGAAGAACTGGAAATTACTCTGACCTACGTTCTTCTCAGATTCCTTTCATTGCCAGCCCTTATGGCCTGGAAATTGATCTTTCTAGGCCTGTGAACTACAGCTTAATTTCTTTATTTTTAAAACCAAACCTCAGACCTTCGACAGATATCAAACACAGAGAAATAACAAAGTTCTGTGTGCCAATCAAATAATCAGAGTCTAGATTGAATTGTATTCTCTTTGTTCTGAAAGATTAAATTTGCTGAAAAACACAGTTTTCATGAAGTATTTTTCTGGGGTTCTTTTTTTTGAAATTATTGAACAAACCCTGAGCTGTTGAGCTCCTGCTTAAATCAGTCACACACACACACACACACAGAATTAGGGTTGCAAAGTCAAGCATTTAAAGGTTAAAAAAGACCAGAATTAGAGTTGCCTGTGTACCTGTAATTCAGCCTTTTTGTGTGTGTTCTGCAGTCCCCCCCGCCTTTCAAGGCACAGAATAGACTGTTCAATTACTGTGTAGAAATTCAACATTTTCCTTTCTCCTTATTGTTTAGTGTATGATTCCAAGGCCTTTTTTATTGAACTTTATGCAAATTCTGCTCTGAAGACAGAATTTTTTATTTCCTTGAGGGTTTTTCTAGAATGTTTATCACTACACTATTTGTATCCTTCACACACATGAATTAATTTTTCCTTACAACATCCTCATGAAGTAAAGGGATGGTATTATCCTGCATTTTTATTAAGGCAGGTCAGAAGTTTTCAATAATTTTGGGTAACAAATTGGAGGTGCCCAGGACCTGATTTTTCAGATCACTTAACATGATAGAGCAGTTTATCTGTGAAAAGCACAGCTCCTGTTGCCTTCAGCTATGGCTGAGAGTGCTTAGCACTTCTGCTAGTCATGTTCTAGGGTCTCAGGTTAGACACCAAAAAAATGACAAACACATAATTAGTGACCACATGTGAAAAGTTTAAATGGACTTGCCCAGCATCACACAGGACAGGGGCTGACAAAATTGCCACTCAGCTTCAAAGCAAGGCGCTTAGTTCGTACAGTTTTGCCATCAAACTGCCCCTCCCGCCCCATGTCACTGAAAACCCACTGAATCCCTGAACTAATGGTGATTGGGGGGGAGCACTAAAGGTGCCCCTCTGCTGCAGTCTTCCTTGGCTGCCTAGCTGCTCAGTGAAAATGCAGCAGAGGAGTGTCCTCTAGTGACTAAAAATAAAAACAGCTGTCTCCTAAATTTAAAACAAAACCAAAAAACCATACAGCTGACTCCTATGCACCGGCCTACGAAGTTTAGTTGCCATGGCAACCTGGTGCCAGGCTCTGTCGAGCCTTGATAGGAACTTTTGTAGCAGAGGTACAGGAAGAATCCAGTTCTACTGCATGACATTTGATGGCCTTACTCACAAGACCAACCTTTTCCTTCCTGCAGTCCTCTGCCTCATTTCACATCAGACAATTTCTGCAGTAAATCAGGCAAAGGACCTACAGACAACAGTCTTCTTCACTGACAGTTCTGATTCATACTCAGAGCAGTTCTATCCTGGGCAATGAATGAAGGAAAAGAAGTATGTGATCCTGCAACACAGCATATATTAAACTCAGAATAGCCTGTTGTGGGGACTGAAGTAAAATGAATACTATTTTGGACTAATTCTAAACTCAGTTACACTCTGGATTTACAAGCACTGCAGCTGAGGTCAGATTGCAGCCCTGAGAATTCATCAGGATATTCCCATATGAGTATGTCTTGTCAGAGAAGGCAACTCCATTTCAGACTCAAAAGCCTTTTACCCATCTAATGGGGAAGGAGACAAAGTGAAACTTAGCAAATCAGCTCCTAACATTCCCAGGTCATATGACGTATGAACACATCACTTCCATGTGGTATTGTCAGTAGATCTGTAGTTAACTTATTAAGTCAGAATGCAGTAAGTGGTGCTGTGCTTTAAACAGACGACACATTTTAACACTAAGGAAGGACATCTTCATGTGCCAGATTGATGCCACACATTTCTCTTTCATGCAGTTCTTGGAGGCAGTCTAATTTGTTACAGTATATGCCATACTGATTTCTAAAAAACGGCTCAAGGTGACACAATGCAGTATATATGTGACTTTAATGACATTTCTTTTCTGACATTTTGTGTTTGTTAATTTAATGTTTCTGTTGGGTAAAGTGTGACTGTCTAAGAAAATAAAATCCCCTTGTTAAAGCACAGACATTTGGAGTACATGCCTTCCCAACCAGCCCTGAAAGGCTGCCTTCTCCCTGATTGGCAAGGACTCTGACTGGGGGTGTAAGGATAGTCCAATCCCCTAGATCTTTCATAGATATTTAAGGTCAGAAAGGACCAATATGATCATCTAACCTGACCTCCTACACAATGCAGACCACAGAACTTGCCCATCTACTTCTGCAATAGACACAAGCTATGACCGAGGCACTGAAGTTCCCAAATCATGATTTAAAGACTTGAAGGCACAGAGAAACCATCAGCAAATGACCCGTGCTCCATGCTACTTGGAAAGGTGATTTGGCACTCCCCTACTTTGCCTGTACTGTAGGCCACAAGAGTGCCAATTAGTGCCAGCCATGATGGTGGGCCTTATTGATGCAGACATCTATCCACTGGGATATGGACTGAGACCACTGCCCTAATTTCATGCTGAAAACTGACCAGCCATCATAAGGCAAAAGAAACTTTTGGCCAATACTGATCTCAACTGCATTTGATCTTGTTGCCTCAGGGGTGAGAGAGGCTGTGATTTACAGTGTTATAAACAATGCAACTTACATAAAAAGAAAAAAGTGTGAGTCATAGGTGTGATATCCCACCTATGAATTATAATGTTTAATCAATCAATACTGCCAGGACAGAAAGCTGGCTTGGGTAGATGACTGAACCACTGAGCAAAGCTAGACGGTGGTAAAGACTAGGCTGCAAAAGAACACAGATCCAGTAACAGTCTAAAAAAAAAAAAAAAAAAAAGAAGGGGATGGGAAGCTGGCAACCGTAGATGTCCTCAGAGACTGGGTTGGGAAGAGACAAGGAGCAGAGCAATGGAAAGAAAGGGAAGAGGACAACAACAGAGGGAGTGAGTGGAAGAGATGGCAGTACAAGTGGGCGCAAGGCTGGAAGAATAGACCTTGACCATTTGGGACTTGGATCCATGAATTATCAGCACATACATTGGCTATGTCCACACGTAGCGCCTTGTTTCAAAATAAGTTATGTCAAAACAAGTCATTTAGAAATAAACCCCTTATTTTGAAATGACTTAATTCGAAATAACTAAAAGTCAATTCGAAATAAGGGAAAAGCCCCAAGCGAAATAGCACGTCCTAACAGTGGACTTGCTATTTCGCTATAGGGAAAGGCACCCTGGGAGGTGTGGCAACATGGCCCCTTGCGGACCATGTTGCCACCGGGGGTGGGGTGGGTGGGCGGCCTTGTAAGGAGCCTGGGGAGCTGCGGCACCCGCAGGCTCTGCTGTCAGGTGGCGGGGGGGATGCAGCCCCCGTGGGGTGAGCCGCTGCCCTGCGGTTATTTTGAAACAACAATTGTTTCAAAATAACAATGACCTTCCTCCCAGGGTGCATAGCACCCTGGGAGGAAGGTCATTGTTATTTTGAAACAATCGTTGTTTCAAAATAACATGCCCAACCAGTGTTATTTTGAAACAAGTGGTTTCAAAATAACCTTCCTTTCGAAACCAAAGTGGTTTAAGTGGTTTTGAAAGGAGGGCTCTTGTTTCAAAACAAGGGGCTCCCTCGTTTTGAAACAAGAAAACGTCGCATGGACATAGGGGCTTTTATTTCGAAACAACCAGTGTTGTTTCGAAATAAAAGCCTCGTGTGGACATACCCATTAAAAACAGCCATATGCTGAGTCATAGGTTTTATTCCACTGAGTGTCTTTGGTGACTAACAGCCATGATTCACTTAATTTATGAGACCATCAGAAGCCCTCAGTGGAATTATAACCCCATACCTGGCAGTTACCTGTCCTTTTTTCCATATTATTCTATATGCCTGGTTCTTTAACCTCTATATATCTTGTTATTGTTATAAGCAGTCTACAAAGCTTATGACAGTTAGTGCCATCTGCAGCATGGATATAAAAGCTTCATGTTAACATTAGTCATTAGGTTTTCAGCACATGTTTATGCAGTCACACCCATTAAACCTTCAGCTAATATTAACACAACATCACATTTATATAGCGCTTTCCCTGTTCAAAGTGCTTTATAGACATTAGCAAATGACAGTAGCACCTTAGTACGCTCTGTATATTATTGCTCAGCAGGGAGGAAATAGGGTCATGAGCACATGTGCAATGACTTACAAGATCGAGGGCAGCTGCCAGTATGGAGGCATCGGGGATAGTGCCTGGCTCACAGCAGTTTAAGAGAAACTGAAAGCGTTTCATGCCTTGTCTGATTGCTCCCAGGTTCACTACGTTCTTGGACTTCCCACCTTCCTGGCTGGAGGCCAAGTGATCATCAAAACTGTGACAACCTGAGGAGGTAGAGTGTAGAAAGAAGGTCCAAAGGGGAGGGAGGGAGGGGAACAGGGAAGAGAAGGGGGACACAATATCTCACAGATAAATTAAGAGTTATACAGGAATACTGGTTTGCATGATTGTGATTCAGTTCCCTTCCCTCAACTTGATACATGATCTGAGCATATGTCAATTTCCATGACACCCGCTGACTGTGATGAGGTGTGAAAACTGTGAATCTGCTTCTGAACATGTCCACAGTGGTGTAAGTCCAACATGATTCCATGGACTTGAATGTAGGTGCTTTAGATTTACTCCAGTGTAAATTAGATTAGAATATGATTGGTCCATGGCCTGTCTTAAAATATGCAAATACAGTATTGAATCTTCTCCCTGTTTGGACTCTCAGGCTCTCTCCCTCTCTCCACTTCCTCATTAGTCTATTTAAATTATTTTACCCATTTATCATTTTTAATCTTCGTTTATCATCTTTCTTTTCTTAAAGAAAGAATATGCGTTTAGCCTGTTTCTTACTCAGTTGTTTCTAACACGGATGTAACACACAAAGGCAAGATACTATCTTTGAAGGAGATTCCTTACATATGGAGAGGAGAAAAGCAAAGAACTCAAAGTCCATCAAGGGACCTTACCATGAAGATTTACCTGGGAAGCATGTAGATTGTACAACAGCAACCCCAGAATTGTTAGCTGGAAGATCTTTTCAAAACTACTAAGTCTAATCATGCAAACATGGATGAATTAAGCTTAAAAAAGACCTTTTGAAGAATTTGAAAATACATGTCTGTCTTGCATCCAGCTAAAGCTACATAGTGCCTAACAACAAAACATCTCTATCCTGCAATAGATTTCATCCAAATGAAAAAAGAAAAACAAGGAGGGCACTCATATTAGTGAATGGATGCTATTGTTTCCTACCTGTCTGGTATATTTCTCCTACTACAATTAATGGCCATTGTATCACAATATCTTGTTTGGGTTATAGACAAAGATGCTTTCTCTTACGCATATCTCACAGATCTCCAGGGGTTAAAGTATAATTTGGTGGGCCCTGGAACCCTGTAATTGGGTGGGCACCCCAGCACTCTCCAGCAGCACGCTGGGCCAGGAAACTGCAGCCTGGACATGCACATGGGGAGCCTGCCCCCTCCCCTGCCTGCCAGAATGCAGGGGAACGCTGTTCCAGGGCTTGCTATTTTTAGGGGCACAGTGTTTGGGCCCCTAAAAAAAGAAAATGGTGCCGAAATGCTGCATTCTGGAGCCTGCTGTTTTCCACTGGTGGGCCCTGGAACACAGTGTTCCAGCACCATTTTCTGTTTTCAGGGGGGCAGAACACTGAGCCCCTAAAAATAGTGGGCACCAGAACTGGTTGGATCCTGTTCCACCTGAAGTCAATGGAAATTTTATCATTAACTTCAATGAAGACTGATCCTGTTGTCATTGTTAACAATTCAGAAACTGATTTCTTGCAACCAATGGAGGGCTAGTTGGCAGTAGCCAATGGGGCAGATCCTCATCTGTTGTAAACTGACACATCTCTACTGGCTTCAATGGAGTTATTTTGACTTGCACTAACTGAGGATCTGGTTCAGTTAGTGGAAGTCATTGCTGAACCTAAATGAAAGAGCTACATGTACTTAGCAGGTTCCATATTTTTCATTGTCGCTTACTGGATATTTGCAAAGATCTCTTCTCTGTGCAGGTCTGATGGTACTATTCACATTAGAAGCACTTTTGCTCTATACTGTAAATATTGCATTGAATGATAAATGTACTAAATATAAACCTTAAAGAAGAAAAAGTCTCCTGTGTAAAAGATGTTCACAGATTCTAAGGCTAAAAGGGACCATTGAGATACTCTAACCTGATCTTCTGTATAACACAGGCCATGGGCCTTCCCCAAAAGAATTCCTAGAGTCTATTTTAGGTTCCCCAGCAATGGAGAGCTCACCACAACCCCTGAAAAATTGTTCCAATAGGTAATTACTCTGACTTAAAAATTTGCAGTCTGAATTTGGATCCTGTTAGACTTTTCTCTTTTAGACCTAAGAGTCCATTATTAAATATTTGTTCACTCTGTGGGTACATACAGATTCTCATCAAGACACCTCTTAACTTTCTCTTTGCCAAACTAAATAGCTTGAGCTCCTTGAATCTGTCACTATAAGACATGTGTTTGAATCCTTTAATTATTCTTGTGGCTCTTCTCTGAACCCTCTTCAATTTATTAACATCCTTCTTGACTTGCTGTTTGCCTGCTCAGCTTTATTCTGATTATAGGTAAAAGTCTTTTAAATAAATGATGAACTGTATAAATCAGACATATATTTGAAATATACAGAACTCCCACTGACCTAGATGCCAAATGATGATGAAAGTAACAGCTCATAAATGACTTGACAAAATGACTCCAGATTTAACAGTTTGTCTCTTTTCACTGTAATGCATATTTTTTCTGTACTGAATATCCTTAGCTGTCATATTTTAAAACAAAGACAAAAGAAAGCACCACATGGAGACAGCATGAGGTGTGTAATGTCACAGTACGGCATTACAAATGCCAAAAAGGAGAGAGGACAGCCACAATGACACAAGCACTGTCCCAGATTCATCCAGACATTAGGTTATTCATTATTTAACTGCACCTCTATCCAGTCTAACAAGTCTTTTGTTCTCCCCTCTTTAAGAATTAACTCCCAGTGATCTCAATGGAAATGACGAATGCAAAGGAAAGTTTTCATCCCTGTACATAATTAGATCACACTATGGTTTTATGGTGTTTAACACTCATGCCCCCAAAAGCCCTTGCAAGAGAAACTTAGTTCTGACATGTTCCAAAGGGGCAGCCGTGTTAGTCTCGTTCAGTAAAACAAATAAGGAGTTCTGTGGCACTTAAAGATTAACAAATTTATTTATTGCATGAGCTTTCACGGGAAAAAAATCCCACTTCCTTGGAGGAAATGGGATTTTCTCCCATGAAAGCTCATGCAATAAATAAATTTGTCAGTCTTTATCTTCCACAGGACTCCTTGTTTGTTTTAGTTCTGACATATGTCATGTTAATGCAACCTCATGTTAAAATGAAATAGTTAATTCAGGAATTGACACCTGAAGCACAAAATGTACTACAAATGAATGTGTATATAATAATGTGTCAAAATGTGCACGTGCGCGCACCCCCCCCTTGATCCTGCAAACTGCTGTGTATGGTTACATGAGGTCTGCCCACACTGAATATGTCGCAAGATTGGGGCCATTTTATATACTTCTCTTTCTCTCTCTCTTTGCTGAGATACCTATCTCCTGTATAAAAATTCCTTTCTGATGATTACTCGCCCCTGTGACTTCCAGGATTTACTTCTCAAACTTGAGATATTTTTAAAAAGTGTCTTTAAGGCCCTTCATTTTGAAACCTCACACTCATGAACATCATTGGCTGATTTCTTTGATTTGGTTTTGATTGTTTTTCATAAGGATCTTTTCTTAAGTGTCATGCCGCGACCCCCCCCCCAAGTATGCCACAATTATTATGGCATTTCTAGAGTAGGCATTCTGTTTCAAAGCCAGGTATAGCTCACTTAAAACTTCACTTACAGAAAAATTTATATTAATGTGCATTTCTCTTGGGCAAGTGAAAGAAATGTTTCAATTTTTCAAAATCAAAGTAATTTATGTATAATATTATTCACAAAGCACTGAAATAGTTTAGATAGCTCAAAATTCATATAGGTAATTACCAGACTGAAATCCTAATAAGACAAATGATTAAGATCTGTTACATGTAAGATGCAACTAACACTGTTACATAATGCACAACAGAATATACAATTTATTTTAGATTTAAATCCATACTTTAAATTCTGTGCATGAAATATTGAAGAATTAAATTCATTGGGAGTTTTGAATGTGCAAAATTAGGCTTAGATTTCTAGTCTGGACATTTGTGAAAAGCAACTGATGTTGAACATCTCATTGCACTCAGATTTCTTGTGCTCTTACTTTGCACAATCAAATTAATAAAGCCAAAGAGTAACAAGAGGAGCTCTCTGACTCTCATTGCAAGCTGAGAATAAAGAAAGACTTTTGACAATTGTGTAGAGTATCATGCTCCATTTTACTGGATTAGCCTCTGCCTTGAATATTTTTGGTTGTATTTTTTTCTGATATGCCTAACCGACGTACGTGTGAGAGAAGCAGGTTCTGAAAAGCTACAAGCATAGCTAAAGGCAAACAAGACAAATATATGCTAGTGAAATGTTACGTGATGGATGGCATGTTATGTTACAGATGGAAACAGCTACATGTGACCTTTGGGTAAAGGATTGCTCCTGAGATTCTTATGGCCAGACTCCTCAGGGGTAACTTTTTTTTAGTGAAGGTGTAGCATTGTGGAGAGTGGGTGCAAAGATAGCTGTGAGATACCTTTGTGTGACGCTTCCCCTCAATTCTCAGTCTGTGGGTGCTGGGGCAGTCCCAAAATACAATTTAGTGTGATTTCAGGGCTGCTCCATGTTCCACTAGAACAGCCCTCTAGGAGCTGTTATGGCAACCAGAGGTAACTGGAACAGCTCCTCATCCATGCCCTTTTCATTGGTCCTGCCCCTAAGCCAGGAGGTCAAGATAAGGATGACAGAGAAGCTATCACGCCAGACGTAACATGCCTGATGATTTCCCTTGTGGGTACAATTCTAAGGTTACAGATCAAACTGGTACTGAAGCCTTTGCGTGCTGGGGAACTGGTGCATGGCAACTGCACCAGAGTCTGGCCTGCAGAGTATGTGCCTTGTTAATGTAACTGCACATGCAAAAGAAGAACAAACCCAGTTAGGTACCTCTGCTGAACATGGGAATATGCCAGACTTGTTATACTCTGATAACTCATGAGGGTGCATCTGTTCATTCTGAAAAGAACTGCCACAACAATACCAAGGTATGTGGTGCATTGATTAATTTCTCGTACACCATGATTTTATCAACAAATACCAGAAACAGTTGATCAAAAGGGACTCCGCTTTGCTATGGATAGCTCATATTTAAATGGGCTATTTATACTCCTTCTCGCAAGATGTGTGATACCCACCAACATAACTGGGCTCTGTGCCCTCATACTCTCTGGAGCTTCAGGTGATGGAATGCCAGGTCAGGGAGCTGTATCAATTTACATCAGCTGAGGTTCTGGTCCCTGGACTGAAAGCATGTTACATCATCTTAGAATGTGGCCTGTTTGTATATGGATGCTTTCTTAATGACATAGTTTTTTAGTGAAAATGTATAGATATTATTCATGAAGTCTGACATCTTTGATTTCAAGACCATGGGTCTGATTCTGATCTTATTTACACTGCTGTAAATCAGGAGGGTGGTAACTCCCAGTAAGCCAAAGAAACTTCACTGGGGTTAGTGAGATTAAAAAAATCAAGTTTTATCACTCTCTGTATGAAATTAACAGTAGAAAGATATGCTCATACTTGGCTGGTATTGCTGTTCTGGACTATTTGGTTCCTGTGTCATATGGTGATGAAATGAGCACATTGTGTAGCCATGGTATAGATGTCAGATCATGTAAAATGTAATTTAATACACTGTATGCAATATATTGTAATATACAGATAATGCAAGCTACTGTAAAATGTAGCAGAAGTAAGGGGATGGGAATCAAGTCTATTATTATTTAAAAAAAAAAAAACCCAGCCCCACACAATGTCAAGATGGAAGGTTTATCTCCTTGGTAACAAAGATCAGATTTCTGAGCTGAGTTGGGATGGCTGCATGATACTTGTAGATATAATATTCTCTTAATAAAGCCACTTTTCAAATGCCACGGCTTTTTAAAGTAATAGCATTATGATTAAATAGTACCATAATTATTTCCTTTGCAGAGAAACAAGGACAGCAACTCTTTAACGAATGGCATGCAGACATTAGACATGCAGACACAGAAGAAAAGAGATAATTAAAACAAGATTTGTACAGGGTTTTCCATTTCATCAGTGCTGAACTTTGCTAAAACTGTCAAATGGTCACTAAATGGGGAAAAAATTGATGGTGTATCAATCAATATATTATGGTATGAAAGATTCACATAACTGTTTTTTTTTTTTAGTGAATCATTACTTTGAAGTAAATACAACTTTTTAAGTGTGTTGATTTGATTTAATTTGGCTTTATTTTTGACTGTCCAAATGTTATATTAGCTTAATTTATTTGGCCACATTTCCTTTTTTTATCTCCACATTCTATGTAGTTAGGCTTTCTTTTAAATCAAAATGAAAGAAAGAAGGAGAGAGAGAAAATAGTTACCAAGAATGAGAAGCTGGAGAACAGAATGGATATAAAATGAGGAAGGAACCAAGGGAGGGTGGAAAGGATAAGAAAGAAAGAAAGAAAGAAAGAAAGAAGGAAACCCCTGATTTCTAACCATCTTTTTCTTCTGTGTGATGAAGCTCAGAGGGGTGTCTTCGGCAGGTGCGCCATTTACCAAGACGCTTGAAGAAATTCTCCTCTTCATCTCGTCCGTTCTCTAGGCCACTTCCTGGTCCACCTTCTGAGAGCTTCACGGCACTGGTGAATTTCACCTGAACAAAGGTGGAAGAGATAAGGTTCATGATCTGATGTGTTCTTGTTTCTTTACCATAGCAATGAAATATTTAAAGACAGTCAGTATTGAGATATATTACTATAGCAACAGATTTGGACCTGTTCCCCTGCACACAATTAAGGATTTTATGTATTCTTTAATTTAGCTAAGTAACAAGTTCCTTTCTTTCACAGTGGTTTGTACAGATACAAATAAGGAAAAAGTAGCATGACCAACCAGTAAAGTATATCCAGAGAGCACATATAACTGTTTGAGTGAAAAGGAACTAAACAGGAGAAATGAAATGCAGTTGAACTAACAGGAGAAATCAAATGAAATTGCACAGACACTGTTCATATGGAGGATTAAAGAAGACACAATGGCTACGTCTTCTTTAGCAAGCTTAGTTCAGACTTGCTTGGTCCAAACCAAGCAGTGCCCAGTTAGTTCAAACTAGCTGCACTTTTTTTTTTTTTAAATTTGAACAAACTTTTTAGTTTGAACTAAAAAAAGTGCAGCTAGTTTGAACTAAAAAGCTTGTTCAAACTAAAAAAAACCCAGTTCGAACTAACTTCTTAGTTCAAACTTATTTAGTTAGAACTAGCATGGCTACATTGTGCTAGCTCAGACTAAGTTCAAACTAAGCACTAAATTTGATCTAACTAGCTTGAACTAGGCTTTTGCTTAGTTTGAACTAAAAAAATTTTTTAGTTTGAGCTAGGCAAAGCCTAGTATAGACAGAGACCAAAGTAGTCCGGATTAAGCCTCCTTAATCTAGACTAATTTGCTAGTGTAGACATAGCTAATGATGATTTCTAGACAGCCTGTAACAAGAATGAAACATGGAACTAAAAATCAACCGATCCTCTTTTATTTCTCTGGAGATGCTGCTACTCTGCAGTCATGACATCCTTTTCTGTTCTGTTGCTTGGATGCACATTCCACCTCTTCACTGCTAGGATAAAATCGTTTACTACCTACTACCCATTCTTTTATTACCTTGACATTGTACCAGCACTCATTGTTTATCTCTCAGCCTTCTATCTCAAATGCATCCTCACAAAACTTGTGTCTTTCAGCTGTTCCCGATCTTTCCAAAAACTGCCTCCAAACCTCCTCTTCACTGTATTTCTAGTGCATCCCATACTACATCACTAGGCAACATACAGAGACAGGTTGAAGGAGAATCACTGCTATCCAAGTATGGATCATCTCCACTCTGCTCCTCTCTCATCTCAAGGGAAAGGAAAAAGTCACCTACCATTTTTAATGTTTTTCTTTGAGAGAGGACAAGTCTTGCACTATACTTAAGAGACAAATCCTGCTGTTACCTCCATGGCAGTGTTATGCTGGACTTTGGGGAGGAGCAGAATTTGGGACGTCCGTACAGGGGTGTGCAAGCTGGTTGGGCAAGAGAGACTCTGTGCATGGAAGCATGTCAGGCTGGCAGGAGTGTAGACAACATAGACCCACTACTTAACGGACTGGGGGAGTGTTAGCTCTTCATCTGGAACAGGTTCCAAAGATCAACTGTGCGACAACTGCATGGCCCAGAGGAAGGATTTCTCTTGACCCTCCCCCCTCAACCAACACCACCTTCCTGAAAAGCTCCTCCAGCTAAGGTGTTACACTGGATACTAGCAGTTGATATGCTCCTATATATGGAAAAACAGACTCTTCCTAGCCTTTGCAGGTATGGAATTGCACAGCTGTGGGCACTCGACCAAAAGTCGTAGCTTCTGGGTCCCATCATCTGCAATACCCATGCTGTTCATAGTATTTTCTTGAAGTGATCAGTGAAGAAGCCAGGCCTTGTCCCTTTACCCTCCCTACTAATCTGAAATGATATATTTACCTTGGAACTTTGCCTGATGAAAGACAGACGGTCTACAGAACTGATATCCAGGAGGTCTTCCACCCCATCGGCAAGCCCAGACAGAGATGAGCGCTTCAGCCAGTTCCCTGATGCAGATAAAGCCAGTCAGGACAATTCTGCAATTGCTCCAAGCTGAACATATCAGCAAGACAGGCATATTTCTCTATAGTGCTGAAACAGTTATACTGTGACATGAGAAAAAGATGAAGGACAAGGCTTGTTCATGCTACATGCATTAAACATCATAATTTAATTCACAACATGGATGGCTGAGTTCTAGGACTGCAGAAGTTGAAAATCAAGAAGGGTCAGTGAGAAAAGATAAACAATATGTATTCTTTTTTCTTATTGAAGTTTGCTTGGAAAGTTTTATTTAGAGAGAGATTGAGAGACACACGAAGGATGGTCCTGTGATGAGAGCTCTAGTCTAGGGCTTGGCGCCCTGGATTAACATCTCTGCTCTGCCAAAGACTTTCTTTATGACCTTGGGCAAGTCATTTAGGCTATGTCTACACTGGCAATTTAGTTCAAATTAAGGAGGCTTAATTTGAACTAAAGTAGTCCCTGTCTACACTGGACTTCCAATAAGTTGAATTAAGAAATTCCTTAATTCGATTTAATGAAATCTTAGTTCAAATTAATAAGAACCGCCTGTTAGTTCAAACTAAGCCTCAATTCAATTCCTTAGTTTGAACTAAGAATGGTGTAGACCTGGATTAACTCTTAATTTGACTTTATTAAATTTGAATGAAGGGCAGTTAGGTCAAATTAACCAAGAGGACTAAGTCGACTTAACTTTAAGAGTCAATTTAGTCCAGTTTAACTTGATTTAACAAGGTTGAGTTTCGTTCGAATTAACAAATTCGACTCAACCTTTTCTAGTGTGGACATAGCCTTAGTGTCTCTCTACCTCAGTCCCCATCTGTAAAATGGAGAAAATAGCACTTCCCACCTCAAAAAGTGTGTTGTGAGACTAAATAAATTCAAGGCAATAAGGAAATTATACACTATATTTCTTTGCTATACAGAATCCAAGACATATCTAAAACAGACGCATTCTATCTGCACATGCAGGAAGTATATAGAAGAGAGAGAGAGACATACATTTACCTATGGGGAGTTTGAGTTTCTTCCGGAGTGAGATCCGTCTGGAGCGAGAGCGGGAGCGTCTGTCAGTAGTTGTTCCGGAGAGAGCAGTGGTGCACTCTGATGTGTCCTGTTCTGACTGGCTGCTGGTATCACTGGCTGCGCTCTGCGACTTAAACATCTTTCTCCAGAAATCTTTGCGGCCCAGAACTGCTCCTTGCATTTGCTCATCACTGTGAGAGAACACACCATAGGGTTAATAATATTTTGCTGTGGTTTGCAAGCAGGGCCAAATCAAGGTGGGGGGGGGGGCGGAGGGCAGGGCTGCCCATCCTTGTTGTGGCCTCCTGCCTAGGGGAAGGGTCAGGAGCTCTGGGACCACAGCCAGTGCTGCAGAGGGGATTAGGGGAAAGGGTGCAGCTGGTGCTGCTGCAAGATGGGGCAGTGGAGGAGGGCATGGGTCGGCATTGCTTCCCTGCTGTGGGGAGCTGCAGAGCAGCCCAGGGGGCCAGAAGCCATGGGCTGCCACACTCCTGCTCTGCCTACAGGCTGGCTGGTCAGAAGCAGACCAGCCAGCCCAGGGACTGAGCAGGGAGGCTGCTGAAAGTGAGCAGTGGCAGCTCCCAACTCAGGCAGGGGACAGATTTTGGGGAGCCAGGGGCTGCAGTCCTACAGCCCTGCCTTATTCCAGGCCTCTTTGTATGCTACTAAGTCTATTTGAATAAGTTGCTCCCCCTCTAACATCTCTTTGTTCCTTGGCACTTGTTACTCTAAGAGTTTTAAACTCATTCTTCTGGATATAATTTGTTAAGCCAGACAATGTTCTCAGTATTGCACAAGACAAGACAATATTTATTACCCAGAAAAGTTTACAAACTAAAAAGTTCTTCTATATTTCTGTTACTATGTTAAAGAACCACCCTCTCTTTGGTCAAAGTGATCACTAACACTAATGCACAAGATTAATATTTTTCAAGAATGTGTCCCTTACAAAGGGTTTGTATATCCAAATTATTTCAATATGCTGTGAAACTACTTAAAAATCACAGTTCTTGACAATCTTTAGAATGGTGACAGCAACTTCTGCTGCAAACCTGAGACCCAAAAGGCCGTGGCAGGACTGTGACAAGAATGGCTAACTTATTTCTCTCAGAAAATTTAAATTTTCTGTTCTCTTTACAATTGCATCATCAGAGGAAAGTTTCAGAAAGTTTCATATTCAATCCATCATAAAGCAATCCTTTCTAGACATACTTTTTTTTTTCCATATTCCAGATTTTAATTGGCCAATTTACCTCACTCTATGAGAACATATACTTGGAAGATGTAAAAGGCCAGGCAAAAGAACTAACTACAACATTCAGATCTCAAAGTCAGCTTCTATTTCACAGGATTAGAATTTAGCGTTTATTGCAAGAAATCTCCTTTTGCTATGGAAAATTCAAGTAATTTCTGGACTAAATGATCACCTTGATACATTTAATAGAGCAGTACACATACAATGATCACCCATAAACATGGTCTAATTTTGACTTAAAATAACTAGATTGTTTCCACATTATTTACAGTAATCCCTATGCTATCCTAGACTCGATATAGGGAATAATGCAACTACTGAAGTAAAATGATATAGTTTTCCAAGGGCTTGTCTACACTGGAACTTCCAGGAAAATTAACCTAAATAGCTGCCAACGTGAATTTAGCTAAAGCCAAATTGAAACCATTCTAATACTGAACAACAGAGTCTACAGAGGAGTTTAATGTGATTTAATTAATCCACTTCAAATCCACACTTCTAGTTAATTTGCATTACTTTTCCTGGATGTCCCTCTGTAGGCAAGTCCCAAATCAACTGAAATGCTTCTGAGAGGGACCTTTTATATTGTTGCTACTATCTTTCCACAGGTTGGAGGCATGAGTGATGTTGAAATAGTGATCTCAGCACAGTCATATGCAAGATCTACAAAGGCAATGAATTTCGACAGCAGTCAATACATGTTACGTAAGCTCTGTAGAGCAGTTTCTGTAACTCCCATTCCTATCGATGCAGCACATCATTTAAATGTGTGGTTTACAATTCTCCCAGGACAAGTGACATGATGATTTAACCATGAATGGGAAAGCAATGCCTGAAGAAAGCCCCTCTGAGGCGACACATTAGTCTTGTATTACAAACATCTATACGTAAAAAACCAAGAATTAAACAAAGACTTGATCAGTTGAAACAATGGTCTATTACTGTGAGATTTCCAAGAGGATTGCTTTTGCTCACAGTGGGTCTTCGGACTGTGCATATGTGGGTCTTTGGACTGTGCAAAACTTCCAGTTATATCAGACCAAAACATAATCAATTCACCATTCATTTGTTTTGCATAGCTACAGTTAACATGCTTGGTAAGTAGAAAATGCTATTTCCCCTTAAGCCAAGGTTCAGTTCCTTCAATATCCATCTGCTGTGTGACCCTGTAATGAAGTCACAATGTTGCATTCGTGATTATACACCCATTTTCATGCAAATGAAAATTTGCAGATTCAAGTGGATGAGGATAAGGAAGAAAGATTGAGAGAGCGAGAAACATCTCAGGCGGGGCCTGTTGCCCCATCAGAGAATATGAAATGCTTCCACTGAAATCATAAGGTCTGTTAGGTCTTCAGAGAACAACGGATACAGATAAACACTACTCTGTTCTTTAAAGATACCCAAGTACTATTGGTGACTAAAAAAGCTGAGAAAGTTTGTACTAAAAATGAAAACTGGAAAAATGACATATAATGCAAGAGGCAGAAGTAAATTACTAAAGATAATTTGATTACAGATTTAAAATATATCTTCAGGTATTTTAAGAGCTATAATAAAGAGGCTACTGATCAATTGATCTCCATGTCCATCAAAGGTTAGACAGGAAGTAATCGGCTTACTCTTTAGCAGGGAGATTTTGGTTAGATATAATGGAAAACTTCCTAACTGTAATGGAAGTTAAGTAGCAAAATAGGCTTCCAAGGAAATTGCAGAATCTCAGTCACTGGAGGCTTTTAAGAATAGGTTAGACAGACACTTGACAGAGATGGTTTGAGTATACTTGTCAGGAGGCTGGACTAACTGACCTTTATAAGTCCCTCCATTTCTGTGATTCTATGAATATCCAGTTCATTCATGGCAGAAAAAAATAAAATCAGTCACTGATTCAAAAAAAAAAAAAAAAAAAGGGCAGGGGGGAGAAGATGAAGATGCTGACGCTGGAAGATTTTCCTGAGAATTGTCAGGAATTTTACTTGTTATACTGGAAGTCCCCAGGCAGAGATCATCTTTCTATTATGTATGCACACAGGACCTAGCACAACCAGTTCCCAGTCAACAACTGGGGCTTCTAAGGAAAAGTATAACTCCTACGTAAATAAAAAAACTAAGACGCAGAAGGCTGGTGGTGTAGCTCTGCTGATGAGGCAAATGCAACAACTTAAGGGACCTCTGAGTGAGAAATGAATCCACCACTGGCTGAATGAAGGGGTGTTTGGTTTCCCACTGGAGTAGTTTTTTACATTCCCTGCTGGAGCAACAGCTTAGAACTTTGAAAGTGATAGAAGTTGACACTTGGTACCACGTTTGGAGTGTGGGCACATGAATCAAGAACTGTTGTAAGGATGTCTTTGGAGAATAAACGTTCTATTTGTTGCTCTGTTATTGTTAAAAATACATTCACAAATTTTGTTGCAATTTCATTTTGTACTGGCTCACTTCACGATGACTTTGGCAACCGCTTTAATTCATCTTCCTCTGAAATCAAGTGTATGCCCTTTTGCAGAAGATCATTTTGGAGATACTGAAAGTGGGCATTTGTTGGACATAACTTCTAAATTCAGCAGCGGCAAAACAAATGCTCAGTATCTTTCTTGCACTGCCCACAGAGAAGAATGCTAATGGACAGCTGACTACTACTACCACACTGAGGAGTTCTGAGATACAACACATTCAAACTATTAAATATTTACTTACTGCTCTGGGGTCTGCTGTGGACGGCTAGAGATGTAACTACGACATTCATCAGGAGCTGATGATGCCTGGCCTTTATCAATAACAACACTTCCCACCTCGGATCTATGCAGACAACACAGTGAGTCAAATAATGTTAACAGGTAGCATATCTTGCATTTCATATAGGTAACCTTGTTCCCTCATCATTGAATCCAGTACTTCTGAAAATCAAATTTAGGTGAATGTTCCCATTACAGCAACCTGCCTACCTTACGCATACACTGACATGAAAAATGTATTGGCCCAGGGAGCCAAGGCCAAGATTTTCAAAAGTTACCAGTGATTTTGGGAGCCTCATTTTTTGAGTGCTCAACTCAAAGGTGCTTCAAAAGAGGCGGATTATCAGAAAGTATTGATCACACACATTTTGCGATCTTGGCCAGTGTGCTCAGTATGTCTCCAAGATGAAAAAACCTGAAAGTTTACATGAAACAAACACATTTTGTTCCATTTCAAGCTTCCTTTTTGATCCATACTTATTCTTCTGTCTCACACTTTAACACAACACAACCCAAATCACGAGATAGCATTTCAAATTAATGAAGCAACAGTTCAGAACTAGGTTTCTTTTGGATCCTGCTTCCCACAACTGCATACACGCATTCAGAGAAACAACTCTCAATTCCCCAAGCAAATAACACATATGCCAATTCTTCATGGCATTGTTGGATCTGCAGTCATCTTTCCATGGGTTCTTCCACAGTTACCTCACTTCATTAAATTTTAAGAGTAAGTCTTATAACATCAGGAGCCGATTTGTTAACAAGAGGAAAACAAACAATCCCTTGGACTTTTCTACATTTTGTTCAGTACAATATGCAACAGTCTATTAATCATTCATTGCCCTTCTCTGTCCCAGACACATACTTCTTGCTCCCTGGAGGTTTCAGCTCTTGCTCGGTTGTTTCCTCCATTTTCTTCCCAGGAATTAACTTTTCAGCACTATCCAAAAGGGCGCTGAGTGCCACCCTTCTAAAGACATTCCCATGAGCCTCCTTGATAAATTGGACCAATTGCCGGATGTCACAGTACAGTCCCTAAATAACAAAGGCATGGGATGGCAAGGGAGAGGGAGAGAAAGAGAGAGCTGTGTTGTCACTTTGCATACCAGCAGGCAGGGAAATAAATATTCCTTTTGTATGAAGGTGATGTGCTAGTTCATGCAGAATTGTGTAATGCAGTGCCTCAGTAATTCTGCCAGCTGTTGCCTGAGCTGCTTCTTACCTATAGGTTGATGTTTTGTAAGAGAAAAGTCAAGCCAGGAGCCAGCTAAAAACTCCTGAAACCATCTGTGGTGAACCTTTTTTTTGTAATATAATCTATAAGATACTGATCTGTTTGATGGTGGATATCACCCATTTTTTCAATTACTATAATTAGTAAAGGTGGAACAGGGGGTTGTAAAGTAATAATGTAACTAAGGATAGGTTGCAGCTGACCATCACATTGCTCTGTTAACTATCATAAGCCATAACTATGTTGTTATTGTTACAGAGCATGTTCTATACTCAACTAAGATTGTCTTAAATTATGCCAGGGAAAGCTCAGAATCAGGGAGCTTCAAAAACAGGTTGAGTTTTCTTTTGTTCCATTCACCTAGCTCATTATTTTGAAAGGCATGAAGAATCCTAGTGCAAAAAGCAGAGTGATGCAAAACTGCATGCTGTGCTTTGGAATCTGCAGGCATCTCAGGTTTATTTCTTAATTATTTGGGTGGATTACATCATGCATGACACTAGAGAAGAATGACTCGCATGTTCACAAAACTAACTCACACAGTTAATTTTTTTTTATCCCCGTGTATAATTGTAGCACCCAGCAAGAGTGGGTATGGAAAGAGCTCCACTATCTATGAGGGAGAGATTTTTCCAAAGGTCCTACATTTTGTTTCAGAAACTTCTCTGACAGCCTTCAGTCTACTCTGAAAATTCTAGCTGTTGAACTATGTGGTCAGTATTCGACAAACACTGTATCATGGGATGGGTTGGCTGGTGTACTGATTCAGGCTCCAATTCCACAAGGATACTACAGTTGCAATTTAGTTTGAATTAATGAGGATTAATTCCAACTAAATAAATGGATGGCTACACTGTCATTGCTTTGAACTAGTTCCTTAGTTCAAAGTAATGAATGCTTACTTTAAAGTTATAAAGCCTCGCTTAACTTCAAGTAACGGTTAATTCGAACTTAGTTTGAATCAACCCAATGGAGCTGTGTTAATTCGAACTAACTGTTAGTTTGAATTAGCAGGGTTTGATCTTCATCCCAAGGAGCCTTCCTCTTTCTATGTACTGGGTGGGGACATGGCCCTTTTTGGATGCCATGTTGCCACACTTCCCATGGGGAAGCTCCTGTTCTAAACAGAACTAGCAAAGTCCTGTCCATGGACATGCTAGTTCTGTTTGGGTTTCTAGTGGGGCCATGTTAGTTCTAATTAACTTAGTCTGAATTAACCACTATTAGTTTGAATTAATTAATTCAAACTAACTTAAATCTAGACATAGCTCAAGATACTTATAATCATAGAATCATAGGGTTGGAAGGGACCCCACGAGGTCATCTAGTCCAACCCCCTGCCAAAAAAAGCAGGACCACTCCCATTAGATCATCCCAGTCAGGGTTTTGTCCAGCTTGGCCTTGAACACCTCCAGAGATGGAGATTCCACCACCTCCCTAGGCAGCTTATTCCAATGCTTCACCACTTGCCTAGTAAGGAAGTTTCTCCTAATATCCAGCCTGGACCGCACCAGCTGTAACTTGAAACCATTGCTTCTCGTTCTGCCCTCTGTTACTACCGAGAACAGTCGAGCTCCATCCTCCTTGGAGCAGCCCTTCAAGTAGTTGAAGGTTGCTATCAAATCCCCCCTCAATCTTCTCTTCTGCAGGCTAAATAAGCCTAGTTCCTTCAGTCTTTCTTCATCGGGCTTGTGCTCCAGCCCTTTGATCATTTTTGTTGCCCTCCTCTGGACTCTCTCTAATTTGTCCATGTCCTTTTTGTAGTGGGGAGCCCAAAACTGAACACAGTATTCCAGATGTGGCCTCACTAGTGCAGAATAGAGGGGAATGATCACATCCCTCAATCTGCTGGCAACACTTCTTCTGATGCAGCCCAGTATGCCATTGGCCTTTCTGGCAGCAAGCACACACTGCTGACTCATATCCAGCTTCCCATCCACCATGACTCCCAGGTCCTTCTCTCCAGTGCTGCTATTTAACTGATCACTCCCCAGCCTGTAGCAGTACATGGGGTTTTTTCGTCCCAAGTGCAGGATTTTACACTTGTCCTTGTTGAACCTCATGAGATTCCTCTTGGCCCACTGCTCCAATTTGTCTAGGTCTCCCTGAATCCTGTCCCTGCCCTCCAGGGTGTCTACCGTTCCCCCCCGTTTGGTATCATCCGCAAACTTACTAAGTGTGCAATCTATCCCATCATCCAGATCATTAATGAAAACATTGAACAGAACTGGCCCCAGGACCGACCCCTAGGGCATGCCACTCGTTACTGCTTGCCAACTTGACATGGAGCCATTGATTCCTACACGCTGAAACCGTTGATCTAGCCAGTTTTCTATCCACCTTACAGTCTACGCATCTAACCCATACTTCCTTAATTTGCCAGTGAGAATGCTGTGGGAAACTGTATCAAAAGCCTTGCTAAAGTCGAGGTATATCATATCAACGGCTCTTCCCGCATCCACAAATCCAGTCATCTCATCATAGAAGGTGATGAGGTTGGTCAGGCATGATTTACCCTTGGTGAATCCATGCTGACTGTTCCTGATTACTCTATTTTCCTCCAAGTGTTTCAGGATGAATTCTTCGAGAAGCTGCTCCATGATTTTTCCAGGGATTGAGGTGAGGCTGACAGGTTTGTAATTCCCTGGATCCTCCTTTTTGCCTTTCTTGAAGATAGTACTCTATTTGCTTTTTTCCAGTCCTCTGGCATCTCCCCTGTTCGCCATGAGTTTTCAAAGATAATGGCCAACGGTACTGCTATCTCATCAGCCAGCTCCCTCAGCACTCTCGGATGCAGTTCATCCGGCCCCATGGACTTGTGCACATCTAGTTTCTTTAAGCAGTCCCTAACCTGACCTTCTGTCACCAAGGGCCTCTCTTCTTCTCCCCAGTCTACCGTACCTAGTGTAGTGGGCTGGGAGCTGACCCTGCTTGTGAAAACTGAAGTAAAAAAAGCATTGAGCACTTGAGCTTTTTCCTCATCCTCTGTCACGAGGATGCCTGCCCCATTCAGTAAGGGACCTACACCATCCCTGATCCTCTTCTTGTTATTGATATACTTGTAGAACCCCTTCCTGTTATCCTTCGCATCCCTTGCTAGTCGCAACTCCATTTGTCCTTTGGCCTGTCTGATTTTATCCCTGCAGTCCCGAGCAATGTCTTTATATGCCATGCCTCCTTAGTCACCTGTCCTAGCTTCCACTTCCTGTAAGCGTCCTTTTTATGCTTCAGCTCAGTGCAGAGCTCTCTGTTAAGCCACAGTGGGCGCCTTCCACATTTGCTGTGCTTTCTCCTTATCGGAATTGTATGCACATGGTTATCTTTAAGCATGCTAGTCCCACAATGGGAAAATCCCAGACATGGGCCTGTTACATCACCCATCGTCCTTAAAGAGAGAGTGGTCAGTGCAACACGGTCTACTAATACGGTCGAAGGTAGGCATGCACTTATGTACTTTGCTGAACTGGGTTCTCAGTATACTACCGTTTCATCTCTGGAAAGACATACATCTTTCACAAGCAAAGGTATGTTTTTTGGTTCTAATCTTGTCCCTGGTAGATGTCAGCCCTCATCCCAAAGCTACATAGTAGTTCAGTACAATTGGCAGTCTTTGCTAAGAGAGTTACAAGAGAGAAATACAGAGGTACCACAGGTCAAGAGTCAGGTACCTCACTAGAGCTCTTCTCAGGAAGCTTGCACAGTATCTACCAGAACTGGGTCACATCCTGCTAATGTAAACTGGCCTATCTCCATTAAAGGCAATGAAGCTACTCTGATTTACCCCAACTGGAGATCTAGCTCCTTATTCCTAGGTCCAGTTTAGTACCACTAGTTTTTCCCTTTCATCATCCTTAAATTCACAGTGAAATAATTGGACAAAGTTTCTTAAAGTTTCTTAGCTATTGTGGCAAATTGCTGGTTTTCCGGCAGTGGGTCTTGCACTATTCTTTAGTGGAAGTGGGTCAGGGCACACCCCAAACACGAGTCCTGCCCCTATGAGACACTTGCACTGGTGAAACTCCCGGGAGGAGAGAAGGGGTTTAGGACCCAGTCCCACCCTCTAACTCCAAGTCCTAGCCCAAGGGCCCTATGAAGCACAGCTATGTACTGCTAACAATGTCCCAGCCTACACTTCTTTCCCCTGGGCTGTCCTTCCCCTCTGTCCTTATAGTTCCTTGTGCCTTGTCTCCCCTTAGGCCAGGTTTCTTTTCTCAATCAACCAGAGTCTCAGACACACCTTTCTTTCTATTCTCAAGGCCAGTTATCTTCTACAAACTCTTCTGCTCCTTTGCTTCAAAGTCATCTGCTCCTTTGCTCTGCACAGCACCACCCTCCTGCTCCTCCACCAGCTTGTGCAACTTCTGTTTGGGACGGGGCAGCTTTTATCCGGCATCTAGCTAGACCCTGATTGATCTCAGGTGCCTCTAATTAACTGGCAATAGCCCTAGTTAGCCACTGGGGAACAAAGCCTTCAGCATTCTGAGGCTCACTTATCTCCCTTCTTCTACTCTCATACTGCCTGCTAGCAGGGGCGTTGCTGGCGCCGGGCACCCGAATCCTGGCGCCAGTGCCCTGGGACTGGTGCCCCCCCCCGGTCTCTGGCCCAATTGGGCCGGAGATCCTGGGTCCAGCTGCCTGCAGCCACGGCAGCCCCGTCCTCAGCTGGGGATCCGGGGCTCAGTCACAGAGGCCGCTCCTGGTCCCGTCCCCAGGCGGTGATCCAGGGCATGGTCACCTGTGGCCATAGCAGCTCCGTCCCCAGCTGAGAATTTGGGGCTCAGCTGCTCATGGCCATGGAGGCTGGCCCTGGCCCCTTCCCCAGCCGGGGATCCAGGGCTCCACTGCCCGCAGCAGCGGTGGCTGCTCTGGCCCCGTACCCAGCTAGAGATACAGGGCCCAGCCTCCCGCGGCGGCACGTGGTGGCTTCTGGCCCTGTCCCTGGCTAGGGGCGTGGCCTGTAGGCTGGGGGTGGGGCCTGGGCCGGTGCCCTGGGTCCCTCCCCAGGGCAGTGAGCCCCCCCGCCGCCTGCTGGCTTTGATCTCTCATACTATCCATGCCAGTTTTCAAGCCCAGCTGCTTTATGAGAGTGAGAGGAAATTCATCTTGTAAAACCTGCACCTAAATCCTCACCAGGTTTTCAGGGCTATGCAGTTCATGCGTTGTGGAAGCACAGCGAGTGATCAGTGACTTGAACATGGCGCTGACAATGATTCCTTCCACACTTTGGGCTGTAGACTTGTTGTCCACTGTGGTGAAGTTATTTCCAAATCCAGCCTTGTCTGCAAATGCGAACATAATAAACCACCTTATTAAGAGGTGTTACAGATGAAAAAGTAATTATGCATTTAAACATATTAAGAGACACCCAGAACCATGTGTTCACTTTTGGTGCTCCTACCTTACAAATAATATAATAGATTTAAGTGACAAATAATAAAAGGGATTAAAAAATCTATCACTTGAAGAGAGACTGAGTGATCAAGAATATTTATCCTCTTCCTTTATCGCCTCTCTAAAACAGAGAGATACAAAGTAACAAATGGAATAGGAAAAGTAGTTTGAGTGTTCTTATTTCCTGATTCACATAACACAGAACAAAGGGGTGCACAACTGAATTGAAAAGCAACAAGCTTAAAACTGATGAAAGGAAGTCCTTTTTAACCAGCAGAACTCTGCTCTCCTCCATGGCCAAGATCTTAGCAGGATTCAAAAAACAGATTATACATTTATATAGATAACAAACACATCCACAATTTAATCTGACAGAGCAAAAGCATTGAAAATGGAGGGCTGATGGGTGTTTGAAAGAAACCTTCCCTATGGGCAGGTTATTTCACAGTTGTCCACTATGGTTTTTCATGCACCCATCTCTGAAGCAACTGGAATCACAGAAAAAAAAAATCAGTAGATAATCTGCTTACACGTTTTGCTAAGGCACATTCTGTATTCCAAATGCCCACAACTAGTTACTTGGGCAAGCAACAACCAATGTACCTCTTCCATCATCATAACAGAACACAGAAATCTTTGCCCAATTTAAAAAAAAAATACACCTGCACTGTAGGCACATAAATGTGAATACTCATATTCTTGTTTACATGACAATTTTCCAGCTATTTGCTGCCTCACCTTAGGCTCTGCAGAGAGATTTAATGCTCAATTATACATCCATTCAGAACAAACATGGAATGCACACTCCACTCCAGCTGGCATTTGGTCATGTCATTAAGCAGAAAATCTCCTGCCTGAGGCATAGTTGAATGAAAATTTTCTTTCACAAAGCCATAAACAAACAGGTATGATGCATCAAAAGAGAGGGCATATATGCTTCTCCAACTCAAATTGTACTGGAAATAAAAGAATATATGTGGTCAGCCCCTCAGCTGGTTAACTCGGAGTAGCTCTGGTGACTTTAATGGAGCTGCGCTGATTTACACTTGCTAACGATTTGACCTTGTAATTACAATTACATTTTGCCTTTTGAAATTCACCTGTGACTTTTTGAAAATGGGAGCCCATACCCTCTATGGTGACAATGAGGAAAGTGTCACTGGGCCCTGTGATGTCGGCTATACTTACTGTCAGTGACTGGCTCCATGCAGAATCCTAGCAAAGCATGAAGGAAATCCACTACATTATTGAGAGAATCTCTGTTCACATAGTCTCTCATGGTCTGCCGGAACTGCATTTTATCCAGCTTGTACAGCTTTGTGAGGCAATTCTGAGCCTGTGAAGACATTACAAAGACAACAGATATCTACCTGAGTTTTGGTGACAGTTGTGTGGTCCTTTAGGTGTGTTTCTGCACTTGTTTCACCAGTCCTGCATTGTCATAAGCAATCTCACCTACCAGTCTGATCCAATACCCACTGAAGTCGAGCGAAAGGCTCCTGTTAACTTCAGTGGACTTCGAATCAGAGCTCAACTGTCCAAGATGATCCTGTGAAGTATTGGTGACTGCATCATGGATGCTATATTTGCTTGCACAGTCATGACCAGTATATTCCCCACTGCTTTGGAAAGCAATCTGGGGAAGCTTGTGCGGAAAAGCACTATATGAAAATAAATTCTGTTCTACTTTCTTCCTCGTTTCACATTCCTTACCCTGGAGGCTTATGTCGACAAGAAAATGATATGAAATTACAATGAAACTGGAGAATTGATGAATTAGGAGTTAAAGTGGGGGAGGGTGAAGAGGCACACAGTCATTTGGAATTGCCTGATGACTATTTTGTATTTTCAATTTCAAACAAAATTAATTCTAATTTTTGGCTCCATGCAAACAACTAGCTATATCCTCTGGTGCAGTGCAGCTGCTCTGCGCTGCACTGTCAGCATAATCTGAATGTAAAGCTGTAGCACCCACCCCGAGGATCCCACTGCTGCAAGAGAGTGTAAGACTCTGACATCACTAGTCATTCCGACTGCCAGTCTAGCTTGGACAATAAAGGACAGCCAGGACATGCAGAGGACACAGCAATCCTCACCCATGTCTTTGGTCCGTCATGGCCATTTTGGCCCACTATAAATTAAAGCAACTTTTTAAACTGCTCAAAACCAGAGCAGCAGCGCCAGCCTGCACAGAGCAGTGTTTGAATCAGGAGAATGCAAAGGCAAATTTTAAACCTCCACTGCATACAGCACTCAGTGCAGCATGGTTATGCTAGAGAAAGGACAGTCCAGAGCAGGGGGTCTCAAACTCAAATCACCATGAGGGCAGCATGAGGACTTGTATGTTAGCTTGATGGCCACACCACTAAAACCTTTTCATACAACAATACTCCAAATATCAGTAAAGACAGTGTTGTTCCGGGCTGCAGGAAATAGCTTTGGGGGCCTCATATGGCCCACAGGCTGCATGTTTGAGACCCCTGCTCTAGATGATGAAACAGAGGGCCTGGTATTTAGCTGCCCTGTGCTCTAGAGGATGAAACAGAGGGCCTAGTATTTAGCTGCCCTGTGTTCCATCCCTGACTCAGCCACATCTTTCCTGTGCAAAACAGCACAAGTCACATAGTCTGGATTTTTAAATGTATTTAGGTGTTGTTCCACTCAGCAGCACAATGCCTCACTTACTCAGGAGCCCAAATCTTATTTTCAAAAGGCATTTTGGCACTAAGGAGTCAAAACTAAGGTTACCAGAAGTCCGGCAAAAGGAGGACATGTCCTCTATTTTACCTACCTGTCCTCCATCCAGCAGGCATTCTAAAAATAGGTGATTTTGTCTGGCTTTTTACTGTTGATGAGTAGAATGTTAGTAAAATAAAATTAAAAAAAGCACCCAACACAGGGTTTGAGCCCATTACTCTGAGGTTAAGAATTTGCTGCACATGCAGGGAACAAAGAGCAGCCTGCAGAAAAATCAAGGGAGAGTGGAGCACACAGTTTCCTTTATTGTTAGAGGCTTTCTATAACCATGGCTTAGCTGGTAGACAAGCAGATATTTAATCTGAGGGTCACGGGTTTGAGCCCTGTGTTGGGTGCTTTGATTTTTGGACTGTTGCTCCATATAAAAGGGCTAAATTGGGGAAAAATATGGCAAACACTAATAAAACGATGGAAAATAAAATACTGTGAATTAAATTACTAACAGGGACCAATTAAGTAAAACAAATAAAGGGGCACATTTGAACTGGATAGAAACAATTTAGGACTTTTTTAAATTGTAAAATGGGCTGCTGAGAAAAATGAGAGGTGAGTCGAATGCTTTTATTTTTTGTACTTTTTAAGGTGCTTTTCAATTTACAAATTCAGTTTTTTAACTTTTTTTAGTCTCATGCACATTAACGAAAAGGTCATGAAAAACTCATTTAATGAAAAAATCCAGTTTTCAGTAAAAGAAAACATTTTGGTAATTTTTTTATTTTAAAGTAATTTTAAAAACATATGACATTGCACAATTTTAATGCTTCATTCATTAATCATTATTCATTTTCCATGACATAATTTGGTAATGACAGTTATATTAATGCTACATTTTCTCCATGTCTTCCAATGTCCTCCTTTTTGTACTTCCCTCTCCTCCTTTCCATGCTTTGGTATCTGGTAACACTAGCCAAAACCCTGCTAGCAGTTGATGGGGTTTGGATTCCTATGTGCTTAAATTATTTTTGAAAATGAGACTTGGGAATGCAACACTGAGTGCAGCAACTTCAAAATACTTCTATAAAACTGGGCCTCCGTCTCTCTGGGGCTGTTAAAACTGGGCTGCCACAAGGATTATGAAGTGCTCAGCTATTATGATGATGAGGCTAGATCCTTAAACAGGAGGATCAGACCCAACAACACACTGACAAAATCCAGGGAAAAAAAAAACCCAACAGCAATCAGTACCTTCAGGAGTATGATCTTTTCAAGTTCTAGTCATTTGCAGCATGACTCAGTCTCTCAGAACTGGTACAAATGCTCAGCAAATTGCAAGGAAACAGTCATCACAACTGAACACATGCAAACAAACTACAAAGTAAACTGAAGGAAATGGAACTACACCTGCATTTTACTATATAATTAAACACTTCAAGAAGTTCAACAGATCCTGATCTTGACTAGAGCAAGGCAAACTTTTTTCTGGCAAATAGCAAATTTCATGGCAAATGCATTTTTGGAGCTACAGAAACAACTTGCAACTCTGGCAAACAGTTTTGGCTGAGCAAATTATTTGAGAATATCATTTTGACTTGACATTTGAAACATTTCTTTCAATCCAAATAACATTGTTCAGCTTTTTATTTTGACAAAAAAAATCAGTTTTGGTTCAAAACCAACTGATTTCTTTTTCTTCTCATATTTTGGATTGGCCACCAACATGAAAAAAATTCAATTTTTGCTCAGTTCTATCCTTGAACTCAAATCATTCTGTGAATAGGATATGCAGCGGAACACTTTGAATTCAAGGCTCAGTATCAAAACACAACATGCCACATGCAATTCCACTGTTCACTTTTCCACAAACAGAGCCAGCTAACTGGTGGGGATGGGAGAAGAAATCATATTTCCCGGCATCCCTGGCCCAATTTACAGGCAGGTTCCCACCCCACCTCCAATTCCATTTTCTCAGACACAGTTTACAGATGCTAACAATGTCAATAGGAATGCTCACTGTAGTAAGCATGAGGATCAGTGAAGAATGTTTTCAAGACTGGCCTTCAAAATGCTCCTGCTTGGCAGGACACAGGGCATCGTGTTCCCACAGGTATCTTTTATACCTGGATTTTAATTCTCTGAGATTTGAAACAGAGCAATTCTGGGCTGCTTTCTGGGCCCTTTATGCTGCTTGTGTAGCAACAAAGGTCTAGGACCTCAGCAGAGCTCCCCAGTGATATAGGGGGAGTCTTTTACTGTCCTCTTGAGCACATTACAGCACAGATATAGGCCCAGAGCACAGGACACCCTGACTAGTGTGGTAGCTGGAGCAGCCCAGAAGCAGACATTTAAGGTCACCACCAGGTAACGCATGGCTTGTCTACACTTTTGATTTTTGTACCGATGTAACGAAACAAATAAAGCCACCACTGTTAACCTCCCAATGTAGCCAGGCTGCACAAGTGTACAAAGTAACTTATGCTAAGGCGGCATATCCACACTAGGATTTTACACACCTGCATCACAGACAGGCCCCTGGAGATGTTCTAAATTGTGCTGGGCTTAACACAAGAACACAGAAGGGCCAGGAATTTGGAAGGTACAAAGCTAGCTGAAAGCTGCCATTGTTTCCTCTTGTCTCTGCTGAAAAACCCAGTTGGTGCAGCCACGATCAGGAGCCAGCATTTAAGGATAATAAAATAAGCTACATGGAGGGGAAAGTGGGGCTTCTCAACATCAGCAGACTCGTTTCAGAAATAAGGCAATAGGGAGAGTGGGAATCTGCTTTAATTCTCTTACATTCTCCCGGAATACCTGGTGTCTCAGACGATCTCCAGAGAGCCCTCGGTGTCCTTCTCCGCAGCCATAAGCACAGCCCAGGGATTTCACTATTTTGATCAGCATCGTTAGTGCCAGTCTGTGGGTGCTTATGGGAGTGCTTTCATCCTGTGAGCCACAGAGGGGAAATGACACCACAGGACACTGAGGTCAGGTAACTGGCATACCTTTAGCATTTGCTCAAAACATACCGCTAGACATGCTTGCTCTCAAACTCTCTTCTGTGAGTCTGACTAGCTAAGAAACTCCGGAAAATCTTATTGAATTTTATTTATCCATGCTTAGGAAATAATACTCCAAAAACTTGCTACCAATTGCAATTCTTACTACAAAGAGTAGCCCCTATTGATATCAATTGTACTACTCCTGGTATTCAGCCATCTGCCAGGTAGTAAGGGCCAGATTTTGCTCCCTGTACTGATAGCAAGTACTACTTTGTTCCAAAAGTTGTCCCACTGAAATTCATGAGACTACTCTTAAGCATGAGTAAAAGGGCAGAATCAAGCCCTAAAGAAAGCAGGGATCAGGACACTTTGCATGTAGTCAAGTAACAAAATGGGGTATATCCACACAGGGCTTTTATTTCGAAACAACACTGGTTGTTTCGAAATAAAAGTCCCTATGTCCACAGGACGTTTTCTTGTTTCGAAAGGAGGGAGCTCCTCGTTTTGACACAAGAGCCCTCCTTTCGAAACAGCTTAAACCACTTTGCTTTTGAAAGGAGTGTTATTTCAGAACCAGTTGCTTTGAAATAAGCTGTTTGGATAAGTTATTTCGAAACAATTCTTGTTTCAAAATAACAAGGACCTTCCTCCCAGGGGAAAGACCCCTCCCCAGCACCCTGGCCAGGGTGCTGAGTGGGGTGCAAGGGGTTGAAGGGTGCCCCAGCCAGCTTCTCCCCTGCTTCCCCTTGCTGGGAGCAGGGGGGGCAGGAGCCTCAGCCTCCTTTGCCTCCTATCCCCGGCAAGGGGAAGGGGGGGAAGCCGACTGGGGCTGCCACCACGCCCCTGGGCTTCCCCTGCCCCCCTGCAGCTCCTGCCAGGTGCAGGGGGGCTTCCCCTCCCCCCAGCGGCTCCTGCTGGGAGTGGGAGGGGCTTCTCC
>ML681988.1:11864068-11918080 GCA_007922195.1 Podocnemis expansa | reverse complement strand
GCACAGGCCTCCCTCCCCCTCCCATTTCGATTCCCTCCTTTTTCCTTATTTCAAAATAGCTTTCTGTTACTTCGAAATAAGGCTTTTCGAAATAAGGCCTTTATTTCGAAACAGCTTGTTTCGAAACAAGGGCTTACGCGTGGACATAGCCATGATGTCTGTGTTAACATCTAGTTCAGTGGTTCCCAACCTGTGTTGCAGGGGGTCCGCACAGCATCTCCGTACCAGGGCCAGAATCCAGCTGAAGCCTTGACGCACCCTACCAGGGCTGGCTGCTTTTCCCTGCCTGAGGCCGGATCCCGACAGGGGGATGAGGCTGCAGTGGCTCTCCAGGAAGGGCAAGGGCAGGGGGCCATAGCTGGCATGGGTCAGCTCCCCAATGGCGCAGGCCATGGTGGTGGCAGTGCCGCTTGCTAGCTGTACCAGCAGCACTGCCAGAGTGGCACAGGCCAGATTACATAATCAGCTGGGGGTGGGGGGCTGCAAATTTTTTTTTTTTTTTTTGGCTAAAAAGGGGTCCCCAGCCTGAAAAAGGCTGGGAACCACTGATCTAGTTGATAAGGCACTACAGGAAGAGTCATGGGACCTTGGTTCCATTCTGAGCCTTGGCATGGAACTACAGTGTGACTCTGTCTTGTCTTGGTAAACTGTAATCTTCTCAGGGCACTGACTGTTGCTGCTTGTTTGCATGGTGCCTAGAATGCAAGGGCTTCTAAGTGCTACCATAAGATAAATAATAAAAAGTAGAAAAAATTAGCAGTCCTTTTTCCTGTTTGTTTTAAAAAGCACTTGTATACTACATAAAAAGATGTCTATTCATGAACATCTGTCTTATACTATAAATGCAGTCATACTAGACCCATTAGGGCTGCTTAACAGAGTTGTTTTGTTCAGGCAGCCACAGCAAAGGAAACTGAATTCTTTATGGTAATACTTGCCCTGGGTTTGTTGTGGGTACGGCAGCAATGCAAATGAAGATGTCTTAGTGGTGCAAACACAAGAATACTTAGTAATTTCCCAAAAACAGGGAGGGGGAAAAAGAAATAATAGTCTCTCTCTCTCTCTCTCTCTCACACCCCCCCCATACCTTATGTCACATGCATGTACTCTGTATATATTTATGGTAGCCCAGCCCTTACCTTTTCTTGATTTTTCTCACTCTTTTCATAAGGCCCTCCTCCGCCTCCGCCTCCTCCGCCACCTCCACCACCTCCTCCTCCACTACTTCCACCACCTCCACCTTCTTCTCCTTCGCCATCTCCAGCTCCACTGACTGGGGGAGCCCCAAATCCACAGGCTGAGCCACTTGAAGCAGCCCCCTTGAGCTGGAAGGATCCCTCACTTGGTCTCTTTTCCACAGTCTCATTTTCCTTGTTCTCACTCTTCCTCCTGACTTTCTCCACACAGGGCACCACACCAAGCTGTAGCAGGCACTCGACAATGTTCAGTGCCACATCACAGATCCGGGAGCTGATGTCATGGTTCAGGACCAAGTAAACAGCCTTCAGAACCACCTGGGAACAAGGTGTTTTGGTCAGGCTTGTTTTCTATATCATTATGATCATCCTCATTATGTATTTGTATTATAGCACATAGGAGCTCTGTCACAGACAGCTTACAGTTCAAATATAAGGCAAGAGACAAAACAGCAGTAATACACACCCTGATGGGGAGCCCAAGGGAACAACAAGACAATAGACAGTGGTCTCCTACCAGTGGCTCAACCATGTTTTTGAAGGCATAATCAAGTTTTTGTAGGTATCGCAGCAAGTGAGATTTTGAGGAGCCATCTGAAGAAGGATAATGCATTTGTTTTGTGGATGTTTATAGAGACGTCCTCCAAACATAATGAGCAACATGACAGAAAGCACAAATTTAACAAGACAGCTTCATGGGCCAACTAGAAGCAATAAGTCATCATCTCAGTGGTGAATGGGAGATGATAGAGAGGACAAGAATAGGTCATGAAAAGCCTTAAAAGAGAAGACAAGCAGTTTTATGTTTAATAAGACAGAAGAAGAGCTCCCAGTGAAGGGCTGCAGAGAGAGGGGTGACATGGCTAGGAAAATGATCCTTGCAGCAGCATTCTGAATGCAGTCTTGTCCTTCTTGTAGCCATTTACCAGGGCATGAGAGATGGACATTGCAGTAATTGAGATGCAGGGTTAGGACAGCCTGGACAAACATTTTAACAGGTGTGGATGAAAGGAAATGCCACATCTCAAAGGTTTCATGCACAAAGAATCTGCAAAGTTTAGCTGTAGCCTGGATGTGAAGATCCTCAGAGAGGTCTGAGTTGAAGATGACTCAGGTTATGGCCAGGCTTGAGCAACAGGCAGGATAGAGGTGTTCACAGTGGCTGAGAAGGTGTGTGGGTGGGTGGGCGGGCAGAGTTCTTGAGGGGTGGAAAGATTAACAATTCCATTTTAGACATGTTGAACTTGAGCTGGTACCAAGACATCCCCCCAAAAAAGTCTGTGAGACGCACTGAAATTTTAGTTTCAGCAGAAGCAAATACGGTCTGGAGTAAAGAGATTGATCTGTGAATCTTCTGCACAGAGAAGACAGTTAAATTTGTTTTTTTGGATAAGATTGCCAAGAGGCAAGGTAGGGAGGTGGAAGAGAGGGGGACCAAGGACAGAGCACAGTGGAGGCTTCCCAGAAAGCTGGAGGGGAGGTTAAGGAGGATACTCCTAAGGATATATTGAAGGTGTGATTAGAGAAATGGTTAAGAACCAGGAAAGGACAGCTGGAAGTCAAAGAAGGACAAAATTGTAAGAGGAAGTGAATATTTTAAATGCAAGGGTTTGATTTTGGATGTCTTCTGATCCGTCAGATAATCTGAGAGTTTGGATTCACTTCCCAACTCTGTTTGCTTGCTCATTCTACAGAAGGAAAACAGCAGTGGTATCCCACAAACAGAAGTCTGGCCACTGATGGGCTTTGCTTAAACTCTGACATAGATGGACCTCTCCCCCTTCAAGGTTACTTCCCTCACGAGGAGATTATCTGCTGCTCCAGTGTCAGAATGCTCTGTAATAGCACAAGTAAACTGATTCATCAGTAACTGAGGCTGAGAGGTCTAGTGGGCAGAGACTGGCAACGAGGGTCAAGACACCTGAGTTCTAATCTCTTTTTGCCTCTGATTTGCCATGTAAACCTTGGCAAGTCACTTTTCCTCCCCTCACATAGGTACTGTCTCTTATTATTTGTTTACATGATGCCTGGAGCAGCCCTCATTTTGGCAGAAGTTGCTAGGTGCTACTGCAATAATATAAGGACCGAATAATAATAAATACATAAATTACTCGGAGGCTTATGTGCTTGACTACCTCTTTGTAATTGCAAAGATTCTATGAAATGTGAAGGATTCATCTCAGCACAGAAATCGAGAGGATTTCTCTTTTTATTAGGACCAACTGCAAGGATCAACCAAGGTAGCAGCAGAGGGAGAAGAGATGGTTATTTGAGGAATTCCCTGCTTCCAAACAATTTTCAAGCCATCTGATATGCTAGAAGAGGGATCATAAATGAGAAGAAATAGAGAAGGAAATGCTTTCTGTTATTTTTTTTACTTTCCTAAGTTTCAGTAAGGTCTTCAATGGTATATTGTCGCTTAATGTACATGGATTACTCTAGCTAGGTGAAATAGAAGTTGCATTGCCTGGGAGGATTCTGTACCTGTTACTACTTTTCAAAGGTACCATACTTGTCTTGAATGACCTTCATGCAATGCTCAAATAGATAAGTATACAAAGAGATGGGGGGGGGAGATACATCCTTCATCTGTCAGGTTAGCTCAAAGGCACAGCTGCATTGACAGAAAAGGATTGATGCTATTCTTGTTCCTTTGCCAATTACCGAAAGATCCAGCATGCCGTTCTTGTGGACAAAGTTGTTGGTTCCGTCAATGTGATCCGTATCCTCTAAACAGCTGTAATTGATGCAGGAATCGGTCAAACTCCGTGGGAGATTGGCACAGGCCAAGGGCTCATGGGGCATCTCTGGAATGGGCACCTGGTTGCAGAGCTTCCGCATGTGCTCACTGAAGAAATCCGCATAGCCCACGTTGAATGAGGCCAGCGTGGTGTTAAAGGTTGCCACAGTGATGGTAGAGATCTGGGATCGAACTGGAAGACAGAAAATGGCTTTTTAGCATTTCCCACTTCAGTTACAAAATTACCCATGCAGGCTTTGCTTATTAGAGTAAGTAGCACCACAGGCAATAGTGTAATTTGTTTTATTATTCTTAAAATTTTCAGCTCATAGGTATCCTAGGGACCAATTAGAAACATGAACAGCACATCTCTCCAACTTTTAGTAAGGCTTTGAGCCACAGAGTGACCTAGTGCAGTGGTTCCCAACCAGTGTGCCATGACACACTGGTGTGCCGTGGCAACACCCAAAGTGTGCCACGAAAATCTGGGAGAGCTGGAGTTAAAGCTCCCTGCCTGCTCAGCCCAGCCCAGCCATGTGGGCTGTGCAAGGCTGGGAAAAACGCAGGGGTTAAAGTAAGGGGGAATGCAGCAGAACACAGTTTCAGGGCCCCCTATTTTTATCCTGGCAGCATTTTGGTCCCCCTAAAAGTAGAACAACCCACTGGAATGCAGAGTTGTGGGGGAGGGCCTAAAAATAGCACGAGCAGCCGGAATGCAGAGTTCCTGTGGCTCTACCTTAAGCCAGCCAGCAGAGAGCAGCGGCAGGCCAGGAGTTTGTGAATCTCCCCCTGCATGGTGGAGCCACTTGTGGCAGGGAAGTAGCTCCCAGCCTGTCAGCCAGCCTGCAAACAGCCCAGGTAAGGGCTTGGGGAGGGCTGCTGCTGGGTGTTGTGTGGGGCAGGTGTGTGTGTGTGTGTGTAGCAGAGGTAGGTGGGAGTGGATGTGTAGCACAGGGTGTGTGGTGGGGGTTGTGGGGTGGCTGTATGGTTGGGGGTGTGTGTAGCTGGGGGGGTGTAGCTGGGGGCTGGAGGCCTAGTTCTGGCCCCTGCAGTGATGGAACAGTCCATCAAGGGCAGCAGGGGGCCGGGGGGGCAAATGGGACCCACTGGGGTGGGAGGAAGCTGAAGTGGGGTGAGAGTTTGCCCTGGGTGGCAGGAAGCCACTGTGGCGAGGGTGGAAATGGGTCCTGCGCCATGCTCCCCTGCCCTACCTTCCCACTCCCCAGGTTCTCTCTTCCCCCCAACAAAGCCACTCTTGTTCTTCCATCCTCTCTCCTCTCTTGCTACCCTTGCGCTGTTCCCCACATGGATGCCCTTGTCCTCTTTTGCCACCCAGGCCCTGCTCTGTGCCCTATTCTCACTCCTGCCACTCCACACGACCCCTGACCTCTCCTGTCTTGCCACCCCTGCTCTGCTACCCCTACCACTCTACATAGCAGCATTTCCAAAACACTGTGCCATAGTTCATTAATATTCATGTTATTTTGAGCTAATTTTAATATTCATGAGTTTGTTTAATGGTGGTGTGCCTCGAAAAATTTGAAGATATCAAGGTGTGCCATGGCAGAGAAAAGGTTTGGAACCACTGACTTAGTGCACAGTAAAATGCTCTCGGAACAAACGCAGCTCTGTCATGAGGAATCTGCAGAACAGCTCTGAGAGGGGAACTTTGCCTGCAATTTGACTCTATAGCATTCGCTTGTTCCCACTGAGCAGAATCAAAGGGAAATACCATCCCTTCAACTTAGTGCTACTCTTCTTCTGGGTCTGGAGTTACTAAATTGAACTCCAGATAGATTGAGTGGGTCTTCACTGATCTCTCAATCAAACCCAGAAGATTGAACTCCCACCACCAGTGTAAACTTAGCCTTACTGACACCCTGCTCCACACCTTCATCTTCAGGGACCCAGCGGAGCAATTTATTCAGCATCTGAATGGGACTGGTTGCAGTGCAACTCAGAGAAGTGATGAGCATGGGCAAAACAGGTGGAAGGAGTGGCAGAGATTATGTTAGGCATCTTGACTGATGGTGCACAGATGCTTTCTGCTACTCAGCTTTTTCCCTTAGTGGCCTTGTTTGGAATACCCATGTTACAACAGTGGTCAGGACTTTAGCTAGTGAGAAGTGTTGTGTCACAAACCCTTCCTCCCTGAGCCTGTATGAGGCAAACTGCCTCTGCATTGCCTCCTACTCAGTACTATGGTTAAAAGCCACATTTTTTCCTTCCATTCCTTCAAACACACTTTTAGTTTAAGGATGAGTGAAGAGTCAGTCAGCTTTTGAGAGGACACAGTAACAAAAATTGTACCCCCTCACGTTTTCTTAACATCATATTCTACAATGAAAAATTCAATTACAATTTCAAATTTTGAGATTTTTTGGCCAGTTCTGCTAAAATCTTGAAAGCTCTCTAATACCGTGGACAGTGGTTGCACACAAATAAAAACAGTAGCTAGCCAAGTAGATACAAATAACATGCAGCACTTCAGTAACCTGACAAATTCCTACCTGAAGGTGGACATTGCAATACTAGTGAAAGTGGATTGCCACTGAGTTCAGGGGAGTCGCTGCACCAAGGAATGACCTGGGGCACCAGCCCAGACCCTGCCCCCTGCCTGCAGGCCACGCCTCTGGAGAGGGACAGGGCAGGGAGCAGCAGCTGCAGCCATGGGGTCACCCAGCCTTTGAAGGGGCTGGAAGCGGCCTCCACTGCTGCGGGCGGCTGGGCGCCAGATCCCCAGCCAGGGACAGGGCCAGGAGTGGTAGCTGCGGCCGCAGGCAGCTGGGCCCCAGATCTCTGGCCAAATCTGGCTGAAGATCAGGAAAGGCGGGGCCCCGCCAAGACCCAGATCACCGGGGCTGGCATTCGGGGCACGGGCCCTGTGTGCCAGGCACCAGCGACGCCCCTGACTGAGTTAATGATCTGCATGGCAATAGAGCCCCTTCCATTTCCAGGATTAATAGATTTTATATTTCAGCAAAACAAGGAGTCCTATTGCACTTAAAGACTAACAAATTTGAGGGCTATTTTAAGTCAACTTTACAAGGCTGACTTTAAATCAGATGAAGGAGGGGGTCAGGGGTGGGTAGGGGCTGGGGCTTGGGCCCTGCGCCTAGTTCAGTTGACCTTAGGAGCAGGTGTTATTAATTTGACTTAAGCAAGAGCTTAAGTTGATTTAATAAAATCCCAATTTGGCCATGGAGTTCCTTAGGTTGACTTAAAGGAACTTAAATCCACTTAAGGCTCCAGTGTAGACATACCTTAAGTGCCACAGGACTCCTTACTTGTTTTACTGAACTAAACTAACATGGCTACCCCTTCTGAACTTCAGATTTCAGGTATTACAGGAAGAATATGTTCAAATGACAATGAGGGAAGGCGGATGGTCCAGTGCTTAGAGCACCAGTCTAGGACTTAGGCAACCCTGCTTGGTTTTCATTTCCTGCTCTGTTACTGACCTCCTGTGTGACCTTTGACAAGTCACTTAACCTCTCTATGCCTCAGTTCTTTATCTATAAAGAGAAGAGCAGATCCCTACCTCACAGAGGTGTTCTGAGAATAAAGATTGTGAGATGCTCAGATACAGCAGAGATGTGGGCCATCTGAGTACCTATGATCGATAGATAGATCAATAGGAGGTTTAATCTTTTCCGTACCTGGCTACAAGAGAGCATGTTTGATTCCAGTCCTTCTACCCCAAACCTGTAAAACTTCTCATTAGTAACAGCACCATCCCGTTAAGACTGAGGTGTCTTGTGCAATATAGCAGCCCTGCTATAGGAAAACTGTGTCAATGCACTTCTATTGGTAGCCAGTTCTGGTATTGTAAGAATATGGGGTCCTTGCTCTGAGTGTCTGACTATATGCTGGTAAAAGCAACTACAGTCTGTGAACCTTTGTAGCTTTTACAGTTTTAAAA
This sequence comes from Podocnemis expansa, assembly GCA_007922195.1. Taxonomy (NCBI): domain Eukaryota; kingdom Metazoa; phylum Chordata; order Testudines; family Podocnemididae; genus Podocnemis; species Podocnemis expansa. The sequence goes on along the minus strand of ML681988.1, from coordinate 11,910,222 downwards.
ATGCCATATCCATTCATCAACTTCCCAGTATTGTCAACCCCAAATGCTTAAAAATTATACGTCAGGTCCTACAAAATCAAATCAAATCATGAGATCTTTTTAAAAAATCATGTGGGTGCCCCCCCAATATATTCTGAATTCTTTTTCATTCCCTTCTATTTCCTGAGTCTTATGGGATCCTTAGGGTTTAACATGCTTTATTTTTTTCAGAATTTCCCTGAAATCATGTGGGTTAGAAACAAACTTTTTTTGAAAATAAAGTGGAAGCTGAGCTTCTCATGTAATCTCTTGATTTCAGCACCTGGGGCTTTAATCAATCAAATATTATATCAAATGTTTAAAGAATCAAATATTGCGAGACACACAATGAAATCACAAGAGTTAGCAAGATTGACATCCCACCCTAAATGTTTGGGCTGTGTTGCTGCACGCTGTTGAAAAGGTGCTATGTCTCACCTTATAGGTGGGTACATGTACTTTAAGATGAAAGACACAAGATACATGTAAGACATTATTATAATCCTAAATAGGACAAAAGAGGAAATGATGAGATATACAGAAAAAAAACAAAGGAAAAGAAGGGATTACTTAGATGTTAATAATTCAAAACAATAAAACAATCTCAGCCTCCTGACATTCACGTTCCAGTGAGATATTTTCTTGTCAATGTATTTGACACACCTTCTTTGACTGTATTCTCTCCATGGCTGTTTGAATGGTCTGGCAAGTCGGTGACGAGGGTGTGATGAGAGTGGGAATGTCTTGCACTCAGACTCTCCATCTCTGTTGCCGTGTCAGAGCTCCCTCGTCGGGTGAACTTCCCTAAGATGAACACACAAAACAGACATTTAGTTTTGCAAGTCTTATGTCTTGGTCTACACTTACTTGGAAATTTGGCAGTAATTGACAGGAATCATGCAAGCATCTACTTCATAATTGCTGTATGTGGCACCTTCATTGCACTCTGCCAGTGGGAAATGCGTTCCTATCGATGCAGGCTTATGCCACTTGATGTGGTGGTTTTAATGTGTCAGCTTTCAGATCAATCGAGCAGACCTCTGCTGACTGCTCAATCAATCCATAAAGATTGATCTGACGGCAGTGAATGTGCAGTGAAGATGTGTTAGAGGTTGGTTTCACTTAAGAGTAGCAGGAGTCCAGATCTCATGTGAACTTTGTGAAGTAGAGCAAATGTGGGAAATCCTTATTTAGTCTACACCTGGTTACTCAACCTAAGCTTCCACTGATGCTAGGAATAAGGCAGGGGCGGGGAACTGACTGGAAGTATGTTTTGCCTAAATCCTATTCAATTATCTGAAATAAACTGACCTACATATAGTCATTCAAGGTCAGCAGTCAGTCCAATGATGAGTTTTAGAAGTTGACAGAAATACTATGCCACTTATACAACAGGTATAGAAAACTGCAAGTCAGGGAACAGAACATAACCACTTATTAAAAGGGTGTCCGCTTTTCAATGTCAGAGTGATGGACAAATAAAAAGCCTCTGTTTACACCCTGTTATTCTTGGACCATTTTGGAGCCAAACTGTTAATCAGAATACAGGGTAGAAATATTAATCCTTTCCTCATCAGTCACCTAATATGGCAGTTTGCCATCCTCCTCTCTCAATGCTGCGCCGGTCCTCTCCGATCCCAGAGAAGCTGCCAAAGGAGAACGTGCTGCGAGTGGGTGAAACGTCCAAATGATCTTCATGGAGCAAGAAGGGAACTCCCATCCTTCGCTGACGTTTTTTCCCTGTGTGGTGGAAAGGAATAGAGCCCTTGCGTTCACGCTCTCGATCCTCTTTGCGGCTCTTAAACTGCATTAGAAAGAGGAGAGATAATTAGAGCCAGGCAGAGACACCAGGGGATTTTACTACAGTTAGAGAAAAAGGGCAAACAGATGAAAGACAAGCATTAAAGGCCTGATCCCAAATACCGCCACACTAGCTTTTGTCCCTGATGGTTATCTGCATTCCAGCACACTCATATTCTATGAATCCTAACAGTGCCCCTCAGGTTTGGATGGCAACCACACCTTTGCTATGGGAAGTGCTAAACTGGGGACGATTCCCTTGACATCTGTCTCCGCTCATCTCTCCAACTTTATAATTAAGACACACTAAGACATTTTTACTTCAAAGATTTTTTAGTAGTAGTAGCATATCTATTAGAGGACTTATATTTATTCTTCTGTTTCTCTTCTTTTTTTGCATTGATTAATATGTACAATTTTGTTATATTATGGATCTAAATTTATTTCTATAATCTTCAACACCAAGCCAAGGGCCTCCACAGGGGATTTAGACTCAGAGCCCAGGTGTAAAACCAGCAAAGATCCACTGAAACTAATGGAGCACCTAGGATTAATGTAATTTGAGGATCTGGCTGCAAATCACCACCTCTTAGGAAAAACTCACATTGATTTCAACAAGAGAGTGATGAGATTTCAACACTGGGCACACAAGGCCAACATTAATACATGCATTTACATACCATACACATACATATAACATAGCCATCAGAAAAAAAAAACACACATTTGTCTCATGTTCAACTGAAATTCAGAGTCAATGTAAGCTTTTAACAATTGTACATCTAGTATGTGTTCTGCCACTGGTTTGTGGATAAATCAAAACACCTTATTGTGCCACTTACCTTCTTAAAGATGTTCATTCCCAGATCTGAGGAGAGATCCGGCACTGCAAGCCTGCGTAGGTTGGTCAGTGACACCTTAGCAAACGCCTCAGCGCTTAGTGATTTTTCCTCCTCATTACACTTCATTGTGAGATCCTTCACACCCCAAAAGAAGAAAACATACAGAAACAGAAATAGCAAGTAAGCAACTAAAACATCAACTTCAATTCCACCCAAGGACTGCTCCAAAGGAGAGGACTCATAATTCCATCAGATAAAACTCCATCCTCATATTTTAGGTGTTAGAGTTGTCAGAGACAAATGATTTGGTCTGACAGCTTATGATTTAAAGCAACAAACTTATATCACCAAAGAACACATCAATGGCTAAAAACAGTGCAGTCCAGTGCAGAGTGTATTAAGTTAGGGATTCTGGAGACTTAAGTCCCCAGCTAGAACACTTGCATAACAAATCAGCTTGGGTAGGTTGCTCTACCAGTACACACATGGGGATAACTATAATTACCTTCCCTGATAAGATGCTGTGAAATTTATGAACTAAAAGTGCAGTACAGAAGCTGAAGATTAGTTCCATGAAACATAACTACCCCCTCCCCAACTCCAAAATACAGTAGCAATAATATATTGGAGTAAGTTTGTGAATGGTGATGAACAACATCATCACTGCCCTCTCCAGCCAAACAATGTTAAGAATTACTTGATTTGTCTTAATAACTGTGTTATCCTTTAAGTGCTACAGGACTCCTTATTTGCTATATCATGCGTGAGTATGCCAGGAACTGAGTCATAAGCTTTTGTGGATTACAAACCTCTTTCTCAGTTGTATGAAATCACACACACACACACAGTGAGGTAGTAAGGTAAATTTCAAATTGCTAAAATAGACTAACATATCTACTCTTCTGGGATATGTAATTTATGTATCTGTGGAATATTTATGTTTATAAGCCACTAGATGTCACTTTGTGCTGTTTAGCAGTGATTTTCAACTTCTGTTCTATGGACCAATTATATCTAAGCTTTCCAAAGTGGTTTGCACCTTCATTTGAAATTTTTAGGGACTTGCAAATGAAAAAAAGGCTGAAAATCTCTGCTGTACAGCATTCCACAGGAGCAGTCCCTGGTAAATAGAGAATACAAAGCTGAAACACCAACTGCATGGAAGTCATAGCTGCTTTGTTTATGAAAGACCTTTATTTTAAGAGGGATTCAGATTCCACACAGGAGAACAAAACATATGAGATGCTAATAAGAGAGTCACTTTTAGCAATGTAGTCTACCCTTGGGAAAACCTGTTGAATGGAACCCTTTGCATCAATGACCAAAAGACCCACTCAAAAAACCCCAGAAAACCAAAGCAAAATGAAAAATTTAAAATATATTTCTATTTAACTCTGAATAACCAAATTATTTAACAAAGATGTTAGTAAAAAGCAATAGAGTAAAAGGATCTCTTGCAGGAGAACAGTACATAAAAACCAGATAGCAACTGAGATTGTGAAGCTGCCGTTGGTAGATCTTCCTACATTGCCAGAGAATTATGTATAGAAATGATTTAAAAACTCCAATGTGATATCTACCTGGTAAAAATAACATCCATCCATCCATCCTGTTGTACTAAGAACCTTTGAACAACAATATTATTGCACTAACATTCAGAAAATTACAGATACATACCAGATGGTTACTTTAAGCAGCTACAAGGTGGAGACAGGATAAATTAAAACACACCCCACTCTGCACTACCAATGCCCCAATCTCTTATTATGCTTGAGAGACACTACTTCCAGGAACACAACATGCATAAGGATTTTTTGTATATGTAGAAACAGAATCTGTAAAACACATTGTAAGCAGCTGCAGTACTAGACACACCCTTGTTCTAGCTGCTAAAATAGTCAACAGCCTACAAGCCCATGCCACTTCTGGCACCCACACCACTCTTAGCACACTGGAACAACAGACATAGCCCCAGACCCTACACCTCCAAAGAGGCTTCCCAGGGCAGACTGACCTTAGCTTGCCTGCTTCCCCACTCTTATACTGGCAGCCTCCCTCTGATTGGCTGCTGTAGCCCTTTCACCTGATTGGCAGCTGCCCACCCACACCCTTTTTAGCCCTGTGTGGGCCATAGGAGAGACACTGCACTGTTACACTCATGAAAAGGAAAATTCAGCTCTCTAGGCTTGGATAGCAACTCTCTTGTACTTGTTCCTGTATGGAGAAATCTTAGAAATTGTTATAAGGAAAGAAACCAGCAAAGTTCTATAGAGGTTATTCTAAAACACAAGTACTGCTCATGCTGTAACACAGGTGTGGCAACTGGGCTAAGTTATCTCCTAACCATGTAGGATTCTTCATAGAAAAAATGAAACTGTTGCATCCAAATTAGTTGCAGAGCAAGGGCACTGACTGGTTGAGATACCTCTGATATCAAAATGGTTTAAGATTCTTATCATGATAAAGATACATGTCTCACTGTAGGAGTTTACCACACAGATGTAATTCATAAAATCCCAATAACTGAGAATTTAAAAATCAGTTACAACAAACTGCAAATCCCAGTGATGATTGAACCTGTGGATATCCTAAACAGAGAGAGCTCTTCACCACACTCAGAGGCATTGCTGGTGTTGGGCACACGGGGCCCGTATCCCGAATCTTTTTCTCAGGGAGAGCCGGCTGGCGGCTGCTGGGAGAGTTTGCTGAGCCTCTCAGCTGCTGCAGCCCCTCCCCTCTCCACATGCTCTAGCCCACGGTTGTGACTCAGAGAGGGCAGAGAAAGCGAGGGAGTTTCAAAGCCCTCCTCTGCCTGCACTCTGCAGCAGTTCCAGCACCAGCTTCCCCTCTGGAGCACAAAGAGCAGGTAGGTACTGTAGGGGGAACTCATGGGGGATTGGAGGGACCTAGGTCAGGTGAGGCGGAGAGAGGAGGGCTGGCTGGGGCAGGGAGGCTTCCCTGCATGCTCTCGAGGCCCCCAGTAGGACTGGGGAATTGCTTCCTAGGCCTCCAAGCCCCAGCTTAGGTGGGGGGACTGCTCCTAGTCCTCTGGGTCCCAAGCGGGGCTGGGGAGCATGCTGCTAGTGTTCCAGGTCCGGGGTATTCCTCCCATGGCCTCCAGGTCCCAGCTGGGGCCAGGGGTGTCTCCCCATTGCCTTCAGGGGGATTCCCCCATGGCCTATGGGCCTTGGGGGCAGGTAGCCTGGAAATGGAGCCCCACCCCCTTAGCCCTGGGTTGGACTGAGGGTTGTTCCTCATCCTCTGTCCGGATCAGGGTCAGGCCAGCAGAGGGCAGGTGAGCCAAGGATCGTTCCTTAGCCTTGAGTCTCTGGGGATCAGGTTGGTGACCAGGCTCTGTGAGGCAGCCCTGACCAAGGAGCCCCCCACAGCCCAGAGGGCAAGGCTTCGGAGCCAACCCAGGGTCTCCCACACTTATGCCATGCCCAGGTGTCAAGGCCAGCCTGGCCTGGGGTCTCCTGCCCTTGCCCCACGCCCAGGTAGTGGAGCTGCCTGGTCTGACCACAAGGGCTCCCTCTGTGGTAGGGCCAGCCCAGCCCAGCCCAACCACAGGATCTCCTGCCTTTGTCTTGTTGTGAGGCTGGGGCAGCAGTGTACTTGCATACAGCCTCAGCAGCAGTGATATTATTTATAAATTTGTATTCTGCTGAACACCACCATCTGCTGCACCCAGTATTTATTCTATGCTTGAAATTGTTGGGGTTTTGTGTGTGTGTGTGTGTGTGTCTGTGTTTTGGATTGTTTTAAATGAAGCAGATAGTGACTGAAGGAAATGTAGCTGTTATACTTAAAAAGAAAAGACTAGCAGGATCTTTTCAGGGGCAAGGCAATATGCCAAATTTATTTGTAAATGTAAAAACAGCAAAAAACAGACAAATGCATAGATACCCATTAAATTCTGGAAGCTGGTGTGATATAATTAGCAGTCTTTTTATGTGTTGCTTGAGCCAGCCCCGTGGCCAGCTCAGTTGGGCGCAAGGAGGGAGCCAGGTCTCTATACGGCCAAACTGTACCTCAGGAGCCACATGTGGCTCTTAAATGAAAAAGTGTGGCTCATGGAAGAAAGCCAGAGTAAAGCAGCCTGTGCCTAGCTGCCAGAGTGGACACACTGGATGCTGAGCCTGAGCAGGGCTTAAAGCAAGGAGAGTGAGCCCCAGCCTGTGCCTAGCTACCAGAGTGACAGGTAAGGGGGGCCTTTGGGGGTGGTCAGCCCAGAGGAGCCACCGTGAGTGCCTGGGGGCTGGCGGGGGGGGGCAGGACTGTGGGTAGAAGCAGTGGCATGGTTGGGATGGTGGGGAGAAGCTAGTTTTTACTGTATAGGTAGGTCTAGTTTTCATGGTAACCTTATGTAATTATTAGGATGTGACATTAGTAGGATCAATATTTGCCCTCTTTTTATGATAAAATTAAAGCGTGCAATGAATTTTAAACTTAGTAATTTTGACATAGGTAAAATACAGCTATATGTCTCAGTGCAGCTTTCAAAGGTTTAACAATCAACTTGTGTTGCTCTTGCGTTCCAAAAGTTTGGCCACCCCTGCATAGATCATGAATCTGGGGCGCCAACATGATAGTTGCAGAATGAGACACAAAATTTTCATGTTTTTTACCAATCTTTTATACTTGCTGAGTCTCATCTAAGCATATGGGACTTGCTGCATCTTGCTGCCTCAGAGCTCCTCTGTGATGGTCATTCATCACCAGTCATTTGCAGACATAACTTTGATCTTGTATTTTGTTTTTCCTCTTTCTGGGGTGGATTCTTCTTGCTTTTCAGGGATTAGCTTGAATTGTTCATTCATTAAGGTGGTACTTGCATTTCATCAGGACAGACTGGTGTCAACTGATCCCACCACACAGATCCTTCAGTCACATCTTTTTCACACATTTAAATGAAATTACACAGTGTTACACCTAAAAGAAGTTTCATCAAGAATATAAAATAAGTTCCACATTTACAATATGGAGCTTTGTTAAGTATTGGTTATAATGTCTATTAAACCAAGTTAATTATTTTAGTTACAATATTGAAAAACAGATGCACAGTGTTGTCTAACAGCTGCTTTAAAGGTAAATTCTATTCATTTTATTTGTCCCTAGGCTGTGGCTACAGAAAACTGAGCTAACATTAGCAGAGTGGGGCTGGGGAAAAAATTCTGAGATTTGAGCATTCTACTGGGAGATCGTGAGTGAGGCTTTACCTACCAATAATGTCATTCATGATAAATTTGCAAGAGTTGACATGTCTGTATAATTTATGCACTTCAGTTTTGGGCCTGTTTTGAAAAAGCCACAATGGAATAATGCTTGTTTTTTATGTACCCTTAAAGTAAACGTTTCAAATGTGAAGACTGGCTCTTGTAACCACTTCCCAACTGGAAGCTGGGTTCTGTTCTTCTCTCTCTCCTTCTCATATAGCACAGGCCAAATTTACACCTTGAGTTACACCTAGCTTGAGTGGGCCCATGACTTTCAAATACAGTGGCTAGTGGCACATGTGCTAGTGCTACCCTGTAACATTCAGTGGGTAAGTGCAGTTGCACTTGTACTTTAATTTAGCAAATAATTCTAAAGATGAGGGGGGGAAAAAAGCTCTGAAGATTAAAAAAAAAAAAAAAGAAAAAAAGTGGAGAATCCAACTTACAATCAGGTGAGGTGGAGGTGAGTTGCAGCCATAGGGAGCCAAGTGAGTGGTGAACAAGATGGGAAATAGCTCAGGGAGAAAGGGTTGTACTGGGAGCTAAGTGAGGTGTGTGCGCACAGTGGAGAGCCTGTCAAGCTGGGAAGAAGAAATAACCAGGCCAGGAGGGTTTTGGGAGCTGGGGGGGGGGGTGTAGCTAAAGGTCTTTAAAGAAGCAAACAAACAATCTCATTGCATTCAGTTGCATAGAAGATGTACGTAGTGAATATTTCTGTTAATATCCAAAGGGGTAGCTGCATTAGTCTAGCTCAGCAAAACAAAGAAGGAGTCCTGTGGCACTTTTAAAGACTAACAGATTTATTTATGATATGAGCTTTTGTGGGAGAAAATCCCACTTCATCAAACACTTTGAAAATGAGGGAAATTACAAAATGGGGGGAAGATAAATGCAGAGACGTGTAAGTCATGGGAACAGGTCACATTAATGATGACCAAGAGAGAAAAGAATCCAACAGCTATTCAATCGGAGTTGGCTCTCCAGGGTAAACAGGAGTACAAACAGTAAAAACTTACTTTTGCCACTAAAGAAAATGAATACCCTGGAAGAGCAGATTCCTTTTAGTGAATGCCATTGTTACACAGCCATTCTTCAGACTGGAAATACTATTTAGTTATTCTGCTCTTCAGTTCTGCCCTCTTATAAATTGTGCACAGCATAAGTACCCCTACCAGGCAGCATGCCACAGTTACCCTTCTTCTTACTGATGAGTTCCAGAGGGGTAGCCATGTTAGTCTATTTCAGTAAAAATAGCAAGGAGTCCCGTGGTACTTTTAAAAAGTAACGTTTATTTATCACGTGAGTGAAATCCCATTTTGGAAACCATTTTCAAGTGTTCAGTAAAGTGGGATTTCACCCACAACAGCTCTAGTGATAAATAAATTTGTTTCTCTTTGAAAGAGGCACTAGATGCCTTGCTTGTTTTATTTTCTTGCAGTACTGCATTGTGAATTCCTGTGATGTTGTCTGTCTTGCACTGGATACTGTGGAGCCAGTAATGCTGTATTTTTGGTTCGGACTCTGTCTTTCCTGTAAGAATAGGCTTATTCAGCTTCTGCTGTTAAGTCCTCTCTGCTTTGTTTCCCCAGGAAGGGGATTGGGAGTCTGGCAGGAACTAAGGGTGGGGTGGGGGGAACAGTGCAGGAGCCTTCTCTGCCTTGTTTTCAGTTCACACTATTGTCTTCTCTTTGGCTATTCGCAGGGAGGCAGAAGGCAGGCAATTTCCAAAGGGATAGCCATGTTAGTCTAGTCCAGCAAAAAAAACAAGGAGTCGTAGTGCCAGAAGGCAGGCAGCCTGGCTGGCTGTCTGGATTTGCCAGTTTGGTGTGACCTTGCTTGCAGCACCACCCTGGCAGCCCCAGCCAGTCTGCCTGCTTGCCTCATGAGTTCCCTAACTTCCCCTACCTGGGTTGCATACATCTGGAAGCTGCGAGAGGGCCGGAGTCTTTTAAAATTTCCTGCCCTGTGGTATGCCCAGCACAGCATGGGAAATTGCAGCTGCTGTGCTGCCACCCCTCTTCTCCCCTGCTCCACAATCTCACGCTGCCCCACAAAGTGGGGGGTAAGCATTCCAGCAAAGTTCAGGGGAGGCGTGGGCTCTATTTTAAAAGCTTGAGAACTGCAGCAGTAGGTGTCTTCAGTGTGAGTCAGCAGGGTGTCATCTGTCAGCTGGGCACCCAGATACCATCCACTTTTCCAGTGCATGGAGAACCTAAACAAGTTGGCTGGAAGTCCCAGGGATGGTCTGATCAACCACCCTCCACCCACTCCTATTTTCTGAGCTCCCTGACTCATAATATTCAACAACAGAAACCTGCAGGAGATGGGGAATGGTATGCCTTGTCAGACAGGAGGAGATTTTTTTTTGTGTCCTCTTCACATGGTGTGTGACCTTTTAAGGGGAAATTGCCAGCACCTTGGTTCATCTGTAGGGAACACTGAAAGTGAATGATTGCTCATTTTACAATTTTAATGCAGATGGATATGAAGGAGTTGTATTCCAACATGGCATGGAGAGGAGCATGGGGACTCTGTGTTGGGGAAGTGGTGTGGAGGCTAAACACTCTGGACCATAAGAAGTCATGGTAGTCTACATGGCCAGACTGCACTGGTATCTAGACAGCTGCTAACTAGAAACTGAGAACAACCTCAATTTTAGTCATCAGCTGGCATGGCTCCAGGGAGCATATTTCCTTTCAGAAACATCACATCTCCATGCTTCCAAGATTTCCATTTCATGTGAAACTTCTCCACTTCAAAATATTTCATGTGAATTCCAGCTTCAATTAGGGCCCATGACAGGGACAGGACCTAGTGGGGGTGGGGCCAATGGCAGGGGCAGGGCCTAGCAGACACAGAATCTGTGGGGCCAGTGCCCCAGATCTTTTTGCTATCCAGAAACACCCCTAACCCGCTTGTTGCTGTTTCTGTCATTTCGCATTGACTCTACAGGCATTCTAGGCTTCAGTGACACACAGAAAGAGTGACAATTCTGGAACCTATTTTATAGATCATAGAATTTAATACAGCTTTGCCAACTACTGACTCTGTCAATCATGAATCACACCTCCCAAAATCAAAAATTTATCTTAAAAAAATAAGATTTTACACATCTATAAATAAATACTTTATTTTAAATCAGTCTCCTGGTTTTTGAGCCTTTGCGGGGGGGGGGGGGGGTGTCACATTTTCAAGCTTCTCTCTGCAACCATAAGGGCTGGAGACTTCTTTTTATTTTTTAATGAAAGCTGAGAACGTGACAGAATCACAGGACTCCAAAAGGTAGAACTTAAAAAAAAAATCACCAAATATTGTGAGATTTCGAATAAAGATCAAAGAAGTTGACAACACTTGATAGAGAATTATAGAAATGTAAGGCTGGGAGGCATCTGGAGAAGTCATTTAGTCCATCATCCTATGCTTAGGCATGACCAAATAAAAACCTAGACCATTACTGACAGGTGTCTGTCTAATCTTTTCTTGAAAACCTCCAGTGATAAGGATTCCACAACATCCCTTGGTAACCTATTCCAGTAGTTAAGAACCTGTACAATTAGAAATATCTCCAGTGAATGAATGCTGCTTTTTATGAAGGTTTTCTATAGCACAGCTCCGTAAGATTCTATAGAAGAAACAATTTTCTATTAAATTCTACAGTGTTGTTCAATAAGTGTACATAAAAAGTGAGCATTTTTCACTAAAATGCATAGGAAAGAGAGACTACATCCTAAAAGTAGAAAGAACCAACAGGGAACTAGCAATGTCTACCATTTTTCAGATCTACATTCAGCTCTACTTAAGAGAAGAGGATTCAGCCCAAAACCAAGTCCTGTATAATAGCAATGACTCATCAGAGGCTTATATTTCCAGCAAAATTAAAAGAATAAGGTAGGACATTTCCCAGGACTGTGCATCCAATGAGATATGCAGGAAAATATAAAATAGCTAACAGTACTCAGGAATTCTAAATAGAGGACTGAAAAATACAATATTCTGAAAAAAAAATTCTACTTTTGTGTGCTTTAACCCCACTGTGTGCAGTCTGAAGTAAAGTTTTAAAGAATGTACTCTTATGTCTTGTTTCTTGTTCCAAGACAGAGCTGAATTGAGACTGTCATACATGTTCCTTTTGCTTCCCTTGAGATGGCAAGATGGCATATAGTTAAAAATCAAACTTGACTGCTGAATTAAAGCAATAGGACCACTTATGAAATCTGCATAGGGACATTCCACATGCTATAAGCAACTTCACCACAGTTTATGTTTTTATTACTAACAGCCAAGTGTTGAGTCGTTACTAATCCTGCCACCACTGTAAAGAGTTGCCAGGATTGGTCTCTTACCTGAGTTTTGTGCGTGTTTACCAGCGAGGGGGCTGCAGCTACCATGGAACTGCTGCGGGGTCGTGGCAGGTGCACAGTCTCTGGCTCAGGTGGCTTCTCTGGCTTCTCTTCCAGCATGTGCCGCAGTCTTTGTAGATAATACATCAGTGACCACTGTGTTCCCTCCTCAGACCAGTGCGGCTGCAGCAAGCAGCGCAGTACTGCTACGTCAAAGTAGGTGGCATAGCGAGACTTTTGGCAGGGTGGGATCACCAAAGACACCCTGTTCCAAATAATAAAAGGGGAAGCATTAAAAATCAACTAGGCCTAAAACTTTCCCTAGAAGTGCAGATTTCTGCCTGCGGGTTTCCTCCAGAAAGACACACCACGGGGGGGTAGGGAACACCCCATGGAACGAGTCTCAGAGCTCACATCAGCTGACTTCGGCTCCCAGGACTTGGGGTAGTGAGGCTGAAAATTGCAGGGCTCATGGTCCAGCATGGGCTGGAGCTTGAGCTTTGAGACCTACCCCCACGTGCCATTTTTCAGAGCCCAAGCTGCAGCACAAGCCCAAATGACTACACTGCAGTCTTACAGCCTCACAGCCTGAGCCCCACAAGCCCGAGTCAGCTGACCCAGGCCAGCGGTGGCCATGCCATGGGCCTCTTATTGCAAAGTAGGTATACTATAAGGGCATGCATTTTCATCAGTTCTAACAGCATTCTCTCTGTGGCATCACTTACTGCTTCTTTCTTTTGTAGGTGAAAGCTACTGTTGTGCTACCTTCAGGCTTGGTGAATAGAAGTCACCCCAGAGATCCACATTAATGATGCTCCATTTATCAGCCACTAAGAAGTGGGGTAAAACTGCTGGAATAAATATTGGGGAACCCCTTTGCTGCCAACCCTTCTTATGGGGGGATATGAGAGGATCCTCCATCACTCCAGGTTTTAGATGGGGCCATAGGGGCCGGACCAAGAAGTGTGGGCTTGTGCTGTGATGAGCCTTGAGCCTGACATTATGTTAATGGGACCCTGGTGAACATGATAAATCTACCTCTGTCTATTGAGGTACTGCACTGAATCTCAGAGCTGATCAGTTGCATAATCTAGAAGATTTCTGGATGCAATTCTAGAAGAAGAATTGTGTGAACTGAGTACTTCTTAAAATTTTTAAACTTTAGACACAAGAGAAGCAATAACTGCCTCATAAATCATGTTTTTGTGCTTTCAGGACAGATCACAACAGCAGCAGACAATGTTTACCATTAATATTAATACTCCACAGGATCAGAGGTGGAGGCAGACTTTCAAGGGCAGGCATACAGGCAGAATCTCCACACTGGCATTTGGACACCCAGACAGGCATTGAGCAGTCTCAGGCCACAATCCAGCAAAGCATTTAAGAACAAGTAGTTCCACTCATTTCTGTGGCACTGAGCTAGTGCCTAAAGTTACATAAATGGTGAAGTACTTTCATGACGGCCAGCTTCATGGGCTACTAAATGCTGTTTGGCTGCTGGTGTGCTGACTCCACAGCCTTTCACTGTTTTCTGATACTCTCCAAAGTCAGGCTGTACCCATCAGCTGTCTCTTGTATTCTACTAGAGTTTGTGTATACAAACAGTGAGTTTGCTGCAAGCTGGGGTGTGAGTCTACCTCACACTAGCTGCTCAAGTGGACCAAGCTGACACATTGAGTTTGTCAATGCACTTTGTTCTAACCTAGTCCAATATTAATGCATGCCAGTGAGATCTGCATGAATAGCCAGCCTGCAGCAGGTTAGTGTGCACTAGATTCAGAGCCCAGCTTGACACAAACTAAATGTTTGTGTAGACCAGCCCTGAGACTGTAAGCTGTTTGGATCAGGAACTGTTTTTTTGTTCAGTGTTCATATTGCAACAAGTTCAGCAGAGTCCTGGCTCATGACTAGGACTCTGAGGTTCTAGGATAAAACAAATGATAAAAATAAAACAAGCCAATTTGAGCATCCAAATGCAGTTTTTGGATGAGTCATTGAGTAGAGCTGAGCAAAAAGACTTACAGTGCTGACATCACTGCAGTTAAGGTAGGCTGGCAGTTTCCTCTGTAGGATGCACTTGCAGATGGGTTGGCTGTGAAGGACTCCTCTTAGACTTAGAGAAATGAGTTCATTTAGAACTGAAAACTCCAAGCCAAACTGCAGGATTTTGTTTACTGCCAGCCTCTGTCAATGGAGGACACAAAGAGTTCCTCTAGGCCACTTCTAAAGGCACTGACTTTCAAAAACCAGACTTTAGGTTACAGCATATATTGCTAGTTTCAGTTCACAATTCAAATGTTTCCAATCCTGCTGCAGTCCAGATAAAGTGTGATTACAAATGGGGTATACAATGGACTGGCAGCACTCCCCAACAGACAGGAACCTCCTGATGTTGTTAACGGGGAATAGCTCAAGTGGGCAGCTTGTGCTCCATCACTCTTGACATTGGCCTCCTCAGCTCTGTCCAGGATCTCCCTACATCTTCTGCTGGCCTCCGCCCTCTAGCAGAGAGCCACGACCTGTGTTCTTCCTTCTTCTGGGGCATTCTAAAGTCCCAGCTTGCCATTTGAGCCAGTGGTTGCTGCAGTCCATCACCACCATTGTATTCGTGGTCTGTGGGAGGCTGTAAGGGATCCAGACCTGCCCACTATTCTGGACCCTGGCCAAGGCACCTAAGTGCAGCAACCTGCACTACCTCTCCCCCATGGCTGGGTCAGTCCTCCCTGGGCTACTTTCCTGCAGCCTCCAGGATTTTTGCTGCCCTTGAATCAGGACCTTGGCTCCACTCCATGCCAACAACCAGCCACTGCTCTGTCCAGGGTCCTGGCCTTCTGACCTACTTAGTGCTGCCTGGCAGCTTCCTCTTATACTGGACCATTGGGCACTGATTGGCTCCTCTGAAGCCCCCTCTGATTGGCCACATCTCCCAAAGCCCTTTTAACCCTGTCTCGACCAGTATGGGGCAGACACCCCATCACAAGATGATTAAAATAACAATTTAAATAAGAGAACAAAGTAGTCATTATTTTAAGAACACCAATCAACCCTTTTCCATCAGCATTACATCTGGGCTCCCCTTATACACCCTTCTCAAAACACTGCAAAGGGAGAAAAAAGTGAAACACAGACAAGAAGAAAACAAAAACAGCCAAGACTGGATCTTAAGGATATAGCCTGTACTACACGTTTCCAGGAGCACCCTCAGGAAAGAATTATCCCATGGAAAAATAAAATCTGCACGTCAATATCCCCCACACCAGCTCAGATGCACTGACCCGAAAACACAGAGGGTGAAGCCAGAACTCTGCCTATTCTGCTCCCCACCCCCAATGCCATAGGGAGGGAATAAGGTGATGCATCTCTGTCTGCTGACTCCTCTGTGACCAGATCCAAGGGCTGGGGAGTCCAAATTGAAATGTAAGGGAAAACTGTATTCTCACATAATTCAATTCATTTTCTTGCCTTAAGGCAGGATTGCTCTCCTTCTAAAATATTTCTCATTCAAGCCAGGCTTTCAAAGTCTATTTCCTAGGCAGAGACTGACAGCTGCCAAACAAATGATGATGGATTTTGCTATTGCAAGGGTTCCACTGTAAGGAAGAACTTCACCGAATGGAGTGGGGATATTCATCCAGGATCAGTAGAGCAAACTCAGGGTTTGCTGAATGAGTTTCTGACAAAACAGAATTTAAAATTTTGTAATTCACTTTTAATTCAAAGCTGTGGTCCTTTAATCAGCTACTTGTTGCCTGGCAATTGCGGGGTGAGTGGGTGGCATATTTTGCCCAGTCGTGGGTCCAAGGACAAAGCAATAATGTGGCTGTTGATAAGTGGAGTAAATAACATTTGTTTCTGTGTTGTCTGTTGCTTGGCAACCAAAGTCCCCTGTTCAGTTTTAATTGATCAATGAGTTCTCCAAATGAGGAGACATTAGTGAAGCTCTCTACAAAGCTGTCAGAAGCTTCATCTCCATAGCAACCACCAGATTAAGCTGGATAAACTGATCACCTGATTCAGTCTTCTAAAAGGCTGCCTGTTCCTTTACTTTTTATGTGTGCTTGTGTGCACATATGCTGAACAGTGGGGTCTATGAGGAGCAGTTTACATTTAATAACACAATACTCAGAAGTAACAGATGACTTAGTTTTACTAGATCGTGTTACTAAAATGAAATACAGCTCCAAACTGTATACAGGACCTGAGACAAAAACCACTGAAGTCAATGCAAAGACTTCCAGCTAGATTAGGTCCATACAGAAATGGCTTTACCCCTTCAGGCAGGTGACAATATCTATCCATTGTAAGTATGTTCAGAAAATAGCTGACAGTCATTTCTGGATCCAGAGATATGTGGAACCAAGACAAAGTATTACAGTAATGAAATAAATTCTGAAAATATTTGAAAGTTTTGGTTTAAAATTTCCCAGTATATCTGAGCATGAGAATCAACATGTTAAAAAATAAGAGCCTAATAAAAATATGTTCGATTTTCAAAAGGACAGAGCAATCACAAACCCTGCTGGAAGCCAATGAGTGCACAGTCCTTCTGAACATTCGCCTGTATCTTTGTCTCCTCAAATATGAATTAAGAAGGTTAAATGTAGGCTCCAGTGTTTAAAATTTTGCCTAAACACTACAAGGCTGGCTGAGGAGAAGAGGTTTGAGAAACTGCTCTTTTCCTTCCTCTGCCAGCCAGTCTGCAGTAAGTGAACTGAATAGCCATATGTGGAGAAGGGGAAATGGAGGTAGCAGCCAAGCAGCACTGAAAGAGAGGGGACATAAAGAAATAATCTGCCACACAGAAAGACAATTGAACAGAAGGCAGCCTAGTCAAGAAGCAATGAGCCTAAAGTCTGGGGTTTTTAAAAATCAAACTTCTAGGGCCTTGTCCCCTGCTCTGTCCCCATTGAATTATGGTTGTTACCTTAAAAAGCCAGCTGTGGAGTCCTATAAATGAGATTGAATAAAACAGCCACCACCTTGGAGGACACACCAGCAAATGAACTGTGGAACTCCTGAGCTAAGAGCATGAGTTGAGGAACCAACCCTCTTTAGTGAGGGCTGTAAGATTCATACCCTTTGGGGATTGGGCAGAGGGGAACCTGGAACACATACTCCCTGGAGAGTTACATCAACATGACTTTTCAAAGGAGTCTGTACCTGGAACGTGGAGGTCCCTTGTCCTGGGATGTTTGAGATGACACACTTCCATCAAAGGAATTTCCCCGATGACAGCCTGAAACAGTGGCCCTAGGAGGCACTGCATCTGGCTGGGCTGTTTCACACACCACCTGAAGTCCCTTAAGTGATTTTTAATAGAAAGAAATATATTTAAAAACAGATTTAGGTCGTCCACATTAGCCCTCTTACTATGATCAGTTCTTACATAGAAGTATGATTTATATTAAGATAGCACTGAGGGGACTTGATTGGGATTGGAGCTCCAATGTGCTAGACACTGTGCAAAAACCTGGGTCTTATCCCAAATAATTTAAAGCTAAGGTCCCAGTTCCATAAACTATTCCACTCAGGCAGACTTTTAAACCTGCCTGGAGTGCCATGGACTTCAATGGGAAGTTGTTTGTTGCATTCCAGGTCAGGGCCTAATGCAAGATAAGATACCACAAGTGATGATATACCGCTGTTAATATAGGGAAGAGAGAGCAGAGGATAACATTCATTTGAACATGTAGTAATTTAGGCTGGTTAGAGCACCCCTTGACTTCATATAAGCCAAAAACACTTTTTTCCACATGAAAACAAGGAGTACTGGCCTTCTCTTCTTATCTCTGTCATGTGTCTTTACAACATGAGTGATACTCAACTGCAAATGGTGTAGTGGCTGGCATATATCTGCTTTACATACAGAGGGTCTTGGGTTCAATTCCACCCCTATGATTCTATTCTATTCTATAGCTTGTTGTTTCTTTTTATATAGCAGGGGTGGCCAAACTTACGGAACTCAAGAGCCACACAAGTTGATTATTAAATCTTTGAGAGCCACACTGAGGCTTATAGTCATATACTTTTACCTACACCAAAATTATTCAGTTTAAAATTCATTGCACGCTTTATCATAAAAAGACGACAAATATCGATCCTACTAATGCCAGATTCTAATAATTACTTAAGGTTACCATGAAAATTAGGCCTATACAGTAAAAACTTAGCTAGTGCTCAATGTAGAAGACTGCAGGCTAGTGGTGAGTTTTTTAAAATCCTGACCATGCCGCACTTCTCCCCTCTTGACCCCCTCCTGAACTCCTAGGCTGGGGCTGCTTTCCTAAATTGTTTTGCTGACGTTCTTCTGGGAGCCACAATTTTTCATTCAACAGCCACATGTGGCTCCCAAGCTGCAGTTTGGCCAGGCCTGTTATATAGGTTCTGTAACCTCTGTTAATTCTTTGCCATTGGCCCCAATCTTCGGTTGTGCAACGGCTGTGCCTTGGAAATGATAAAACTAATTCTAACACACTGAATTCAATAAAAATATTAAGAGGCTTTGGAGACACACTGGGTAATTAAACATGTGTTTAATTAATTTATTGCACTTTTTTGTTTAGAAACATATTAAAATTATTTTAAACACGGGCTACTAATTGCAAAAGTCATTTCAAAATTCTCTGCAAAATAACTTTTCCCCACTCCATCATTTGGTGGGGGCAGGGAGTATATTCCCACAACTCCCCACTTGTGTTTGTCTAACCACAGGCCCACCTCTGTGTGTCCAGTGTCCAGATTAGGGGATTCACAAGCCAGGCTTTGGTTGCTGGTAGGAGAACTTCTCTTGGCTGGAATTTAAAAAAATGAAATTTCAAAATGTAATGCTCTATTTTATTAACCAAGCAAATAAACTCACTGTAATGTTATCAGATATTAGCTGCACTTGTGGGAAATTAGAGTTGGTTGGCAAATTTCTGCTGACTTTTTCTTCTTCTTCTTCTTCTTCTTCTTCATCCAGGGGAGGAGGCAGGGGGATAGAAAATGTAGTTACCACAAAGTCAAAATTTTCTGAGGAAATGCTGTTCCTTGTGAAATACTTTTGATTTGTTGAGCTGAACTGAATCATTTTATTCCAAGTCAGTTTGACATTAAATTACATCCATCTAGGATGCCAAAGTACTTCAAGGATACTGTAGGTCAGGTGCAATGTCTGCCAATTCTCTTAGGGTATGTCTGCATTTAGAGCTGATCTCGAATTGATTGTCATCAATTCAAATTCTGTGAAGCGCATGAACACGCTACTTTTTATCAATTCGAACTGAGGAATTCCTCAGTTAGAATTGATGAAAGTTGACTTCGAATTTGATTTCAAATTTTGACCTCGTTTGACTTCAAAGTCGCAGTCAATTTGAACTGAATAATTCAAATTTATGCAGTGTGGACATATCAATTCAAATGACTCAATTTGAATTGACCATCTTGCCATGCTTCCCATTGTGCCCACCCTCCAATTCAAATTGGCAAGTCCAGTCCATGGACATGCCAATTCAAATTGGATTTTCTGGTGTAGCCATGTCAATTCGAATTGACTGAATTTGAATTAATAATTATTAGGTCGAATTGACTAATTCGAATTCAGTTATTCGAATTGAAACTCTAAGTGTAGACATAGCCTTAGAGATTTGGACTCCTTGGCCAAATTGCTACTGCCAAGACACACTTTGGTCTCCTCTCTCACTGAATCACACGGTGCATGGAAATCTGTGGTGTATCATAGGACAGGTAGCTTGACCAGGGTGTGTAGCCCTTAGGAAGAATGGAGGCATAAGGCATCTGAACTACAACTCCCATGAGGAGCCACGGCAGCCCAGGCAGAGGCAACTTGCTGCCAAAATGACTCAACACGAAATGTTTTGATATGTCCAAACTGGACTTTTCCTGAACTTTTGACTCTGGGAAAAAAAATGGTATTTTTATCTTTGACTGTCCTTCAGCTGCTAACAGTACATGACTGCTGGCCTGTATATCTTCCCCATCAGCATTAAACTGTTGCCAATCATCAGGGAAACGTGTACATGGAAACAGACATATGAAATGGACAAGTAATGATATTGGTTTCTTCTTTCTTATGCAAATATCAATGGCAGTGAAGGAAAGAGCTTTAAAATATTGTCCAAAGGAGCAAATTGTTTCAATACTTTTAGCATATTCCTCAAAGACAACGGCTAGAGGAAATATTAAAGGATTTATTTTAAACCTAAGGGAAATTTAAAATACACAGTTCTAATCCTCAATTGATGTAGCTCTGCTAGAATAAACAGAAATACAATGATTTATGCCAGTTTAGGACACATTATTATTTTTTTTTCTTTTTCTTTTGTATATAGGATACTTGAATGATTAGGCATCTGAGGTTAAGTCAGCTAATATTACATCAGATACATGGCAGTACGCAAATATAGATTTGATATTTCTATAATATACATTTACTTCCAACAGCTTCCCTACACAAAGAAATTGCACCAGTTTAATTAAAGGGGTGTTGTTAAACTGATTCAGTTATTAAACCAATGCATGTTAACCTTATATAAACAGATTAACCAATGTAAGAGTGTCCATACACAAAATTGCACTGATTTAATCAACTGGATTAAAATTGCCTCTGACTAAATGGGTGCAATTTATATATGTAGACTAGGTCTAAGAGTAGAGTGACTAATAATTAGTTAACCATAGCAACAATTCAGAATGAAATGATTTTGCTGTAAGAGGGTGCAGCTACCAGTGAAGTTAATGGGGGATTCATCCTACTATACCCAGGCTGAACTTGTCCCATTAATTTTAACGGCAATTGGCTTCATGGCTTCTCTACACAGGGCTAGATTTAGAGATACTGAAGTGACCATTTGGGGTGCTTGGCTTTCAGGGAGGCAGGCTTGAGGTGTTCTTTTTGCTGTTACTGACAAAAGGAAAAATTGAATGTTTGAAGTAAAATGTTTCAAGTATTCCATATGTGAATTCATTTTTTACTAACTTCCTAGACTGTTCTGGAGCTTTGTAAAATCTTGTAGAACCTTCCAGACTTTAAGAACTACATCTTCCTTGAACTTTCTAGAATGCTGCCAGCAATGCCCTTGCAGGTATATAAGCAGCCAGTCAGTCAGTGAAATAAAAGAATGAACTGAAGCGAAGTGACAGCCCAGTGCAACACTGTGAACATTGTTTTATTGTGTAATTGTGAAAGCATACATGTGTCGGGGGAAGGGGTGCCATAGAGAGGGTATGTACTGAAATGGAGACCGGCACCACAGAAGCTTCTGTCTTGTGGTGCTATTTGGCCAAGAGCTAGTCTTGTATCTACATAAGGCAGTTGTACCAGTTTAACTAAATTGGTCAGTTTAGTTAAAAATCAGTACTATTTCTGCATGTAGACTTGGCAAGAGAGGATTTATTCTGATAAGGCACAAAAAATATAACAAAAATCAGGACCATACACTGATCCTGAACACCTGGCAAATGGGGCTCAGAAAACTGTACACTAAGGAAAACACCTTCTGATGCTTAACATCTATGACTACACAGTAAGGTCACACACCTGTAATAATGTTCCTGATTGGCTTAACCTGAGCAGTGAAGGCAGAAACCTCAGGCTGCCTATGTTCCCACATGGGCTGCCAAATAACAAGGCCACTGGCCAGCCGAAAAGTCAGGTCAGACTCCTAGAAAGACAAAAAAGGGGATCATCATAGCATACGTAGATTAGTTATCTGGCATAGAAAAGCATCATTTTCTTTCTGAACTGACTGTCCCACCTACTGAGACATGGACCTTCACCTTGAAAGCAACACCAAAGATTACACACTGTACATAGTTCATACTATTTGTGTGCAATAAATCAATGGTCAGAAGCAACTACCATAACAATTCAAAGTACCTACCCAATGGTCTATTCGTAAAGCAATGTAGACTTCTCAGTACAAAGTAAAGTAAAAGACTGCAGTTATACTGACAAAACCTGTTTTTCCAGTATCTCTTCTACTGAAAAACCTACCCACATTGCCGCAAAGCTTTTGGGGCATATTAATCTGCTTCTTACTCTAGATTAGGGATGGCCAAACTTATGGAACTTAAGAGCCAACAGGTTGATCATTAAACCTTTAAGAGGCACACTGAGGCATATAGCCATATAGTTTAACCTAATAAATTGATTTGCTGACATTCTTCCATGAGCCACACTTTTTCATTCAAGAGCCACATGCGGCTCCCAAGCCACGGCTTGACCACACCTGCTCTAGATCATTTAGCACGTAAATCTTTCCTTTACGCTTTCTTTTCCTACAATGCCTACACAAAATGAACCACAAGTAGTAATTATTTAAAAAAAAAGATTAAGGAAACATGAGCATTTCTACAAATTATTACAAATGCCAACATACAATATTATTATAAAAAAAATTGAAAACATCTAAGTCATGATGCTATAAAGATTTATGCACATGTATAATTTTACTTATGTAAACAGACCTATTGATTTCAGCAGACCTACCTACATGAATAAAGTTACACATGCAGTTAAATATTTCCAGGATCGGGACCCACGTATTCACATACTTAAAGTGGCTGCATGACTGGTTTGCTGGAAATATTGTCCTTCACCTTTTCTCTTCTCTGCTCTTTGTTATTCACCTCCCATCACATCAACAAATGTGTTTGAGACCTCTCCTGCGGAGATGTCAAGTCATTTGTATTTGTATGACAGAGCACCCAGGAATGTCTTCAGGTGTTGTAGGAAAACATAAGGAAGACATTGATTTTTCCCTGTTCTCTGTTAGCTTTTGGTAGTGTACTGGCCCCTGTACTCATTAGTTGTATAATTATGAACACAAGGTTAAGGATGTTTATTTGGGGTTAGATTTTGTCTTTGTTTCTGGCCTTAAATTGGTGGTGAAATGTTACTGCATCAGCCCTGGAAGAACTTTCAGAGGAACTGGTACCCAAAGACTATCAGCCAGCAGAAATCTGAGCCCCCCCCACCTTTACCAGATAGTAGTAACTTTAAGACCATGGGGCTGGCTTACTTTTGCTGACTTGTGTGCACATGCATGTGAATAAATAGTGGACGCTACGTCCGCTCGGTGAGGGGAGAGCCAAGCAAACATCCCCTGTTTTCCTGCTTTCCTGATGATGCTTGATTCAGAATGCAGACACTTTAGGGACAGACTACTTAATCGCAACATTTGCTGTCAGAGTTCGGATTCCCCTATGGGGAGGAGAAATTGGTTTCAGGCTTTACTTAGCAGCTATCAGAAACACAACCATTTTCTAATAACCTACATCTAATTGAGAACAGCCAATGTCACTTAAGAGGCTAGCCCTAAAATGCTAAAGCTAAAAGGGCAGACCTCCAGTGAGATGAAGCACAAGAGGTAGGAGTCAGAATGTGCAGTGAAATGGCTCTTGATTATATAGATCTGTAAAACTGCCACCTATACTATCACAGGTCCTATTGATTAATTAGTATCAATGCTATAAGTAATAACTAATTATTGACAACCCTGCTTCTGGAATTACTGAGTGGATAGCAAGGCATGCGTTAACCATGAATGAGAATCAACTACACAGAGCTAAATTCCACAGTTCTTGCTCCAGCTCTGAATTGCTGAGTTGCTGCATGTGTAACCCATGTGCCTAAATGGGTGCAATCTCTTTTAGGGACCCTTATGGCTGGGTTATGTTGCTGGGCAGATTTTGCAGCCCAGAAACCAGAAACTTCTGGTAAGAGGGTGAGGGAGCACACTGAGCATGCTCCACAAGTTTTATTGTTGTGTTGGAGTTGCATGCCTAGGGAGCAGCTTGGAGAGGAACAAACAAGAGAGCTGCAGAGGACATTGGCTAAGGGACTCAGTGAAAGGAGCTGAGCAGGAGTGGACTGCAGGATGTTTTCTCCCTGCTTTGGACTGCTTTGCAGGGGAGTTGTCTGCAGTGGAACTGAGAGCTGGATGGCCAGTGACTTGATTGCATGGTGCTGGCTACACAGGAGGAAGAAAGGACTGCATGGCATCTACCTGAAGATTCCTGCAGCTAGAGAGGATGAGGATTGCTTTCGTTCTGCATTCAAGCCCTAAGGACTTAAAAGACTGCAATTGAGATAAGGGTGACTCCACCTGAACTTTGGGACTCTTGGGTTTCTTACTGTTTTGTTTAAATGTATTATGGTTCTTTAGGATAAGGTGTGTTTAGTTAGTTAATAAAGTTCATTGTTACGTTTCTGTTGAGTAATAGTTTAATGTGGGATGGAAACTCTGAGCAGTCTTCGCTGTGAGTCCTTTTAACAACTGGATCCTGGCTCCAGTTGCTTTCATCAGGGGTTTTCTCTGTGAGGCACTGGAAAGGGGCAATTGAATGAATTTGAGCCCACCCTAGCAGGTTACACATGCTCACTGATTTCACCTTTGCTGATTATGCCACTTATGTAGGTACCCAAGCATGCATATAATTATGGTGGTGCCAAAGCATGCATATAGTTCATGTTGCATATCCTTGTATTAACGTCTGCCCAGTACTACAATCCTCATGCATATCACTGGGAGCACTTTGCATACTTCTACTATAAGGTGCTATAGTTTTACTATACTATAGGTGCACAACTGGTTGAAAGACTGTACTCAAAGAATAGTGATCAGTGTTTGACTGTCAGTCTGGGTTGGGGGAGGAAGATGTACCTAGTGGGATACCACATAGGTCTTGTACTATTCAAAATTTTCAGTGGTGACTTGGTTAATGGAGTGGGGAGTATTCTTATAAAATTTTTGGATGGCACCAAAATGGAAGGGGTTGCAAACACTTTGTAGGACAGGATTAGCATACAAAATGATCCTGACTAATCAGAGAATTGGTCTGGAATCAACAAGATGTAATTCAATAAAGACAAGTGGAAAGTACTTCATAAAAGAAGGAAAAATTAAATATGAAAATACAAAATGGGCAATAATTGGCTAGGCAGTAGTACTACTGAAAAGGACCTGAGAGTTATAGTGGATCACAAATTCATAATCAACAATGTGATGCACTTGTGAAACAGGCTAATATTCTGGGGTGTATTAACAGGAGTATTCTCTGAAAGAGCTGGGAGGTAAATGCTTGGCCCTAGTGAGGCCTCTGTGTGAATACTGTATCCAGTTCAGTACTACAGTTTAAAAAAATGTGGACAAATAAGATACAGTCCAGAGGAGAGCAACAAAAGTAATAAAAGGTTAGAAAACCTGACCTATGAGGAAAAGTTAAAAGAAAAAAAAAAACTAGGCATGTTTGGTATTAACCGTCTTCCAATATGTTAAGAGCTGCTACAAAGAAGGCGGTGATCAATTGTTCTCCATGTCCACTGAAGGTGGAATAAGTAAGAGGCTTAATCTGCAACAAGAGAGATTTAGGTTAGAAAGTTTTCCTAATAGCTATCTATAAAGATTTTAAAGTACTGGAACAGGCTTTCGTGGAATGTTGTCGAATCCCCATTAGAGGTTTTTAAGAACAAACATCTATCAGGCTAACACCTATCATCAATGGTCTAGGTTTACTTGTTCATGCCTCAGTGCAGGGGTTGGAGGACCCTCAAGGTCCATTTCAGCTCTACAGTTCTGTGATTTTATTCTCTCCATGGGACTGCTCTCCTGTGTAAGGAGGATAACAGGACTGGGCCTTTATTCTGAATGCTAAATGCATTAGCCATTATAACTATTTGCTACCCAGGCAGATTTGCAGTCTCTCCATACACAGGCATCATCATATTATCACTCCCCCTCAGTTCATCCACTTACTTTAATCCTGTGGACCAGAGGAGCAAACAGGAACACAAAAAGCTCCACTGTTGCCATGGAATTCTGAAAGAACTTCCTTCGGTTATTCTCTTCCTCTTCGTTTGTGCTAGCGCGTCGAGGGTGCCCTGGAGATCCCTGGTTTTCAATCTGGTGAATAAAGGCGCTACTGCTTCCTCCCCAGCTGGAGCCTCTCTCTCCTGCAAAACGGTCATTGCTGCAGTCTTGAGGAGCCTCCAGTAGCATCCAGTGAAGTGTGTGAAGAAGCTTAGTCTCAGCTACTCCAAGCTTGTCCTGATGTCCTGAATGGAAAAATACAGCACAACCTGGTCTGGCTGTCACTATTCACACAGGATTGGCACAGTGGAGATTTTCAGTCGCCACACAGAACTGGGCACCCAAATTCCCTATGTGGCTTTGAAAATCTCAGTCTAACATTTAGAAGTATCTGGTTGTTCCTAGTACGCCTTCGCTAAAACCACCTGACTCAGAATGTTACCTTTCACTGCATTGCCTTGTAGCCCATTCCCTGAAATGCCACTTGGTGTGTGCCTATGTGTGAGAAAATACAGCACTCATAAAAGATGCTCACTTGACAGCCCTGGATCCTGAAATACTTCTGTGGATCCCTCAGCTGTACTACCACAAGCATCTCCAGACTGTGCTCTGCTACCTCACCCCACCAATATGCTTCAGCTCTGGCTGGAGGAACCAGACCAGATGAGAAAATAGTTTTAGCTCAATGAGCACACCGCAAAGCCAACTGGTCTCAGTGGCACTACTGTTGATGACAGTGCGCTTTTGATTAGGCCCTGTGCTTATTAATTAATTGTTTTTCCCCCCATTGAGACTGTCAACCTGCAAACCAATTAGCATCAGTTGTAGTGGCAGATTTTGTAATGTGGATACTTCCCTCCCAGACCTGGACCAAGGCCGATGATCACTTACATGTGCAGTGTAAAACTTTCAGATATAAACCAATGTTCCCTCTAAGGGGAGAGGGCAGCTGAGCAACTCCAGTTGCTCGCTGCGCTTCCCCCCCCCCCGCGGGGCCCGCTGCGCGGCCCCTCCCCCCGCTCCTGACAGCCCCCCTGCTCCTGGCACCGCCCCGCTAGCTCCTGCTAGCCCCCCCTGCTCCCAGCAGCAGCCCCCCCACTCCCGCTCAGCCCGCCCCCCTTACCTTGGGGCTGGACTGGAGCCAGAGGGCCCAGCCATAACTCCCGGGCCAGAGGAGCTCTACAGAGCATGCCCAGCTTTTCTGGGCATGCTTCGTTGGAGCTTCTCTGGGCAGGAGTTTTCAAAACTCCCAGCCCCAGAGGAGTTCTGTGGAGGGACTCTGGCTGCAGGCAGTGCGCTGCCAGCAGCCTTCGCTGCGCTGGTGGCTGTGGCGGGCTGCGCTGCAGCGCGCCAGTGCAGCTTAGAGGGAACACTGATATAAACTGAATATCCAATCAGGCCACCTTAAGGACCTATCCTCAGATGTGGACCAACATCCTTTTGAGATTTGCATCATTTTGATGCCAACAACACTGAAAACACTTTTCAAAATTTGACTACTACAGTACAAACCTTCCAGAAAATAAATACCCCTTGAAGCAGCTTAGATGGCAAGGCTACTGGTGAAGCACCCCCTCCCCTCCATCAGCGTCTCTTGGAGAACAACATTTAACTAATTTGACTCTCAAGATTGTGACTCCTTAATAACAATTTCCAAAAAATCATGGGAAGAATTGATCATTCAAGTTTAAATAATTCGATCATTCATGATCTTTCTTCTCATTTTTCATTATCCAGCAGTGAAATCACAATGACGTATCTGTGACATCACCCTTCCGAGACTGTGAGACCAAGATTATTTGACTGTAGCATTAAACAGGAGGGAACTCATGGATGTTAGTCCTTATATAAATTCAAATCTCTTCAATAAGAAAGAAAACTTAGACAAATACGAGCATATGAATATATTTCTGTAATGCTAGTCTTCTATTTGGGTTCTCCTCTCCCCTAGTTTTGACCTAACACTAAAAATTTTCTTTAAAAACAAAGAAGGGTTTGGTGTTGCATCAAGTTTTTAAGGCACAACTCCAGACTGAAGAGGAAAATATTTATTTTAATTTCTTTTTGCAGCCACCTCGAAAACAACTAATATCCAGTTCTACAGGGCTGGGGTTTTTTTTTTTTTTTTGCAAGGGATCCATGATTCTTTGTATTTTTTGAGCTGTGTGGAACTTTACCTATAGTGTAGTCTGATTACTCCATCTGTCTGCAAAGAACCAAGGGCAAGATTACACAAAGCCTTACGCACATGAACAACTCTGTTCTGATAAATGTAACCAATCATGTGAGCAAGTTCTATCTATATGAAGAAAGACATCAAGGACTGGGCTTCTATCATATTTCAAGGGAGGATTGGACTCATATGCAATAACAGGAGGAATAAGGGGGTGGATCTTGCTAAGCTTTACTTACATGAATACTCCTTACTACCACAAGTAGGCTCATTAACTTAAATGGGGCTATTTGCCTGAGGAAGTACTGCTCTGTGATCATAGATCTTAAGGATAGGACCCTAAACCTTGGAGAAAATGGGTATGTCTACACTGCAACGTAACACACACAGCTGGCCCATGTCAGCTGGCTCCAACTGGAAGTGCTATAAAATTGCAATGCAGACATCCAGGCTCAGGCTGGAGCCTGAGCTCTAGGGTTGGATGGTCTATGGTATCTTGAGCATAACTTTGTGATATTTTAATGGAAGATGTGGTAATAATAAGAAGTAAACTAATTCAGGTACCCACCTAACTTGTTTCTGTTAGAAAGCAAGGTCGCCGTGCAATGCAGTACATGTGGTAGGGCAGCTTGAACCAGTTCCCAACGAGAAATGCTCTGGATGGCTTCAGAGAGGGCTGGAGAAAGACCATGCAGCTTGTTCTCTACTAAAACTCTTTCGAAAGACTAAGGAAAAAAAAGAGGAAAAAATATTATCCTAGCATATGCTTTTCAGGACTGAGTATTCTTTTCTAAAGTTCCTGCTGTCACATATCATTTCTCATAAAATATAACTTACAGTCCCTTTCTGTATGAGTATTTTTTAAAATATTTTCCTGAAAGATAGAGACAATAGCAAAAGCTGACTAGATGGACAATTAAAAAGGGAACATCACTCAGAAGAAGAATTCAGAAGTAGCATGGTTCATTTCACATATTTTCTTTAGTCAAAAGAATTACAGAAATACGCATCAAACTCCACATAAATATAAATACTATGGACCAAACCTGGCATACAGTTATATTGGTTTAAAACAGGAGTAATTCTGTTAAAGTCACTGGAGCTGCACCAGATTCTCTCCAGCATGAGTGAAAGATTTAATGGTCTCTCTCTGAAGGTTTTGTGTAGCACAAAGCACGGTCTGTTAAAGACACATAGGCCTTAGGAAATATTTTCACACCCTGTCACAAAAGTTAACAAGTATGTAATAACCTTTGTCAGGACATTATATAGCATTTTTTGTGAACAGTTAAGGCTGCTGGCTTGACCATGTTCATTACTTTTGCTTCAAATAGCACAAAATTTGGGGGCCAGGTCATCTGTTTTATAGAGGATAAAAAAACCATAAAGAAGCTTATTGGCCAAAAGATCCCCTTTTATGGTCACTGAAGCAACTATGTTCCTCTGAAATGACTGTAGTCATGAACTGTATTAGTGATATCAGATGCATTTGCCATAAACCATTTTGATCTTCCGGCAGTCTCCTCATTCTCATGTTAAACAATTGTGCTGTGTTCATAGATAAGGAACAGTGAAGGTACATGACTTAAAGCATGCTTCAAATGCCATCACTCCAGACTCATAAAGTCCATCCCTCAACAAGAGGCACAAAAATGCCTTCTTTGTAAAAGAGGTGCATTTATCAGGCATAAGCTTAATCTTAGAGGAGTAAAGCAAAAGAAACTTGATCTGCAATCTGACCATCAAAATTCAACCACCAGCTCAAGGTGTGTAGTACAAGCCAGTCAACAATTGGCTATATAATATTTCTTTATATACATCAAGAGCAGGAAAATGGTCCTTGTATGTGTTTGTTCTGTAAGAGAGAAACAACCTATTAGTGCTGGGCATAGGCAGAGTTGAAGGCAATGGAAATGGACCATGTAATTACTGTATGCATAGTAAGCACACAGACAGATATAGTGGTAGGTATACAGTACTGAATGTAACTATAATGAGTCTGATGCAGAAAATAATAGTCAAATGTTTGCAAGCATTGGCAAGAAATGTACTGTTATGCGGGAGGATATTAGTAGCTGCCAGCAAATGTACCTCTAACATAGAGGCAGTCAAAAACCTCACTCAAGCTGATGGAATGGTAGCTGCCCCTCACTCTGACTAAAGTGAGATGCAGTTAAGTTCCTTTATGGAGTATGATGGCTGAAACGAGAGAAGCCACCATCCAAAGAAATGGCCATATGGAAGACCTGAGTAAGAACTAATTCAGAGAAAATGAAAGCAGATTCTCTGGAAACACTGTACATTCAGGGGTTCAGAAAATGGTCGGGCTACAGATGTTTGTGTTTGTATGCATCAGACAGAGTAAGCAAGCAGAAAGTAAAAGAGGCACTGGCAGGTAGCTGAGGAAAAAAAAGCATCTTCTAGGACCGTGCTCTCCAAACTAGTGCCCACATGCCATATCCAGCCCAGAAAGCCCTGTCATCCAGCCCATAGGGAGCTGCTGCCAGGCAGGGGAGTTTTCAAATCTCCTGCCCTGAGCATGCTCAGATGTGTGGCTCAGTGTGGAATCAGCCTAGCCAAGGAGTTACTTAGGATGCCCCTGCAGCATGGGGGAATATGGAGGGGTCAGGGAGCTGGCAGATGGGCAGGGATGGGGCCCAGGGGCAGCGGTCAGGGAGCCGGCAGGGAACGGGGCCAGAGAGCTAGCAGGCAGGCAGGCGGGCAGGGAAGGGGGTTTGGCCCACTAGTAATTAAGTAAAAGCATATTTGGCCCTCAGGTGAAAAAGTTTGGAGACCCCTGTTCTAGGATAAGAACTGGGTTAGGAGACTCGGATTCCTGAACAACGTCACCTGTTACTTGTTCCTACTGTATTCAGGGAAACAGGACTTGGACCAAAGAAATATCTGACTCACATAATCGATCTCATTTTCTAATGTAAATGCCTGTCCTGAATTGGCTATCTAAGGCTATTAAAAGGGCCTCTAGTTAATCTGAGACAGTGTAACTAAATAGTTAAAACTGAACTTAAATTTAATTGAAATAAAAGAAGCTGGTGAGTTAACAGTCAGACATCCTGAGAGAAAACCACGTCAGGAAAAAGAATCTAAGGAAGGCAAGCTATGCACCTGCAAGATACAGCTTTGAGTTGCTTACTGCAGAAGCGTGGTTTGCGATCAAGGAACATCTGTCGCAGGCCTTGCCCCTCCATTCAGACTTTTGTCTCACACTTTAACTTCACACTGTAACTTTACCCTGACCACTGTTTTCACACTGTCACCCTTTGGTTTCACACTTTAATCTCACCTTGGCTTTATAAAAGGGACTCCAGCTTTTGAAGCCAGTGTGGCGTGCACCCTTCGAGGACCTGTCATGTGGGAATCCTCGGAGAGCTTCAAAAACCTGGCTGTGGGTTGTTTTTGAAGCTAACTTCCCCCAAAAAACCCTGCCGGTGCTTGGGTGGTCTTCAGGGTGCTCTGGAAACCTGACTATGGGTGGTCTTTGGAGCTGACTTACTGAACTCATCGGGAACCTAACCAAAGGGCCCAGCTTTTGGGGGACAGGACCGGCTCTCTCACCATCTGGGTAAGAGTATAATGACATAAAAACCTAAAAATATAGTCTAAGTGTAGTCTAAGTAATAAAAAACCTAACACAGCCACGTAGGGATCTTAGCCTGGGCATCACAGTCAATTAGGGAACGAAACTAAAACTAAATCTGGCTAGCATCAGCATAACGCAGCTTCACTTGCTTATTTTTTTGTTTTACTCAGGCTTTATAATTGCCATCATTTGGGTAATCTCTCAATGGGCTGCAGACCCTGTGTCACCCTCACAAGTTTAATTTATCTGTTTGCCTTATACTTAATCTCTTTTATATCTGTAATTCCCTTTGCTTACAATAAACTAAAAGATAGTTCATTGGCACATCGTCTCACCATATTTGTCATTTGTCTAGCTCCCCCCATGTGTTTGTGTTTCCTGGTCTTGATTATTATTGTCTCTTGGGTCGTCCTCTATCAACCCATTCAAGAAGCCCTTGAATATCCAGTACCCCCGATAAAACTACCTCCCTTAAGGACTTTAAAGAACCCAAATCATACACTACCTGATATTTGACCGCCCCCTTGCTGGTGAGAGCAACCATACTCTCCCCCTCTCCCCTTGGACTTGGGACCCAGGGATTTTCCCCTTTTAGGTCCTAGTCCCTAACTTCCCGGGGAAAGGCCAAACCGGCAGGGTCTCAATCTGTGGGCGTGCAGTAAACAATTCACAAGGTCCTTGAACATTAGCTAATATAAATTTTTCCATGTACAGAAGTGAATGCGACAGCTGCGGTGTGGTGTGGGACAGGAATGTGTGACTTTATCTTCATTGGTCACACCCCCTTCACTATTAACATTCCTGTTCTTTCCAGAGAGAATTCATTCAAGCAACAGAATTGGATAAAATGTGCCTTCTTCCATATACCAGCATGTAGTTGAGAGAAGTTATTGCCTAGTCTGGAGTGACTGTGCCAGACCACGGCAACCTAAATTTGCTTAATTACTCTGGCAGATACACCTAGTAGACCAGATTCTGTTTTCCTCATTCACAGTGAGTTTTATCTCACCCACTAACCTCACTGAAATCAACAAATCTATTCAAGAAGCAGTGGACCACTCACTGCGAGTAAGGGCACTATAATTGGGCCCACACTGAAGTATGAACTCACACAGTGGAAAGAAACTATGCATACTTACAACTCTTTATGTACTAAACAAACAGGGCATTTAGCTAAGATTGCTTTGTTAACAGATCATCTTAACCAGGGATCTCAAACTCAAATCACCATGACGGCCGCATGAGGACTAGTACATTAGCCCGAGGGCCGCGCCACTGAAACTTTTCATACAAGGATATTGCAAATATCAGTAACGATCGTGTCATCGCGGCCTGCACAAAACACTTTTAGGGGCCGTGGCCCATGGACCGCGTGTTTGAGACCCCTGATCTTAACAAAGATACAAAATAATAGAGGCCCGCACTCTCGCGTACGCTGCCCAAGTACATTACATTTATAAGGCAAGAGAGAAAAGCACATAATTTTAGGCTGATTTTGGAGGTGCAGAATGCGGAGTCGTTCTCTTGCTCTGCATACTGTATTGGCTTCCCATCCAGAACTGGATCCAATTCAAGCTCTTCTCTTCATCTTCAAAGACTTCAATGGCATAGGGTCCAAAGAGCTATAGAACAGCCTCTGTCCAAAGCCACAGCCCAGATTGTGAGCACTCAGTGCAATTCAGGAGTGGGAGAGAAAGAATATAAAGGTAACTTTTATGTTCCTTTATCGTTGGGGCATATGGGTTTTGGGAAGGATATTAAACTGAAGCCTCCTTCAGTCTGTTCTCAGCTACACCAGCTGCCCACAGGCTGCAGGTATTGCTATAGTAGCTAGGAATAAGTTGGCCTAAGATGACTCATCACTTATGCCAGTGGGTTGAAGGGGTATGGCCTATGAGCCATGATGCTGATGTAGGCTTGCCAGAGGTTCCTCC
The DNA here is from genome assembly GCA_007922195.1 of Podocnemis expansa. Lineage (NCBI taxonomy): Eukaryota > Metazoa > Chordata > Testudines > Podocnemididae > Podocnemis > Podocnemis expansa. The sequence continues at coordinate 11,876,484 of ML681988.1, read as the reverse complement.
AATGTATGGGGGATTCTCCAATTCCAGCTAAGGAAACTTCAAATCAAGTTATTGGTGTGGTGCAAAGCTTCCTTTTTGAATGGAAGAACCAGGCCCCCTCTGGCTATATATAGCTTATTCAAGCACAACTGACAGCAAAATCTGGCACATTCGCTGAATGTCTTGGGTCCTTGCTCTGCATTGTTTATGCAAGCACAGCTCCCAGCGAAGTGGTCTGCTGATGTGCCTGAGCACTGGGTCAGCTCTCTCAGGTGCAGTGTTGTAGGTCTGCAGTGACTCCATTTACTTTATTTGCTTGTGAGACCTCTGCAAAAGAATTGAGATGAACACCTTATTCTCTATCCTCCATTCACTGTGGTAGGTACATATACCCATTGGGAGGAGGACGGTGCAGAAATGTGTAAAATAGATTCCCATGAATATGTAAAATAGAAGAGAGTTCCTAAGGCACTACCAACATGGATGCAGCTGAAATCAACAGGTCCAGCTGGGGGGGGGGGGAACCAGAGGTATGACTAAGTTGGAAAACAAGATGGTAGCCTAATCCAGGTTTCTGCACTAAAGGGAATAAATGGAAGCACAATAAGAAGATAAGAACCACCTAGCCAACATGAATCCACAGATTTGTGCCTTAAGTATGAACAGCCAACTACAAAGTGAGATTTGAAAAGAAAAAAGTGGAAGACTAGAGAGAGCTAGTTGATTCCCAGTAACAAGGAACTGCCTCTGTGAAAGGAAATCCAGCCACAGAATTCAGAGCTACCATCAGCCTGCAGAACACATTACAACTGATTCTGAAAGATCAGAGATGTGGAACTGGAGCCTCCTCATTTTGTAATGAGCAGGTGTGAGATGGTGGCGGTGGGGGGGAGTGTGGCAGTGGCCATTTTTGAAAGATCAGACAAACAAAAGAATTTAGCGGCAATGGTCATCTTGTTGTAAGAGGCACATGGAGGAAGGAGGAAATATGAGATGATCTAGATGTCCGGGAAAGGAAAGAAATCTTCCAGTAGAAAGATCTGTCCATTCCTCTTTTCCCCACAACGTAAATAAATTATAGAGGCAGTTGGAGAAGGCCAGATTAGTACATAGGCTAAGACATTATAATAAATAATGGATATTTCAGTCAAGAGGTTATATTGATAAAAGGATAGAGCTAAACGCAAGCTGAGGTATCTCTCTCATAAGCTAAGTTTCTCTATCTCTATATGGATACAGTACACTTAATGAGTATAACATAACATTAAATTATCAACTAAGCTAATGTAATAGCAGAAGACGCAGATTTCCCCTACGGAAGTACTGAGTTATTGTAAACATTCAAAAATGTATGTTAATTGGAGAAGGATCACCTATGATGAAAAATGTCAGAATAAGTCAACTCAAAGATGGCATAATATCATCACAGTGCCCAATACTTAAAAGATATTTGACAAGACTTGCTTCTTAAGAATGTATACATAAAATTTTCCTCCAGCAGGGAACTAACACACTCATGAAAGTAGTAAGGATCACCTGGTCTCTCACAGCTAAAGAATACCTGGAAATAATTGGTGAACACATAGCAAGGGAGGTGGAAGAGAAGTAGGGAATAAAAACAGAAACAAATGTTAAATATTGTTAGATGTTTTAATAGAAAAAATACAACGAGAGCATTAGGGCTCAGAATTTTAAAAAAATTATGGTAGATCACCCTCTAGACTAGGGTATACTAATAAAAGTGTTAAAGAAAAGAAAAACAATGTATATGAGAATTTTAAAACTCTTGTCTATGATGAGAACTCTAAAATATCATATTTAAAGAAGGCATGTAAATGTAATGGAGACCTGGAATCTGTCTGAGGAGTCTCACTGCTTTTAGCCAAGAATGATGTACAAAGTTCATACTCAAAGGTGAATTTATTTTTAAAAAAAGAATGTATTAATGTCATAAGTGTTAAGGTGAAAGATGAACAATCCAACAAAAACAGAAAAGGGTATTCAGCTCACCAAAAAAGGATGTTCCTAATATAATCTATTTATAAGAAACTTGAAGAAAAACAATAAGTACCGAAAGCAGTGAGTGTCCTGTGGTGCCTTATAGACCAGGTGTGGCCAAACTGTGGCTCAGGGGCCACATGCAGCTCTTGAATGAAAAGGTGAGGCTCCCAGAAGAACATCAGCAAATCAGATTAGGAAAGCAGCCCCAGCCTAGGAGTTTTAAATCTCCCACTCTGAGCATACTTAGGGGAGGCAGCGTCAGGGCCTGGGAATTCAGGAGGGAGTTGGGATGGTCGGGAGAAGCGGCGGCATGTCTGGGGACAGCAGGGAGAAGCATGACATGGTTGAGATTTTTTAAAAAAATCTTGCCGCTAGCCTGAAGTCTTCTACATCGAGTGGCAGATAAGTTTTTACTGTATAGGTCTTGTTTTCCTGGCAACCTTAAGTAATTATTAGAATCTGACATTAGTAGGATCAATATTAGCCCTCTTTTTATGATAAAATTAAAGTGTGCTATGAAGTTTAAACTTAATTTTGAGTAGATGAAAGTATATGGCTATGTGCCTCAGTATGGCTCTCGAAGGTTTGAGAATCAACTTGTGTGGCTCTTGAGTTCAATAAGTTTGGCTACCCCTGTAGAGACTAACAGATTTCTTCGAGCATAAGCTTTTGTGGGCCTCAACCCACTTCGTCAGATGCATGAGGCATCTGACAAAGTGGGTTGAAGCCCACGAAAGCTCATGCTCGAAGAAATCTAAGGTGCCACAGGACTCTTGCTGCTTTTGCTATACACAGACTAACATGGCTACCCCTCTGGAAATAAATACTGAAAACTTCCTGGACACAGATACTATGTCTCTTGAGGATAATCTAACAGAATAGCATTGACAATACTGTTTGGTAAACACTGCCCTTTCATTGTTTCAGCACAACTCACAGATACATACGATAGATGTATATTAAGTAAGGGGTCTTCCTCAGACAGATTTTGTATGGTTTCAATTTGGGAAACAGTTTTACAGGGATATATCAGCCTTCTAAACTCATTCTAGAACAATTTGCAATAAATGTGAGAAATAACCGCTTGATAAAGGGCATCAAAATGCCTTCTGAAAATAGCCTTGTATGCTGATGTTGTCTTGTTATGTTTGCAGGATCCGGAAGCCTTGTTAAAAAGTTACAGAACAATTAACCTCAGAATTTGTGCATGCAAGAGGCTTCAAATAAAACCAATATAATTCTGAATTTTAGAAATTAATGTTCCAGAAAGGACTAAAACAAGCGGTTGACAGCTGCATCAATTTAAATAGACAAAGGAATCTTTAAAATGTTTAGGAATAAGTATCGTAAAGAAGAAAATATTATTTTTAAGATAAATTACACTACAATATGGAATAAAAGACTTGAAGGAAAGGAACAAATATGAAATTTCTTAGCTAGGTATTCTAGCCTCAGTAAAGATGAATGTCTTTCTGAGGACACTACTTTTATTTCAGTACGTTCCCAACTGGCATCCTTTATGTGATGTTAAAAATATAGCAAGATGCATTAATAAAATTCATATTGAGTTTGAAAGCTCAGAGATGCAGTGGAGTAAACTTTTCCTCATTATCATGCACCACAAATATTAAAATGTGTCTTTAATTTGCTTAAAACAATCCAAATGCTAGGTAAAATTCAATATTGGAACCTGAATATTCATAGTAATTGTTGGGTTAAAAATGCAGGTAATCAAATATTTAAATAAATAAACCACCCATTCATCCAGACCACCTCAGCAGCTTTGCATGAATTTCTTAAATCCTGACAGGGAGGCTCTCTCCTTAGCTACTGTCAGTAATAATCAGAAATTTACATCTAGGAAATATCAAACTTCCTATCTGTTGTGGGTAAAAGCCAAGACTACTCCATTCAGACAGCTGTTCCTGCATCCCAATTTGAAATAATACCAAGAGACACATAACAGCGATAAATAAAATATAAAGAGCCTGTATTTAACAAGTTAAACATTTTGTTATGAAATGTGTATGTAAGGTGGCTCTATCTAGACCTTTAACTACATTTAACAATCAGTGGCATATTGAGGGGGAGTGCAGGAGGGAGCCAGATCCCCAGGCACAGTCAGGAGGATGTGGGTTCCAACAGACAGGCCCTTCATAATGTGCAGGGGAGGAGGGTGCAGGAAGCTCTGAGGGATGGCCAGATAGAGCCCAAGAGTAGGTGGGAGGTAGGGAGCTGTGGGTGACCAGGAGGAACTTCCCCTCTACCTCCTAGCCACAGGTCGGGGACAGGAGAAGCTGAGCTAGGACCTCAGTAGCTAGGTGAATTGAAAGAAACAATTGTTTGTTGTTTTATCAGAGAGAATATTTTCTTTATGTCAGTTTATTCAACTTGTTTGGTACAATGACTAGTTCCACTACAAATTAAGAAATCAATTGGGAGTTGAGCAAGTTGCAAAATTTGCTGTCCTCTTCCAATCTATCAATAAAAGCTACAGGTGAGGATGTTATCTACTAGCTCTAAATTACTGAAGGACATAATAAACTGAACTAACTACAGAGACTAATAAAAAAAGCGAGGAGTCCTGAGGCACTTAAAGACTAACAAATTTATCTATCACATGATCTTTTGTGGGAGAAAATCCCACTTTGTGAGAGCATCTGATGAAGTATGATTTTCTGCCACAAAAGATCATGTGATAAATAAATATGTTAAGCTATGTCCACACATACACCATTATTTCAAAATAAGTTATTTCGAAATGAGTTATTTTGAAATAAAGTCCTTATTTTGAAATAAGTTAATTCAAATTAAGAAAATGTTAATTCGAATAAAGGGAAAGCCTGTTTTCAAAACAGCTGTTATTTCAAAATGGTTATTTCGAAATAAGGTCATTGTTTCGAAACAACATGTCCAAACTGTGTTATTTCGAAATAACCATTACAAAGCAACAGCCATTTGAAAATGAATGGGGTTTAAGCTATTTCGAAATAATGGTTCTTATTTCGAAATGACAGAGCCTGTCATTTCGAAATAAGAAAACGTTGTGTGGACATTCAGTTTTTTATTTCGAAACAACCAGTGTTGTTTCAAAATAAAAGACTCATGTAGACATACCCTAAGTCTTTAAGTGCCACAGGACTCCTTGCTTTTTTTGCTGGACTAGACTAACACGGCTGCCCCTTTGGAACTAGAGAGACTGAGCACTTAATTAAACAGAAGGAAGTAGTTATCAGAAACACTTGGTTTTAAACGCAAAGCTAAATGTAAATTAGTCTATAGAATTACTTAAACAAATAAGTATCAATAGAGTGTTCCCCTGGTTAGGAAAAAGAAGCACCAGATTTAGTATAAATACTATATTTAGATGCTAATCAGCCTTTGAATGGTGACCAGTCAATGAGAATCACTCTCTCTTTGGGAAGATAAAGAAACTACAAATGCATCGACTTGATTAAAACTGAGGATTTAAAAAAAAATTGATGTCCTGCTTGTTGATGCAAATAGATTAAAATAGGTGATTTAATTTGTTTTGACTTAAATCAATCTATCCTACTCAGGTCCCAGAAACCCCTTCTCCATCTTACCCAAAGAGGCACTAAACTCAAAATGTGTTTTACTTAAGACCTTCTTTCAGCATGACATTCTCTTTTAGGGCTTTGCAGGCTCTACTTACATCCTGCCCACACCTAAAGCTGTTTTGGCCCCATTTACACTAGCATGGGATACCCTCACAATCATCCTGCCCTTCCTACTCCATCCAACTCTGCTTCTCAGGCATCTAAGCTGCAGCTGTTTAAATTTCTTAAGCAACAGTTTACAGCCTCCTACCCAAAACACATGAAGTAACATTATGGTCTTGCAGAGAATGCTCTGGTACCAGTTTTCAGCAGCATGTTCCTGCTCTTCCACAAGATGTGAGGATCCTAAAACGTACAAATCAGGGGTATGTCTACAGTGTAATTAAATTCCAGCTGACATGGGTTTATGGGGCTGAGGATAAGGGGCTGTGTGATGTAAAACATTTGGGATCAGGCTCTGACCCAAGTTCTGCAACCTTCCCACCTCACAGAGTCCTAAAGCCTGGGCTCTAGCTGAGGCATTAATGTCTTTACCGCAGTTAAACAAGCCCTTAACTCAAGCACGAGTAAGCTGGCATGGACCAGCTGGGGGTTTTGAACTGCAGTGGAGGCTTAGGTCACTATGACTCTTAGGCTTATGTTCCTCGTGCTGAAGTGAAGAAAGGTAGTTGGTATTAGAGAGGGCCCCTGTAATTTAGCCTATTGATTTGGAGGAAGATGATGACAGTGAATGGACCACATTTGCCAATAAGAATATGAATGTTTCACTTAACTTTTATGGAAAATCACAAAAAGACAAGTTCAGTTAGAACAGTATGCAGTTTGGCAGCATGACAGAAGATGAAATTAAGCATATATAATTTAAAAAAGAGTAGTCTTAAAGAGAAATAAGAGGCTAACCTTCTCCTATAAACTAGTAAGTTGCCAATTTGCATGACCTTTGCAGAAAGAGATGGGTTTCCTGTCAATAATTCATTGAAGCTATATGCCCAAAAGACAGCAACTTAAAAAAATACATACTTTGATAATTCAAAAGAGACAACATCAACTGCATCTACCAATAATACATCCCACTCACCCACTGCCATTGTGCAAAAAGAGCTGTCATTTTCACTTCCTCACTTTAGGAAAGTCATATAATGAAGACTGAAAAACTGCAAAGGACAACAAACCCAATTATAGGTACAGAAAGTTTTAGTGTACATGGTGTGAGAAACTGAAGAGAAAAAACCCACAAAGCCATTTAAATTGCTAAGATTTATAGAAAAAGCATGCCTGTCTAAATTCACTGCTGTGTCTAAACTTACCATGTCAATTCAAATGACTGAATTCAAACTAGTCAATTCAAACTAATAATTATGAGTTCGAATTGAGTCAATTCAAATTGACATGGCCACGCAAGAAACTCCCATTCAAATTAGCATGTCCATGAACTGGAGTTGCTAATTCAAATTGAAAAACGGGCACCATGGGAGGTGTGGCAACATTGCCCCCAAGAAGGGCCATGCCATCACTCAATCCCCTGCTGGGCTCCAGCTCTGAGCCCGGCACAGGGAAAAGCATCTCCTGCCCAGCTCTAGGCCCCACGCAACTAGAGTTGGGCAGGGGATGATTTTCCCCATACCAGGCTCAGAAGGCAGGAGCCTGGCAGGGGATTTTTTACCCTCCCAGGGCTCCCTGGGGCCAGGGCACACCCCCCACAGCACAGTGGTGGCAGGGGAGAAGGGATTCCCCCACCCCATGCTGTCAGCACGACCAGGGGAATCCCTTCCCCCCTGCCCTGGCTACACTGTCAGCTCAGGCTGGGGGAATCCCTTCTTGCCCGCCAGGGCTGTGCTGTTAGTGCAGGGCGGGGGGAATCTCTTGGCCCCATGCTGACAGCGCAGCAGAGGTGGGGGGAAAAGGGATCCCAGCAGGTTAGGAGCCCCTGCCACAGGGACGGCACCTCCTATGCAGCTCCTGTCCAGTTGGCTACGCATGGGGAAGGTACCCCCACACTCAGCTCCTGTCCATCTGGTCGCGCAGGGGGAAGGCACCCCCGCATGCAGCTTCTCCTGGGATTGCCGTGCACAGGGAAGGCACCCCCGTGTGCAGTCCTGTCCTGTTGGCCACACGCAGGGAAGGACGCCTACGCATGGCTGCATCCCCCGCTGGTCGCCCATGGAGAAGACACCCCAGCATGCAGCTTCTGCCCAGCTACTGGTGTGCCGGGGAGGCACCTCAGCACATGGCTCCTGTCCAGCTGGCCACTTGTGGGGGTACCTTCCCTGCGTGCAGCCAGCCAGCCAGGAGCCGCGCACAGGGGTGCCTTCCCAGCATGCGGAGGTGTCTTCCCGGCTCGTGGCCAGCAGGGCTCGAGTGGGGGTTGGGGTCCATGCCCCCAGACAGGGGACAGGAACCCCATTGTCCCCCCAGCCTGATCTGGCAGGGGGGTGTGGAGGCACCTTTGTGGCTCCTGGCCCCAGGTGCTATAGAGTTGGCCTTTCTCCCAGGGTGCATGGCACCCTGGGAGGAAAGTCACCCCTTGTTGGTTCGAACTCAGTGAGTTCGAACTGATGTGGCCATACTGGGTCAATTCAAACTACTGGGTTTGAATTGACCCTGATTTCGAAGCCAGACGAGGTTTGATCAATTTGAAGTCAGCTTTCATCAATTTGAACTGAGGAGTTCCTCAGTTCGAATTGACGAAAGCGAGTGTGGCCATGCACTTAATGGAATTCAAATTGATTGGCATCAATTCGAATTCAAGTCTAAGTGCAGACATACCCCACAGGAATTAATAGGAATACTTGTTTAAGTAAGACAACTAAGGGTGTTGGAAAATATGATGCATCTAATGAGAACCAATTAATTCTTTTATACCCTAATATGGATACAAGTGGCATTAAAATTTAGCACTGAAGGTTACAAATCCTTTATAATGCCAAATTCATTTGCTGAAGGAGGCTGCCTGTATGTCTGCCATTACGGGTGTTTGCAAGAGAGCCATCTGAAAAATATTCTGCCAATAAATACAGAATATAAGTGTATTGCTGAATTATTCTCAGGAGTATGAAACCTCTTCAACTGTCCATGTGCAAAAGATACAGTTGTCATTAACCCTTTAAGTACCTGGATACATTGAATAAGGGACAAAAGCTGACCTAGGTCACATCAGCACTGTGGGAACTTAAGCAAGAGTATGATTGTTGGCCCTCGAGTTGGTAAGATAAGATGTGAAGAAGTTAAATAGATAGGAGTCTACCAAGGTAGCGGGTAGATCAGTGCTTTCCAACCTTTTCAGCTTAAGAACCACAGATGATATTTTTACAACCCTAAGGGGCCACGAGCCTCTGCCAGCAGGTCTCCTTGCCCCTGCTGCAGCCAAACTCCTCCTGTTCAGTGGAGAAGGCCACCTCTCCACTGATCTCCATCTCTCTGGCTGCAGCAGGAAACCAAACACATGGTGTAGCCCTGCATGCTCCACCTGGGTCCCTAGGCAATGGCTCCCTTCTGCAGCCAATGGTAGCAGATCAGTGCTTGTCTTCCTCTAGCTCCAGCAATGACCCCAGTACCTATGGACCTACACTGCACACTTTGCTCCCTGCTACAGCCATGGGGAGGGGAGTGCTGATCTTCCTTTTCCTTGGCTTCAGCAACGAGCCTGCACCAGTCTTCTAGCCCCAAGGAAACACACTCTACCTGGGTCCTTAGGCAGCAGTTCCCTTCTGCAGCCAGCAGGAGGGGAACTGTGGACCACTCTGAAGGCCCCATAGGCCACTTTTGTTCCACGGGCCACAGGCTGGGAACCACTGGTTAGATAGTGACTTTCTATAATGGACCACAGAGGTGGAAGGGCAATTTTGTCAAGGAATAACTAGGCAAATTCATGAGGCCCAAAATTTGTAAAGGAGTGGAATGCAGCCAGCTCTAATATTTCCTACACACATCTGGCTAGATGCAGTTCATAATGTCACTGCTGATAAGTTAGGTACTTAGGAATCCAGGTCTGCTATGTTAGCATGTGTTAACCCTCCCCTCTTTCATTCCATGCCAAGCAATTTCTTTGACTTATTCCTTAGTGTTTCTTCTTCAGTGTTTGAAAATAAAACACTGCAGAATTCACAAAGAGATAGAAAAAAATGGTTCTACATCCTCCACGTGAGATGTGGCACACACATGAAGGATTGTTCCAGTTTTTCATCTTGTAAGGAGTCCAAGAATCAAAGACTTTAAAAATGTATACAATACCTTAGTCTTTCAATATGTGTCAAGTTCTGTTTCACTTGTTCTTTAAAAAGAAAGTTGCATTGAAATCTGACAATTGACTCAGTTTAATACATTGGAAGCTCATCTGCAGTGCACAACAACTTTTCAAGGAATCATGAAGTGTCCTCGACACATCTAATTTGACCTTGGTGAATATTTTTCTTAGACAATAGGATATCTCAGAAGCCAAACTCTTTGAAGACACAGCTGATAATACAGAATAATTCCCATTATCTGTACAACAGTTTCTGTATTGGAGTGTACTGTTAAAAGATGGTCTTCTCTATCATCTGTTTTGATTAGCTGAGGTAACAGCTTATATAAGGGACTGCAGAAATTAAAGTTAAAGCCCTCTTCCTGAAAATATTTATGCACATGCTTCTTAATATTTCCATTAAAGTCACTAAATGACCAACATTAAGCACATAAGTGATTGCAGCCCAAGAGTCTGTCCTTCCACTGGCCTGCAGTATTTTACTAGAGTCTTTGAATATGACAGATTTTTCTATTAGTATGTTTTTACTGCATTTTGGGCTGCATATTTGATTTGATTTTTTTTTAAACAGGCATTTTGAACATTTTTCCATCCGTGATATAATGACTGCTTTAAATGGATTTACACCAGAGATTATTTGGCCCTTTGAGTTCAAACTTTTCTCAAATTTCCATATTCAGCCAATGCTGCATGAAACTTATGACAATGATGAGTTTAAGGGGAAGGAAAAAAAAGGCCACATACCACACAGGAAGCTTCATATTGTTTTCCCAGTTTGGGCCTCAGAAAGGCACTAAAAACCCAAACAACAAAAACAAGAGTTAGTTTTTGTAACTGTAGTTTTACATATGGCACATGAAGCCTATTTTTGTTACTTTGAATTAATTCATGTTGTCCATGTGAGAATATTACATAAGTGGCTTGATAAGGCTTTGTAACAAACAGCCTGTTGAAAGCATTGTACAGAAGGTTATTATTTTTCCTTAACAGAAGGTTTTTCACATAACCAAACAAATACCTATATGCAAATTCAATGTTTTAAAAAATATTTGTTCCATTCAAAGTAAATACAATTCTGCCATTTTAACTCACAAGAACGATGCATTTTCTCTTCACATTCACCATTTATTAAGTATTACTGAAGTTATTAGTTGAATAGCTTTGGTTTACCAATAGATTGTACAAACCATATGTTTCTCTCTCTCTCACCTTTGCATTAATAATTAGAGGAAATCCTGTCACACATTGTTTGATTGGCTCAGGGCCTCCATTTCCATACAAGCTTTAGCTAGCAAACCAACCCATCCCAACACAAGTAGCTAAATTTGAGGACGTCAATAACTCCTGTGCTGAGAATGGGTTTTGTGGCCTGCAATGCGCAGGAGATCAAGCCGACTAGATCAGTGGTTTTCAAACTTTTTCTCCTCAGAATCCAGTTAAAAAAAATCACTTATGCCCACGACCGAAAAATTATGTCTTTCAGCAATGCATTCCAGTCTTTTGGCGACAGCAGCACGGGGCACCGTCAGTCAGTAACTGTGAGCCTGTGACGCAGTGCTGGCTCCCAACCTGGGGTTTGAAAACCACTGTACTAGATGATCACACTGGGCCCTTCTGGTCTTGAAAGTCTATGAGGCAGGTTAGGACCTCATAATACAGTATTTGCTCCAACTCAGGCACTTGCATTAGCCCTTGGATGGATGGCAGATAGCAAGAACCCACACCAAAAAAGAGACCCTACAAAAATACAAAACCTCAACAAGCAGACCAACAGGTTGAATGTCTGCCTCAGCATTTGGGGGGGGAGGGGTGAAGATAGCCACTCCAAGATAGAGACCCTACTAAAATAATGCAAAGCCCCAACAGGCATGCTAACAGGTTGCTGGTTAGAGGATTTTTGGAGGGGGGGGTGTAGTTATGCTAACTGCAAGAACACAGCCCTAATTTTGAAAGGGGACCCTGATATTCTCCCAGCCTAGCCCTTAGCCCTCATGATGCCACACTCCACAACAGCAGCATCCCCAGGACTGGAAATGGTGTGGGTAGGGGGAGGTGTAGGGGGGTTAGGGGTGCTCATTAATTTGGCATAACTCTGTTACTAGCAGACAACTGGGGGGGGGCAAATCAGGAAGGTGTAGGGGGAGGCATGGGGGGGCTCAGTAATTTGGTATAACTGTTACTAGCTGACAACTGGGGGGGTGTTGGGAAATTCATGGGGTATAGGGAGACGTGTAGGGTGTCAGTAAATTGGTATAACTGTTACTAGCTGACAACTGGGGGGGCTGGGAAATTCAGGGGGTGTAGAGGGTGGTGCAGGGGAGGCTCACTAATTTGGTATAGCACTGTTACAAGCTGACATATGGGGAGGTTGGGAAATTCAGGGGGTGTAGGGAGAGGTGTAGAGGGCTCACTAAATTGCTATAACACTATTACTAGTTGACAACTGGGGGGCTGGGAAATTTAGGGGGCTGTAGGGGAGGCATAGGGGCTCACTAAATTGGTGTAACACTATTACTAGCTGACAACTACAGGGTGTTGGGAAATTCAGAGGGTGCAGGGGGGCATGAGGGGTGCAGTAATTTGGTATAACACTGTTACTAGCTGACAGCTGG
>ML681988.1:11734539-11859068 GCA_007922195.1 Podocnemis expansa | reverse complement strand
GGGGGGGGCGGGGCCCCGGGGAGCTGAGGGGACGCCCCCGGCCCCCGCCCGGCCCCCGCCCCGCGCGCACCTGGTTTGCCGCCAGAGGAAGATCTGGATGGGCAGGGGGACGCCGCGGCCGCTCTCCTGCTCCGGGCCCTCGGAGCTTTTCCTCTTCACCATGGCGGCGGCGGCGACCCGCCCCGAGCCGGCCCGGAGCCCCCGCGGCTGCCGCCCGCTTCCCGCGCGCCGCCCCCGCCGCGCAAAATGGCCGCGGCAGGCCGGGCCGCGCGGGGGGGAGGGGAGCGGCGGCGGCCGCCCTTCAGCACCTCCCCGCGGACAGCGCCGCCCCCCCCCGCAGCGCGTGTGGTGAGTGCCTCGGGCCTCAGGCCGCCGCCCGCCCCCGCAGGGCTGAGGGAGGAGCGTCCGGGCCGGCGGGTTTGGGGGGCGTGTGTCCCAGCGGGGATGGAGGAGGGCACCCCTGGGGTGCAGACGGGGGAGATGCCCCGCTGCTGGTGTCAGGGGACCCAGTCCCTCAGCCCTCGGATTTTAGCACCAGCACGAAGTGGCCCATTGGGGGCCAGACAGCAGCTTTTCCTGGGGGCTGTTCATGACACCGTGGTCTCCCGCACTGTCTGGGGAATAAAGTCCTGGAGTGGATTGGCTGGGGGTGTGAGTGCGGAGAGCAGTGATTTTTTGTTTAAGACTGTGTCTTCCGTTACTACTTGGTTTGCCTGCCGTCTCAGGCTGTGTCCACGCACAGACAGTTCAATCGGTTTAACTTAAATCCATTTAATAAAATTGCCATAAAAATCATTAAATCGATTTAACAGGTCCACACTAGAAAGTCAAATCGAACTAGCGTGTCCAGGGACAGGACCTGCTAGTTCAATTTAGGAGAGGGGCACCATGGAAGGTGTGGCAAGATGGCCTCCTAGAAGGGCCATGCTTCCACCCGATACATAGAAAGAGGCAGGCACCTTGGGAAGGAGAAGGGCAAAACTGTTAAATCAAAATAACACATCCACACGGCGTTATTTCGATATAATGGTTGCGATCCAAGCACTGTTTTCCTTTGAAACTAGGTGTTATTGAATCAATCTAACTTTCCTTGTTTTGAAATGATGGAGCTCATCATTTCGAAACCAGAAAATGGCATGTGTACCTGCACTTTTTAAAATCAAAGTAACCAGTGTTAGTTCAATTTAAAAGCTGCATGTGGACATACCCTCAGAGTCAAACACCAGGCCCTACCTCTTTCTAATTAACATTCCAGGCAGCCAGCTTGGGTGGTGTTTTTCCAGTCCCTTTCCAACGGGTGGATGCTCATTTAACTCGACATATAGTTCCACTGAAATGGATAAAATGTTTAGGACCAGGCTGAGTAGGACTGGATAAATGAAGAGTTAAGTGGAGAAGCTGGAAGTATGACTTGTTAAAAGTGTTAGCTCTCATTTTAAAAAAGGACGGATGGCAATAAGTATACTACCAACAAGGAGTCCTAGGGTACCTTTAAAGACTAACAAGTTTATTTATTGAATGAGCTTTCAAGGGTGTAATGCTACTTCATCACATGCATGAAATGGAAACTGAAGTATGTAGGGGAAGATATACAAGCAGAGAAGTCACAAGGTCAGTTCACCTACATAGCACAGTTTCCATTTCATGCTAGTAATGAAGTGGGATTATACCCACAAGAACTCATGTGATTAAATAAATTTGTTAAGTCTTTAAAAGTGCCCCAGAACTCCTTGTTTGTTTTGCTGAAATAGACTAATAGGGCTACCCCTCTGGAATCAGTGCAGTATTTCTTTAAAACACTAAACAGCAGGCCAGGAAGGAGGGGCTGTCAAAGTTTCTAGGTAAAGGCAGAAAAGCTTTAGGGAAACCATTATGCTCGTTATTTCAGTAAGAATTCCTGGTTCAATGTTGGCAATTTGCTGCCTTGTCTTCTTGAGTTCCGTCATGAGACAATACAGAAGAACGGTAATAGAACTCCTCAAGGAGAGTGATGCAGAGGGAGCCTACCAAATTCAGCAGTGGGATGAAGACCTTGAATAACCTTGTGGAACTCAACTGTCTTGGCAGGGCACAGGACAAGATAGTCTCTTTCTAGTAGGAAAAAAGTCTTTTAAAGTAGGTAAAGCACATATCAGTTAGGCCACTGATCGATGCAAGAATCTGAATGACTTCCCCAAACAAGTCTCTTTCAGACTAGGTCAATTAAAGAGAAAAAAAGTAAAAGCAAGTACAACATCTTGAAGAGTAAGAGAGTTCACTAGGCAGTTTATGCTCTAAATATGCCACAAATGCGTTAAAACAATGTTGACACTGTGGGCTGGATACTCAGCTTGCGTAAACTGGTGCTGCTGTTGTCTTCAATGGGGCTGTACCTCTTTATATCAGTGGTGTGTCTGGCTTTTTACTTGTAGAAACTTTACAAGTATACAATACCTGTTCTACCATACTTGCCATTTTAAGTTCAGGGAATCTTAAACCAAGGAAAGCAGTCTGAAGTGTTGGTGTAAATAAAGGATTTTAAAACCACAGCTTCCTGGATGCTGATTCAAAAGGAACAGTGAGGAAGAAGTTTCAAATGAAGGATAACAGTGGATCTCAGATCTAGGTGTAGACTCTGGTCTGCCTCAACTGTAATTAGCACAAGACCAAGGAAGAGAGGGCAAGGGTGGCTTTATGCCTCTTCCTCAACCCTGGAATGGTTGGAGGCCAATTCAGTCCCTGTTACCACTCACTGCAGCTGCAGGGGGTCCCTGCCTGGGACACAGAGGAGGCTGGGGAGGGCTAGTCACTAAATGGGAGAGAATTAAAGTGCAGTTTAGTAACACACTTTTATATTAATCTTTATCCTAGTTGTATATAGGGGTTATTCTGAGGCCCACAAATTTGAGGGGCCAGAGTTCCAGGGCCTTGAAAAATAGAAAAATCAGGCAGAACTTGTGTTCTGCCCTGCCCTGGCCCAGGAACTGTGGCCAGGCTGGGGAAGTTTTCAAATCTCCTGCCTTGAGCATGCTCAGATGTGTGCTCAGGGTGGAAGCAGCCTGGCCAGGGACCATGAGATGTCACTGAGTCCAGTTCTCTGCATTCATGCCAAGACCAAGTATCATGGGGGCCCCAGGGGGCAGCACGTGAGGCCAGGGTGGAGGTAGGGGAGTGGAGGGGGCAGCGTGTGAGGATGGGATCAGGGGTAGGGGGACGGAGGGGGCAGCATATGAG
The DNA here is from genome assembly GCA_007922195.1 of Podocnemis expansa. Lineage (NCBI taxonomy): Eukaryota > Metazoa > Chordata > Testudines > Podocnemididae > Podocnemis > Podocnemis expansa. The sequence continues at coordinate 11,855,855 of ML681988.1, read as the reverse complement.
GCCAGGATGGGGGTAGGAGGACACAGGGGCCAGCATGTGATGCCAGGATTGGTGGTAGGGGGCAGCGGGACCAGTGAGTGAGACCAGGGTCAGGGTGAGGAGACAGTGTGTGAGGCCAGGTTCAGGGCCAAGGGGGTGGTGGAGGCAGATTGTGAGGCTGGGATTGAAGTCAGGAAGGTGAAGAGTGGTGGAGGGGGCAGTGTGTGAGGCCAGGATCATGATGAGGGGGCAGTGTGTGAGGCCAGAATGGGGGTAGGGGGGCAGATGGACAGTGAGTAAGACCAGGATCAGGGTGAGGAGACAGTGTGGGAGGCGAGGATTAGGGCCAGGGGGGTCAGTGGAGGCGGAGTGTGAGGCTGGGATCAAGGTCAGGGAGGTGCAGATGGGTGGAGGGGGCAGTGCGTGAGGCCAGGGCTGGGGCCAGTATTGTTACAGAATAATAACCGTATTTTTATAGAGTGTTAACCAAAGTGTGCCACGAGCATCCCTGAGAGCTGGAGTTAAAGTTCCCTCCCTGCTCAGCCCAGCCACGTGGGCTGTACAGGGCTGGGAAAAGGCAGGGGTTAAACTAATGGGGTAGGCACCGGAACACAGTTCTGGGGCCCCCCTATGTTTAGGCAGGCAGCTTTCCAATCCCCCTAAAAATAGAGGAAGGCACCCAAAAGCAGAGTTCCAGGGGGCCTCCTAAAAATAGCATGAGCAGCTGGAAGGCAGTTTCAGGGGCTCCACCTTAAGCCCATCCAGCAGGGAGCTGCAGGAGGCTGGGAGTGTGTGAATCTCTTCCTGCAGGGCGGTGCAGCTTGTGTCAGCCAGCCTGCAAACAGCCCAGGTAAGGATTTTATGGAGAGGGCTGCTGGGTGTTGTGTGGGGCAGGTGTGCGTCTGTAGCAGAGGTGGGTGGGAGTGGACGTGTAACAGAGGGTGTGTAGCTGGGGTTGTGGGGTGGCTGTGTGTGGGGGGGTGTAGCTGGGGGCTGGAGGCCTAGTTCTGCCCCTGCAGTGATGGGAAGGTCCATCACAGGCAACAGGGGGCTGGAGGAGGGGAGGACAGGACCCACTGGGGTGGGAGGGAGCAGCAGTGGGGTGAGGATTTTTCCTGGGTGGGAGGGAGCCACTGTGGAGAAGGGGGAAGTGGGTGCTGTGCCCTGCTCCCCGCCCTACCTTCCCACTCCCGAGGTTCCTCCTGCCCCCCCCACAAAACCACTCCTGTTCTCCCCTTGCCACCCTTGTGCTGTTCCCAACATGGCTGCCCTTGTCCTGTTTTGCCACCCCTGCCCAGCTCTGCTCCCCACACTCACTCCTGCCACTGCACACGACTCCTGACCTCCCATGTTTTGCCATCCCCCCTCTGCTACACCTAGTACCTCACATAGGAGCATTTCTGAAACACTGTGCCATGGTTCATGAATATTCCTAAGTAATTTAAGTTAATTTGAATAGCATGAGCTATTCATGAGTTTTTTAATGGTGGTGTGCCTCGAAAAATTTGAAGGTATCAAGGTGTGCCATGGCAGAGAAAATGTTGGGAACCACTGGTGTATGGTACTGAGAAGTGGTTGTAAATGCCTACCTGGGCTGGGGCCCCCGCACATCCACGAAGTGGGTCCGGACAATTCAGGAAGGGGGCCTGGAGATTAGGGGGGTTCTGGGGGCCTGTCAAATTATACATTAACCACCGGTTGTATAGCAGTGGTTCTGAACCTTTTGCAAGTCATGACACATTTGGCAGTATATTGTAACCCTTCCAGACACACTAACTCACTCACCCCACATTGAATACAGCCATCTCCCCGACTCTGCATGACACACTTGCCACTGTGTGGTGACACAGTAGTGTGCCCTGGCATAGTGTTTGAGAACCGCTGTTGTATAGGATAATCATATCCATTGATTATCTGCTTACAGCTGGGATGCTCACTCACCCACCATTCGGCTCTATTTACATGCTAACCATAAAATGGTGCTCCAATATGAAGTACCTCAATCAGACCCACCCTGGCTTTCTTTGACAGTATCAATAGTCCGCTTGGTTTAAAAAAAAAGACAGAAGTGACTCAGATTGATGTATGTCAGTGATTAAATATCTAGAAAGATCCCTGTATTAAGGCAAAAAGATTGTTTCCATAGACCCCTTTATATACCAAGGAACATTCAATTCTCTCTCTCTCTCTCTCTCTCTCTCTCTCTCTGCTGCTTTGCAGATTAGACGAACAGGAAACAAATCAGAACAAAGTGACGTGCAGTTGCTATGATACCTACCCTTGTTTCATGGCACAGTCACAGTAAATGATCAGGATTAAACTGAATAATTTGAGCACAAGATAAACACAGATACGCAGTGTGTTTATGGACTAGGAGAGGAGTAAATGAATTACAGGGGTATCACAGCATAAAACACAGAGGAGTCTGATATCAGCACAATCCAGCAGTGTAATTTTACCAGAGGTCACACCTCTCTTTTTTAATAAACTGCAGCAACTGCACTTCATTACCTTTTGAGTTCTTCTTGGTATAACAATAAAGAAATAAGTACAATGGGCCTCAGCCCCTCTCCCTTTTGGTCCATATGCTACATTTTCAGCTGCTCAGACCCCCCAACCAGGTTCAGGTTTTGAAAGACTGCTGAGCTCTTTTGAGCATTTATTTTGGGCCCTAAATGAGAATCAAGCTCTTCTGGAGACTGGCCCCTTTACGTAGGGAACAGTTAGCCAGTGCCACAGCTAGCAAGGTTAATTTTCCTTCATGGATGCCCAGGGGTTAAAAGTAAAGGGGAACACACCATAACACAGTTCCGCGACCCCCTATTTTTAGGTGGGTAGCATTCCTGGGCCCCTATAAATAGAGGCACTCACCAGAACGCTCGGTTTTGGGGCCCCACTAAAAATAGCCCCACTAAAAATAGCACAAGCAGCTAGAACACAACAATCTGGTGACTCCACCTTAAGCTCTGCTCCAGCTTAAACCCAGCCAGCAGAGAGCTGCCCCAGCCTGGGAGTTTGTGAATCTCCCCCTTGCGGGGTGAAGCATCTTGTGACTGGAAGGAGCTTCCAGCTGGTCAGATAGCCTGCAAACAGCCCAGGTAAGGGCTTTGGGGGGGGAGGGGCTGCTGGGGGCTTTGTGTGCATGTGTATCTGTGTGTGTGTGTGTGTGTGTGTGTGTGTGTGTGTGTGTGTGTGTGTCACTGGGGGTGGCTGTGCCTGTGTGTGTGTCTATTCTGTGTCTGGGGGGGATAGTTGGGGTGTGTGTGTGTCTGGGTTGGGTACTGGGGCAGGGGATGGGTTTTGGGGATGGGTACTAGGGAGCCCACCCATGCTGGAGGGAGCCCACCTGTGCCAGAGGGTTCCAGGGCCCACCAAATTATACTTTAACCCTTGTGGATGCCCAAAAGCCAGTTTTGGTTCCTTGACATAATTCAAGACAGCAAGAAGATGTTGGGGCTCACAGCAAGAGATCACAGCTGGTTTGGGGTGTAGGAGTTTGGGTTGTTGGGCAGCAAGGGGTACTTGGTGAGGGATGCTTGCTGGTGTCATACTCTGCTCCTGTAGAACATTCCAGTTTGAGATGTTGTGACACCTGGCTCCTCAACAGCTTAATGCCACTTTCTCTGTCAGCCCCTTCCTAGGACATGAGATGCCTAGGGAGGTGGTGGAATCTCCATCTCTGGAGGTGTTCAAGTCCCAGCTGGACAAAACACTGACTGGGATGATCTAATGGGAGTGGTCCTGCTTTTTTTTGGCAGGGGGTTGGACTAGATGACCTCGTGGGGTCCCTTCCAACCCTATGATTCTATGATTCTATGTAGTGCAGGCAGGGGCCATACAAAGGGAGCTGCTGTTACAGTTAGTGGGCAGGTTCAGGACAGACAGGCAGAGCTGGAACAGAGGCAGGCAGCATGAAAGAGTACTGGAGCTAGCTACTTCTTCCTTCACTGAGTCTCACAGGATCTTAGCACATGTGCACAGGAAAAAGGGACACACTATATAAGTAGTTTGGTCTGGGTGATGGCAGGCTCATGTCCTTCTGGACCACACGTCCTCTTGTATTGTTGCTAGATTTTGCACATCCACTACAAGTCCCTTCCACAGACAAGGGGCTATACCTGCATCTTTACATAATATTAAATGTATTATCCAGGCCATTGTTTCCCTCAGGTCCCCCAGCCCACACTGCTGTTGCAAGAAGCACCATGCAGTCAAGTTCTGCAGCATGTGGGCTGAAGGGGTTGGGGGAGTAGGCAGTTGGAAGGGACAACTTCCCTGTGCAGTTTCTCCATTGTCTGTCCTCTTGCACAGCAGCTGCATCACTCTATTTACAGCCTTCCTGCTGTGTCCTCATCTGAAAAAAGTTGAGAACTACTGGCTTATGGTATATCATGTGCCATGTACCATTAAAAATAAGTTGTTAAGCCAGCAAGAGATGAAGGGATCGCTAATTGAAGTGCCTAGCTAATCACAGCTCCTCACCTGACATTGACTAGGGAAATTTCCTTCAGCTGCATTCAGGCTTGCTTTAAACCTGCTCAGAGCACACCAGTGGATGTGATTTACCTCAGCCACAGTCTGTTCTCTGCTGTGATCCCATTCACTGGAGGCGTTTGCAGCTCAGTACTGGGCAGCTGTAGCAGAAGTGCCTCTTCCTGTCAGTAGATGATTAACATCACCTGTTACTTCACTGGTCTGCAGGGCAGCTCAAGGTAGTTTGAATATATTAATTTCTGCACTTTGTGGTGGTGTGTACCAGGGTGGCTGCTGTAACCTATTTATGTCTTTTTAGAGAGTCTAAAGTTTGAGTGCATGAGTGGATAACAGCCCTCTTGAACTTCTTCCTGTCTATGATATAGGTACGTGGCTTTAGGGGTTGTCTACCCTAAGATGTTTTGGATAGAATTGCCTACTATTGTTAACTGTCCCCTGCCCACATCCTCAGTATGGCAGAGCACTAGTTTAGCCAGGGCTCTGTGCAACAGCAGCAATCGTATCATTTTATGCTGCTCTGAGGATTAAAGTATCTGCTCTTGTTGCCAAAAAGGTCAACGACATATTGGGCTGCATCAGTAAGAGTGCTGCCAGCAGATCAAGGAATGTGATTATTCCCCTCTATTTGGCACTGGTGAGGCCACATCTGGAATACTGTGTCCAGATGTGGTCGCTACACTACAGAAAGGATGCTGACAAATCAGAGAGTCCAGTGGAGGGCAACAAAAATGAGTAGGGGGTGGGGACACATGACATGAGGAAAGACTGAAGGAACTAGGCTTATTTAGTCTGCAGAAGAGAAGACTGCGAGGGGATTCGATAGCAATTTCTGCCTACTGAGAGGGGTGCTCGGCTCTTCTCCATAGTAACAGAGGACAGAACAAGGAGCAGTGGTTTCAAGCTGCAGCTAGGAAGGTCGAGGTTGGATATGAGGAAAAACTCTCTCACTAGGAGGGCGGTGAAGCATTGCAATGGGTTACCTAGAGAGGTGGTGGAATCTCCATTTTTGTGAGCATTTAAGGCCCAGCTAGACAAAAGCCTGGCTGGGATGATTTACTGGGAGTGGTCCTGCTTTTAGCAGGGGGTTGGACTAGATGTCATGAGGTCCCTTCCAACCCTATGATTGTAAGAGCAGGCCTCTACCACGCAGACAAGCATTTTAAGCACTCAGAGTGATTTAAAAGACAGTACAGCATAGGACTGTGTGGAAAAACTAGTCTTGAAAAACTGACAAGCTTTACTCTAGTGACTGTATGCTTAGCTCGGAGCAGGGGCGTTGCTGTCTGAGGGAGGGACCCGGGGAACAGGCCCAGGCCCCGCCTTCTGGCTAGGGACAGGGTGAGGCGCTGCTGTGGGCAGGCAGGCCCCGCATCCCCGGCGGGGGAAGGGGCTGGAAGTGGCCGCCAGCGTCCAGGCCCCGCATCCGTGGCCGGGGATGGGGTCGCTGTGGCCACCGGCGGCCGGGCCCCGAGAGATCTGGGGGACTGGCACTGGGGTTCGGGGCACATGCCTCAGAGTGCCCAGCACCAGTGACGCCCCCGGCTTGGAGGGCAAGTTTGCAGCTGCTGCTGTATCATGCTGCTCTCCTGTCTCCTCCCCACCCTCCCAGCAACTCTTTGGCAAGCACTGTTCTCTGATCATTTATTGATTAAATAAGCTCTAAGCCTAAAAACAAACGGAGGTCAATCTTCAGGCATGTAGCTCGCTCAGTGAAAAGAGGATTTAGGCATTATTGTGACACTCCCCAGCTCTTAACTCTACAGCCATCTGGCTAGCTGCAGTCAAAAGGCAAATAAGACACTGGAATGCCTCAGGGACTATAAAGCCACAGGATAATTTGTACTTTATAGGGCACTACATAAGAAGAGTTAAAGGATATTCCTTAAGTACTTTGAGGTTTTTTTCTTACTAGCGGATAGAGGACTTCTTGGTACAGGCAAGATGTTTGATGAAGTGATGCAAAAGAAACTTAAGTACAAATCTCAGGAGGGACTAGGCACTTCCTCCTTTAGAAAGGTAGAGGTGAACAGGGAAATAGTACAAATATTTCACAGAAAATGTAGGAATCACATGAAGCTCCCAAGGCCCAGGTCCGGGAAGGACCAGGTTCCTTCCTCAGAGAGGTGAAGCTCTTCCTGTAATGAGCATAAGTCCTGTAGGATATGGTCCCTTGTTAGGTCATCCAGGCAAATGACTGAACTGGAGTAGAGAGGATAATTTTTTATGATGAACAGAATAACTGATGACACAGACAAAGAAGTGGTCATGGGCTATGACTAGAAAGGACTGAGCAGGGAGCTCCAGGCACCTCTGCCCAAACAGGAGCCCCGGGGCTGTTTTTTTTTTAAACAGATCCCAGGCATGTTGTTCAGTCCCCTCTCACCAAGGCACTTCTTCCCCTGGAACTAGAGATTTCCCATATTACATCCCTCCAGGCTTGTTTTGTCTCAATTGCTTACCCGTTGTGGGGTTCCTTTTCTACTCCCTTGAGTGCAGAGTCACAAAGACTAGGCATAGACCCAAGAAGTAGAGTTGAGAGCCAGCGGAAATCAATCTATACAAGTACTGCCATTGTTTTTTCCTGCTTGCCCACCCACCTTTAAACTTGTCCCTTGAAGTCCCCAGGTGGCCTGGCTAAACAGGTGCCTTATGAAATCTCAGTGTCCCCCTCACCTGCAGGCCCACGCCTTTTGGTAAAGATGGGCAAGCTTTGGTGGGGAGTTTAAATAAGACTGAAATCTAATTAAACAATCAACTAAGACTATATGAAAGACAGATTCCACTAATGGCAAATTTATTATTGAACTTTTCTTCTCAACAGCTAATCTGCAGGCCCTGGGGATCAAAGTTTCCTTTGTAAAGAAAACTGACTTGTAGAATGAGATTTGTTGACAGCTCTCCATCCAGTTCTGGGCAGGCAAGTGTACATAGTAAAATTCTGTTCAAAAGAGAACTAGGTAAGTTAATGGAAGATGAGACTATCAATGGCTACCAGACAAGGTCAGGGATGCAACCCTGTACTTGAGGCAACTGTAAACCTTTGACAACCAGAAATTGGGAGTGGAAGTCAGGGAGGGATAATTTCATAATTGCCCTGTTCTGTATACTCTCTCTGAAGCTTTGGTATGGGCCACTTTCAGAGAGAAGATACTGGGCAAGATAGTCTGACCCAGTATGGCAGATACGTTTTTATAGTCTAAAGATTACCATTGTGCTTGGCACTCCTATATGCTCCTGGGAGAAGATTAAGAAGGCTGGAGATGGAACTTACCCATTCTCTTCTAGAGATGTTCTTTCCAAATTGGGACTGAGGCACAATAGAGGGGCACTATAAGGAAATTTGTAAAGCCACTGCCTATGCTGTACTGTTCAGAGATGCAATAGATGACTCTAGCCTCCAGGGAAATCTTCCTGAGTACTAAAGTCAGTCTAAAAATTTTGAAGGACAGAAGAAAGTGACAAAGGGGTAGCTGTATCAGTGTAGTTGAGCAAAACAAACAAGGAATCCTGGGGCACTTTTAAAGACTAACACCTTTATTTATCGCATGAGTTTTCATGGGAGAAAATCCCACTTTGTTAGATGCTTGAAGATGGAGAACTTAAGCGATTTTTCTCATGAGATCAGTTATTTATCTCAGGAGCCTAATTATTCAGTCCACAGTAAAGCTAAACCTCATATTTGGGCTAGAAGTGCAGTATAAAAAAGAAAATAACTCATTCATATGGAACATAGAAATATTTCCCTAAAAGCTGATGTGATGGGTGTAAAACTGGATACTTTTGCAAGAAAGTATAGGTTGTAGCTGAGAGTAACTTCATTTGATCTGACTTGGTTTAGCAAGACTGACAGTATGCATTGCTAGTGGCTATATGATATTTTATATATATATATATTTTAAGAGCATGATAAGTTGTGAGTGGATGGGGAAGAATCTGCATCATGAATAACAGATGAAGTAATTAGATGACAAGCAATTTTATTTTGCAAAACAATCACTATACAGCAACAAATACAATTGCAAATTGGATTGAAAAACATGAACTAACTACCACCAGCCATTCAAGAAATGTCTCTTTATGGTAACAGGCTCTAGAATTATCAGAAAAAAAACACAGGTTTGTAACAGCAGACTGTATTCCGCCAAATCCCAGTGTACAGAATATGATTTTTTTTGTTTTTGTTTCTTTTTTTCTCTTTGCTAAAGTTGAAGTGGCTTTTATGCTTGACCTTTCCAAGTCTGAAAGTAAATTACTTTCCTACAGAGGGAATTACTTGAGTAAGATGACTAGCAAGTGAACTCTACACACACCTAAGCTAAAATTCTATCTGCTTCAATTTATAAAAACAAAAGTGATCTACACTTAGTCATCTGTCTTTGCATGGATATTCATATTTGATTTTCAGAAAATATTTTGGTCCAGCACAGCAAAATCTTTTCTGATATATAGTAGTCCACAGTGACTGCCTTTCAACTCCCTTTGGATTGTGCAAATAGGCCAGTTTATGTGTATTTGCAAGCAGTCATAATGAGGAAAATATGTTGCTACTGTACATTAATGTAGTGTTAGATGGCTAATACCATTTACTGCTGTACAGTGAAAATACATGTTGTCTAGTGGACACAGAATGATTCCTCACTGTTATTAGTTTCTCCTTAATTGTTAATGGACCAAGATCTGCTCAACTTTTACTAGATTTCTTCCTGCCTAGGATTACATAGAAGCAGATATTTTGCACGTCAAGTCACCTAAAATGCCTTTCCCATTGTCCTACCTTTTAGCAAATATACTCAGTTTTGATTCTCCCATAACTATCCAATTTGGCTTAATTTAAATTTTGTATTCACTTCATTGATCAATGTTATAAATGGAGAAAGTTGGCTCTTAGATACCACTGACTGGTTAATTCTTCCAACAGAATAGAACTGTTAAAGGTATAGGTTCCAGGAAACTGGATCATGGACACTAAATGCTTGCAATTTTTTAAACTGACACTCATCTTGAGAAGTTAAAGTTCTTATGAGCTTTTTCAGTGAACATCTAGAGTCGTGTAATGCAACTGACATTTTATTTAACACTAACTCTTGGTTTCTTTTATCTTCATCTAGCTCCACAAAAGTTCTAGAACTCTTTCTATGGAAGGACAATTATTGATTACAAGGACTTTGCTTGAATTAAGACAAGGAAGCTCATTCCAATGCATGAAGTAAATGACTTGGTGCATTACACCAGTTTGACTTTGGACTTGTTTGTGCGATAACTAAACTTCACGATCCACAGAGCATTTTTTTTTTTTTAAAGCAGGATAAAAAGTACTTGAGTCACAGATTAGATACTGTTCTGATGAGCTGGTGGTCAACTTCAGTGAAGCTGAGGCTCAGTAGTACCTTAGGTTCTCTCTAGCATTGGCAAAAGGCATAATAACACTGCAAGGCTAATTTGCATTGACTGATGGAAAGCAACATGATCAAAAATACTATTCTTCCACTTTCTTTTGTTTTTCTGAAACAATGGCAAGAAATTTGTGTGTACCACACCAAACATTATTTCCATGTTAATACCTGTTGGTTATTCTAAGCCATAGTACAGCAGTTAGCAGGCAGAAATCAGAATCCTCTTGATGCACTTAACATGGTTGCTAAACTCACTATCTTTCGTATAAAATAACTGGCTTATAAACAGCATTAGGTACTTTATACTGTGAAAAAGCTTTTTGCAGAGTTAAGGTGTTCTGTGTGAAGCTACTTAAGATGTTTGTCTTCAGTAAGGTGCATGGAGTTTGAGCCTGTAATTCACTTTAATGTGACTGGTAACAACAGCTTGGTCAAAATCTCCATTTACTACACTGAAGATTTTACTCTTTCATGTCTGTGCAGTTTAATACTGTTAATTTAATTATGCAGACTCCTGTGCTATTAATTACAAGACTCTCTGAACAGGCACAAAAATATTCTTTATGTGTCTTTTCAGATCTCTCTCTCTCTCTCTCTCACACATGCACACGCGCACACACACACACGGAGAACAGAGTACTCAAAAACTTCCAACACACAAGGTTGATTTAATACACAGTTCATGTATAGCTCAGCTGACAGTGCAAAGATTAATTAGATTTCAAAAGAAAGAGCTCAATCTGCAAGTGTGTAAATTTGTCATATTATAATGTCTACTGTACATAACATCAGCAGATTTTCTCCACTGATGAGTAATACTACCATATTACCTTCAGCGGTGCTTTCTTAGTGTCCATAATGTTGTGTTGGAGTTCTCACAACTCCATTAGATGTGATGTTTATATATCTCTGTATGTTTATGCACACTTTCTTATACTTTTTATAGTCAACATATTCTGGTTGCCTCTCTGTTGAGATTTAAAGATGCCTTACTTATCTATTCAGTTACCTTCATGATCCAGTCAAGGGAGTTTATTTTATATATGTATTTATTAATGATAATTTATTGGTATCTTTACAGTGGTTACTACTATATTGTTAGAGTGCCTGAGTGTATACATAAGACACTACTGAAGGTATGGAACGACACCCAAATACTTTTTTCTGTATTTCAACTTTAGCAAAAGAAAAAAAAATCTAACTTTAATTGTTACTGCAGAAGTTTTTTAAAAAAAGCTAAAACCAAATATTTTAGATTTTAAAAAATCCAGAATCCAAACCCACCTCTCTGGAGACCATTTTTCTAAGTATCTGGACCTCACAAAATTGGTCTTGGTGAAGAAAGGAGTGTGAGGTAAAGGAATAATTTTTCTAGCATCACAGAAGAGACTTGCATCTGACACTAAAACAGGGTCACGGCTTTTAGTTGTTACAGAAAGCAATTTCATGCTAAACGTTTTTGTCTTTTTTATGTTTTTTTTTCTGAATAGTGGAAAAAAAACCCTGCTAACATCTACTTTTACATACCTAAAATTGCAACACCAAAGGGTGCAAGAGACACAGATACTGTGAATAAAGAAGTATAATATTCAAGTATATGAGGGTGTATCACAAATGGCCACAGAGAAATATATATATCTATAATACTGTATCAAACAGATGGAAAGGATGCAAAACCGGTAGTGTGTACACAAATCTAGCCGCTTAACCGACATTCTAATCAGACACAAGCCCATTGAAAAGGAAGTGCTTCTTTTCAGTAGCATTTTTGTTTTAAAAATGCCACTTCTTCAAGCACAATTTCAAATGTTTTTCAACTACTGTTCTTAGTAATCAGTTAAATAATTTATTGGAATCCGCTATATACTGACATAATTATCCAAGGCCCAAAACATTAATAACTTAATCTAGTCTTTCTCCTTCTATCCATTTATACAAAATAACACTTTTTAAATTAAACTTGATTTCCTTTATGTGCCTTTCCCATCTGGTAATTAGACTCTTCAGTTTAATTTAACCTGTAATAAATTACAATGGGACTTCCCCCCCCACCCATCAACAGAACCATGAAATGAGCAACTTGGAAAGTAACGAGTCAGAAAGAGGTGGATGGCCTACAGGCACCTGGAAAGGTAAAAATGCATTTGATCATAGTATGGTACTCCATGCAAGACAGAGCAGAGCAACAATAATCGTCCAATGTCATACAATGCAATCGCATACCCATGTAAAGCCAGTGTCTTCCTGCTGTAAATGGAGATCAGGCCAATTTCTGCATCTATTTGATTATTTTGGGGGGGTTTTTATTGTATCGTTGCTACAGTCTTGGGATGTGACTTAATTTTAGACATGGTAAAGAATGAATGTAACACCTGCTCTGAGCCCATTCCTGCCAAGAGCTCATGTCTAAATATTATTACTTCATAGACTGCTAAATGGAGCAAATTCATAAGCCCTGCTTAGCAAGGGCAGCCGTAACATCTTCAGCGAGGGTAGCAAGCTGAGGGGATTCCAGCAAGTTGATGCTTCCAGAGGATGAGACATTGCTGAGTCTGCGTGGTGAAGGCACGCTGGACCTGCCTGGTGACTGTGTAACGATCTCAGCCCCATGATCTACACGGGCTTTAGCATGCTCTCTGAAGTGTAGCTTCTGGCTGTCAATCTGTTCAGGAAAGGCAATACAAGTAAACTTTTATTATTAAGTAACCACCCCCACCCCCATTCTTCCACTGCTGATTTGAGTTTAAACTCCTGTCTTTTGTGGTGACATCCCTTCCTAGTCACACACCGCCCTACCTCTTCAGTGTGTGGCCAAACCTCTCCTTACACCACAAGACCTCTTGCCATATGTGACTGATCATCATCTGTTCTTGAAGTCAGTGAGCACTTACCAGCATGTGATCAATACACTCACAGCACTAGACTGAAGAGTCGATTAGAACCTTTGCAGGGGCCACCATTGCTTCCTCTAGCAGATAGGCCCTGTCTTATGAGCCTGCATCAAGGCTCTAGCCCAGTGAATAATTCACCACCAAAATTTTATCTGATAAAACTAGGCTTGGATTCTCAAGGTGCCTAAGGGTGTTAAGACATTCAAATGCTATTGACCTTCAGTGGAATTTGAGTATCTAATTCCCGTAGGCAGGATTGAAAATCCCATCCTTTATCTCTACTTCTGAATATTCATGTCTCTATTTCTGAATAACCATGACTTCATCAAATCAATATATTATTCTACATTTTTTTGATCTGAAATGTCTTTTCTTTTTTAAAAAACTAATAAGGATTCAACAAAAGTGTATCTCTGTGAGTATTCAGTATCTGTAATGGGTGAAATCCACCTTTGTACATCATCATAAGGCTTTATGTGGGGCTTTACAAGGGGTGCCTCAGCCTTGAGCTGTCTCTCTGCACAAAGGTGAACCCCATTGGAGTGGCATTGGTTTGCTGGGGTTGGTTACAACAATTACGGGATATTGTTGATACTGTTCTCTGAACGGATGAGCACGTGAAGTCCTGACTGTAAATGATGGTATGTGAAAACTGAGTACACATGTATGTATGTGATTCTGATATTTGCATTATTTGAATGTTGTACAGATGTTCACTGAAAGCACACACAAAAGGCACATGAGCATAGCTGAAGAGAATATAGCTGGATCATTTCTGCAATAGTCACCTTCTGCTGGTCAATACAGAGTGGCTGAGATTTTTCAAAGGCCTCTATATGGAGTTAGCATCTAGTTTCTAATGAAATCAAGTGGAGTTGAGGTAATATTTTCAAGAGCATCTAAGTCTCATTTTCTAAAGTGACATTTTCACTGAGGCCATGTCTACACCAATGGTGAGAAAGTTGCCACTTTTAGGTCAATTTTTTGGGATGGACTGAACAGTCAGATGAGACATGGGCTGTCAATCCAGATATCAATCTAGTAAAACTAACCCCTCAAGTGGCATAGTGCTGTGTCAACAGGAAATGCAGAAGGGGAGTTAGGAATTCAACAAGAGTTATACGAACTATTCTGCATAGCTTGCACAACTTCTGTCGATTGCCACTCAATTTTACTAACAGTGTAGACTAGCCCTGAAAGTCCTTCTGTTGTGGGTGTTTTTTTTATGCCAATACAATGGCCATCTGTGCCCCAGTGACATTAGGCAGAAGAGTCAGTTTTGCATAGCCAACTATGTTTATTAAAGAAGAAATGGTTTCTTACATTCCTATTTAGAATAAATACCCAACTTGAATGTCAGTCCAAACTTCAAAACTGATATTTCTAAAAATTTGGCTAACTTTCCAGATATCTTATAAAATGCATGGTAGACTCTAGACAGATTCCACTGGTCTGCCTTGTGTTTCCAAACATCTTGCACTTTACAGACTCTCTGGGGCCAGAGTCGTGCAATGTGCTTCTATATTATTACTCACCCAGAGAGCCCTAGAAAAAGGGAGATTTGGAGGCAGCCATTGGGCAAGGATTACTAGACTCATTAAAACCCCATCATGGATTTGAAATAGCAGCAAAGGTAGAGGTCTGGAGCCAAAATAGAAGTTCAACAGCAAAAAGGGAAAGGAACTTGGCAGTCACTGGTTCCTGGCTGAGAGGATCAACCATGTAAAAGCAACTTGTTCCCATCTCATATTCCCTTGCTACTTGCTTTTCCTGCTGCACTCTGACCTCTGTCACCCTATATATAAGTTACATTCATATTTCTAACTCATGTATACCCGCATGATTCATATCACTGCTGACTTTGCACTGAAGTGCATTCTGAAATGGAGAAGCTCAGTTCATCAGGCTGATTTCTTACCTTGACATTGCCACCTCCAGGTGTATGATGGGCATTTTCAAGGGAACCAACTTTAGCCTGAGCTTTTTCTTTGAAATCCAGTTTAACACTCTCAATTTTCACACGTCCCCCACCTAATCAAGCAAAATAAAATAAAGTAAAAATTAAGAAAATAGTCAACTTCATAAATTTCAAACACATTTTGCCTTATTACCTGAAAATGTAGCCTGAGGGCCAAACAGCAAGTCAATGGATAACAGTACCTATCCATTGACTTAATTTTTGGAACACAATCTATTTCCATATGTAGTGGAATATTTTCCCAGCTCTGGCAAGAAAGGGAGTTAAAAACCCTGCAGAGGGAGGCAGCCAATAGGAGCTGGTGACTGCCAAGCCAGTCAGGGCCTGTGACCTTGTATATAAGGTAGCTGCAGGCCCACCTTGGGCTGTCTTCCTCTAGCCTTTGTTGAGTTTGCATGTGCTGGAGGCCTTGCTGTGGGAGGGAGCACCAGAGACAGTGCACTGCAGGCTACCATGGTTTGGTGGAAACTCATCCCTGCTACAAGGGTGACAGGTATCTGGGGAGCTGAGGATATGGCCCGAGGGATCTGAATTGTGTGCTGACCTATAGTGGGGTGTAAAGATGGTGCTCAGGTGGAGCACACAGGGACTTTGGACTGGGGCCTAGAAAAGTGGGTGGGCCCTGGTCCTTCCTGATTCCCACAAACTGCCAGTGCGTGGTAAATGGACTGATAGTGGGGTTGGACTGTGCTTTATGCCAGAAGGGGTGGAAATGAGAAGGACTCAGCTAGATGGCTGAGGTCTGAACCATTAACAGATGGAGCACAGGACAGCAGATGGGGTGGCCAGTGAGCTACTCCTCTTTAACATCACAAGGAAGCATCTGTCTGGTGGGTCATGTGCTGTCACCTGTCTATACCACAGTAGTAATAATAATGATGCAAAGAGACATGCACAAGCAGAACACTGGCTTGGTCCAGTTGATAGTTTTTCTTTTGAGGTTCTACAACCTCAGTGAGTGGTTTAATTTTGGACAAATTTAATCATACTAAATAATTTTCAAATGGATTTTTTCCTCCATGAATTAGCCAGGGAGAAAATGTTTTTCTGTCCCACCCAGTTCTGTCTGGGCACAGACATTTATTACGGCTCTGTCAATTATGATCTAATAATTCAAAAAAGGGCAGATTTAAAGAAGTACAAAGCACTATGCCTTCTGTTCAGCAAACCACTTCAATACATGCTTAAATCCTATTAACTTTAAAGGGATTTAAACACTTGCTCAAGTGCTTTGCTGTCTAGTGATGGACACAAGCATGCCTTTGAGTACTTTGCTGTAGTGAGGCTCTGTGGAGCTCCTGCTACTCCCTCTTGGGTAGATGGTATCTAGTGGCAGGAGATTCCACAGATTAAATTTAAGTTGTGTACAGAGAATTCCTATCTTTCAGGAATTTGAGGATCAAAATGGAATTTGCATCCGAATACATTTCTTAGTTTATATAAGTGAAATCACACACATGTATATGGCAGTTTAGTTCTTTATTAACTGCATTTTTGAAACTTGTGTACACTATCTAGTCAAGTACACTGAGAATCTGTAAAACTTTATATTTGGTTTCAGAGTTTAGTGTGTCAATAGCCAGCTCCATATTCAGATCTGTTGGTGTAAGCAAGTGCAACTCAACAGCAAGCTACTTATATCCCTGAATTTGCCCCTACTTATTTAGAGGTAAAGGCTTTTCATTTAGGGGTTGAATCATGCACCATTTTCATCACTTTGTGCACACGCACGTTAGATATGTATATATTAGATTTGGATGATGTGCTTTCTAGGGGAGAAAAAGTTTTATAGGTAGGATCCTGGCTGATAAATACTCTGTCTGGGATTATGTATATGTGAGCCTGAAATTGGAATAGAGTTCTTAACATCCCAGGAAGCTGTTACTAATATTCAACTCTTGATGGACTGCAAGCAGTAATGTACCTATCAGTCAGCATCTGGAGCTGAGGTTTTGAGCAACACAGAGCTGAACAAGCTAGCCCTGATCTGGTGGCACATGTAAACACATGCTGAATTTCAAGCACATGAAGGTTTTGCCACAGAGCTTAGTATCATGCAGGATTCAGCCCCTAAGAAGTAGGTTCATTAGAGAACCTCCACTCATCCTGTTGACACTACTTGCAGGAGCAGTAAAGTGCTCCAGTAGGTCTGTTCGCATGATATAAGCAAGTGGTATTTGGCCACTAATATGCCACCTTAGTCCAAGTAATTCCTACATTACCTGGTTTATGACGGATGTTCTTCAGAGAACCACATTTTGAAGTGACATGGCTCAGATCTATTTTCTTGGTTACAATTTGTACCTGTTGAAAGCACAAAACAAATTGTAGGAAGGAAGGAAAAAGGGCAAAGAGGAAGAGCGCTAGCTTCAAGCAATACTGAAAAAGAAGAAATGGTTAGCAGAGAACAGATCATGCCAAAAAGATGGGAAACATCTGGATTAATACGGCAAGCTTCCATTCCACGAAGGAACCTGACAGAGATATGTTAAGTCTTTTCATTAGTAAAACAAAGATGGGAATCAAGAAGATAAACTAGAGTTGCTTCTGAGCTTTCATCTTGTGGTGTAAGGCAGCGTCTCTCAGTGTTGCATGCAGCATGCCACACTGCTGGTCTAATATACTTTCTTTGTTTCGGTCTTGAATACTTATTTCCTGGAATTTGAGCTTTTAACATCATCCCTTTTATGATGCTTATCCTCATTTTCAGATTCAAATCTCTTCCTATGTCCCTCTGTCTAAATAATTATGGTGTAAATGCTGACGTGATTCACTACTGAGTTACTCCAGTTTTACATTCATAGTAGAGTTTACACAGGCATAGAACAGGAATAACACAGTAGCTAATCAGACCTTCAGTCCAAGCCCTGTTTGTCCTGATTTTATATTTCTCATCTGTCATCTAATTCGGGTAATTTTATATAGTCCTCTGGGGGAGAGAGAGAGAGACTCTGGGAGAGAAGTGTACATCCAGCCATGAATACAGATGGGAAATGCTTTCAGAATGTTTGTAACTTTGGAACAATCTAGTGAAGTCAAGTACACAGATACGCTGTGCAGCCAGGATGGGCTTCTCCTGGTACATCCAGAAGCTTGAACAACTGCCTTCTGTGCAACTGTGAGCAAATCTAAATAGCATCATATTACAGCCCTGTGCATCTAGGCAACGATGCATTTTCATTGGAGAGAGATGGAGCAAGAACATTGCAATTTAGGAAAATGTAGTCTGTGAAACGTGAGCTTGTCACTTCCTTGAAATTAGTTGCCTTGGCCAGATCATGTAAGTGCTGAGCAATCTCAGCTTTCATCGGGCTCCTATTTTGGGGTTCAGTAGAAGCTGTAACTGCCTAACATCTTTAGGGACACAACTCTTTGCAGGAGCAAACTGTGACTGTAAAGATGCACTGATCTTCTTCTTCCTCTTCCGGTTGAATCCTGAACATTTGCTCTAGTATATGGGGAAGGACCAGAAGCCCACCACTGAACACACAGGATCGGAAGGCTAACACACCAAGCAAACATGTGAAACATAAGCAAGAAGGAAAATAGTGCTTGGAAGGAAGGGAGACAGAGGGCCAGCTGTGCAAGGTGGGTTATCACAGTGAGGGCATCTTCTGAGGTAGCATTGCTACTTACATTTCCTCCCCCTGCAGAATGTTTGATGTTATCCCTGGAACCACATCTGGACTGAATCTCACTAAAATCGATCTTCTTGTTTAAAATCCTAACCTAAAAGGAATTGGAGGTAACTTACTATGTTGTACACATGTTCTTTCAAACTCCAGGCTAAGGGACCCAGGATAATTTTGATGTCTACTGCTGGCATGGGCAGTGAGGTTTAAATGTTAGCCTAACAGATACCATCATTTGTGGAATGCAGCCTCAGTGTTAAAATTTAAACTACTAACCTTTTCTCCTCCTCACAAGCTGGATGTTGGTAAAAACGAAATATTATGAGTGATGTTTATATTCTAGAATCCCAGTTTGTCTCCAGTTTAGATAGTCACTAACCTCTTGGCTATGAAAAGCTGTACTCGATACTCTTGGGAGGTAGCCAACACCTCTCTTAAGTTGGCCAGAGAGCTCCACATAGAGGGACCTGGGACAGAGTACTTGGCCTCTTGTATAATAATACCAGAGCCAGCTGGCTCAGGGAGCATGGAGCTAGGTCTCTTTTTCTTCACTTATTCATAAACAGACCTGAGAATGCATAGGAAGGTAACCAGTGACAGTTATTGCCATTTTACAGATGAGAAAACTGAGCCTGAGAGCTCACTTATGCCTCTTACCAGACTAAGCCAGTAGAGGGCAAGGTGGACCAGTTAAGCAAGGGACCTGGAAGCTTTCTGCCTTTGTCACAATTCCCTGGTCACTGGCAGGAGCATGACAGCCAGTGGGATGTGTTGCACTTGTGTGAAGTGTAACCCGTGCTGCTGCACCATCTGGACAAGACACCTCTCCAGGGTACTAGCACTGCTGGCTGTGCTAATATGCCTCCTCTGTGGTCCTCATTGCTGGCAGCCACGTCATGGATGGCCTGGGCGGGAAAGTATCCCCGCGCCTTTCCTCTCATACACTCAAGTGGCCATCATGTGTTCCTCAGTGACTCAACACACATCAATAACACAGCAACAGAGCCAGGACTACAATCCTGATCTCCTCACCACCAACCCCAAACTCAATCCACTAACCCCCAGCTGCCCCATTCAGAGCTCTCCACTACAGCAGCATCTCCACCTGTTAAAAGGCTGAATTTATTACGACTCCAATAATTTTCCTTTGTGCTTCTGTTTGGCCTAGAAATAATGCAGGACAAAATCGCAGATGCCCATGCCCAGGGCCATGCAGGCTCTATCCGTGAGCATCTGTACCAAGCATCCCAGTGCTTCTCTTTGTGTGCCTTAGCATTTAGCGCCCTCCCCCCCCGAGAGGAGGTGAGCAGACATTTCTGGAGTGTGGTTGTGCTTCATAGGCTTCTACCTGTGCCCAAGCACCTTCTAAAAAGTGGAGCAAATGCAGCTTCTGAACGTGTTACCACCTGGCTCCTCCAGTGGCACTATGCCTGACTGCTCCGTGCAGTCGTCATGCCTCCTGCCACAATCACCCAGGCGCAACACTGCAGCCTCCACTATGCACCTCTGATTGCAAAAGTCATATGCACTCGGGTGTGCTTGAAACAAAGGACTAACAGTAAGACAAGACCAAGCAATCTTGCCTCAAACAGATCTTGCATATTATGGTGAATTATAGTTCCCCATAGAGAGACAGTTTGGATAGCAGTTTCCGTCAGAGAAGATCCAGCTGGTGCAGCAAAACAGAAAACTCAGAGTCTATGAAATCATGCATGAGGACAAGGTGGTTCATTTACTGCAGATAAGAGAAAGGTGATGGTGGAGTCGAGCGAACCACCAGAAGAACAGGCAGGAGCCAAGCCTGAGGTGGAGAGAGCCTATCTTCCATCTGTCCAGTTTCCACTCTAGGAATTTTATTACATCCAGGGTTGATTTTGGAACATCAAACAGCTGTAGCCAAAAAGGCAAAGTTTCCATCTGCACCTGGCTAGGACAATGCAACCATTCCTTCTAAAAGGTCTCTGGTAGCACCAATCACACCTGTCTACTCAGGAGGTGGCAACTGCAATATGCTCTACTTGGGGATGTATGTGAGGCTGGCTTACAAGCTACACAGAATGCAGCTGTCCTTGCGCTGAGCGATGCGCCATCATGCAGAAAGCATGTTACACTCATACTCCATGGATGCGGCTGTGTTCCCAGGAGAGATCACAGAGCCAATTCAAGCTATTAAGCCCACCTGATCTCAGATCTGGTTATGGGAGGGGGCTCCTTTTTACTCGGGTCAAGCTACCACTAATGCATAGCTAGTTGGTGAGTCACATAAAATCATGTCCATTTGGGGCTATGAAAGTGGGGAAAAGTGTGTGTTCTGATAGTGCTCCTTTCTAATTCGTGTTAGCTCAGACCATGAAATTGTAGGGGCATGAACTAACTGTGGTTTTCAAACCATGGGTCAGGACCCAGTACTGGGTCACAGATCCTCAGGTACTGGGTTGCAGCATCCCCTGTTGCTGCTGCCGAAAGACTGGAATGTGTTGCTCAAAGATGTAATTGTTGGGTCACTGGCCTAAATGATTTTTTCAGCTGGGTCCTGAAAGAAAAAATCTTGAAAACCTCCACTTAGCCATCAAATCTCTGGATTTCATCACTTTATCTAAATGATGGCTAGGGTCCTATGTTAGGTTCTCAGTGGTGGAATGGTGTCATATTCTTTAATATGTTTGTCTCTAGAGGCCATATACTCAGCTGGTATAAATCAGTGTTGGTCTATTGACTTCAATGCCAATATAAACCAACTGAATGCTCCCAGTGAGGGATTTCTGCTTAAAAATTGATGGCATGATGTCACTCATTGTAATTCATTGGGGCTCCATTCTGAGGTCTTTACTCATATTGCATGATTTTTATTCAACTATGCCTGAGTAAAATAAGGACCACAGGATTTGGCTTTATAAGATTAACATGTACTTTGAATTTACAACATGTCTCCATGAAAACTGCATATTTTTGTAAGAGTTGCTGATAGACTCTTCTAGACCAGTGTTTCCCAACCAGTGTGCCCTGAGGCCTGAGCAGGTGTGTCATGGA
The DNA here is from genome assembly GCA_007922195.1 of Podocnemis expansa. Classification (NCBI taxonomy): domain Eukaryota; kingdom Metazoa; phylum Chordata; order Testudines; family Podocnemididae; genus Podocnemis; species Podocnemis expansa. Next base: position 11,834,458 of record ML681988.1, on the reverse strand, counting down.
AGTTTTTTGAAAACTACTCAGGGTTCTGGATTGGCTCATGAATATTCATGAGGTCATTTGGCAACTGTATAGTGGTGTTTCTAAAAATAATTCAAGGTATCAAGGTGTGCCACAGCAGAAGAAAGGGTGGGAACCACTGCTCTAGACCACTCTTCCACACAGTATTCATCATGCCCGTATCTATAATGTTGCTGACAAGCAGGACAGGAAAAGCTAAGATGACTAGCTGATATTTAACTGACATGGAGAGAACTTTACAGATTCCCTGTATTCTCTAGTTGCTTGCTCTATGTCTGGTAACACAAAGAAAATGCAAACTCAGTTTAACTGGCCAGCAGGAGGAAGGCAGTCTTGTGACTAAGACGCTATTTGGGGGGTGGGGGTGTCTCACAATCTGGATTCAATTCCCAGCTCTGCCACAGACTTCCTTTTTAACTTTGGGCAAGTCACTTAATCTTCCTGTGCATCAATTCCTCCTATAAAATAAGGCCAATAATATTTCCTAGCTTTACAGGTATGTTGCCAGGATTAATCCATGTGAAACTCCCAACTAGAATCATGGTAGCCATGTCAGTAGAACACATCAGGATACAGCGAAGCTGCAGTACCATTGGATCTGGCCTCTTGTCTGAGCTCCTGTATCTGAGTATGATACACATGCTATTTATTTTCTTTCCCTGGCAGACTAGATACCAGCTCATGGTAAAGCCACCATGCCTCACTGTGCATTGCTGGAAACTGGACTGCTTCCCCATGGGCATTAGTATTCTTAAAACAGTTACAAGAATCTGCACAGTGTTTAGACTTTATGGAATACTTCTAGGAGGCTGTAGGTATGGCTGGCACATTATACCAGCCATATCCCATGTTATAAGCTAATGTTTAACTGCTTGCTCTGTAACTATAAAAACATTTGCTAAGAACATCAACCCTCCCCCTGCTAAGTCCTGGGAAAAGCATTAACAAGTATGATGTGCTAACTTACCACAAGAGGTGCCATCTCATCCCCACAAAAGAAAAGTCGACAGACATCAGACAGGCTGCTGTGGAACATCAGAGGACAGAAAACTGCACTGATTGCCCCCCCCCCACACACACACATCCATGAAGAAAAGACATACACAAATTTTTTGTCCCATCAGTTTGAGTGCTGGGGGAGGAAAATAAAAGTTCCTGTTAGGAGAATTTTATTCCTTTTGCTGCTTGAGCACTGAGGGGTAAAGACTTCTAAGCATATGAAAGAGGTGTCCAGCTCTTGAGCCTTAAAGGATGTGTAAAGGTGGATAGTATAACATCCATCATGTTTTTGAACCTAAGATTATATCTCATTTGTCTGTGTACGGTTACTTGCTTTAACATTGTAAATAGCTTTCTTATTTTTTTCCCTAGTTAATAAACTTTTATTTAGTTTATTACAGGATGGGCTACAAGTGTTTTCTTTGGTGAGAGAACTAGGGTGCACTTGACCTGGGGTGAGTGACTGACTGGTGACTGGGAGTAATGTAAATGTTGATGTGAGTTTTTTGAGGTAAGGGACAATCTATCACAATGGCAAATTTGCCTAAGTGGCAAGATAAAGCAGAATACCTAAGGGAATTGTTTGTCTCCATGCTAAGGCTGTTCTAGTGCTTGAGGGGGTTCATATTTCTTATGTGGTTGGTAAAATCTAAGTAAAGAATTCACGACCAGTTTGGGGTTCACGCCGTCCTTCTTGACAGCAGTCAGTCTGCCCTGAGGTAGGCATTACAGACAGCCTGACATTCAGCTATAGTTATTTTCCACTGAGCCATATTTAGCAGCCAAGGGTAAGTTGTTTAGCTTGGAGAGCTTGCTGCATGGACCTGTCTCCCTCTGTGTAGGTATTATGCCAATCAAGACATCAGGGCTCTGAGTGCCCACTGGATCGACTGAAAAAGATCTTTGTCCATGGATCTCATGGTGAGAAAACTGATGCTCGTAAGTAAGTATCACTTAGTAAGCTTTGGAAACCCCTGAAATAATCTGTAATGTTTACCTCTCAAAAGTATTTTTGTAGTTAGTGAAATAACGTCTACATTTTCCTTTTTTTTTTTTTTTTTTTGCAGATCTGACTAAATAGGTATCTAATGAAACATTGAAGTTCACTGTCATAGGAGTTTTATGTAATTGTGCTTTATTTCAACACACAAAACAACCACAAACTCTTCTAATATATAAGACAGGTCTCACATGAGTGAGAGAAATGTGTGTCAAATGTGCAGTCTGGCTCTGACTCCCAAAGACCTTTAAACCAGATAAAAGCTGGGAAAACACCAGAGCCCTCTTAGCATTTTCTGACCACATACCCTCCTCAAAAAATCAGAAACCTGTCTTAGCAGTGACCAGCAGCAAGTATTAGTTCTGGGAAATGCTGATACAGGGGGCAGACTGCGTAGTGTTGAGTGTGTGTGTTGGCAGAATGACTTCTGAAGTAGTTTAAAAATAAAGCCAAGACAAGGTGATAAAACTGAGCAACATCCTGAAAGCAAACGGCAAAATTGTCTTCTCTAGTCTGACACACCCTGTGTGTTAGACTGCAAGTAGGGATCATATTGTCTGAGGACCTTGCTAGCAGAGATGCAAGGAACAATCTCTGGAATAACCTTCATGCTGGGTAATATTCACCCTGTGCAGAGATAGCACAAGGCTTATGCACCACTTGTGCTCTATGCTGTGGACTGAAGTGAAGTTTAAGTGATTAATGCTTTCTAATAGCTCTCTGCACAAGGCTGAACACTAGCTCTCTGAGTGTTTATGTCTCTCCAAAAATAAATGTATTTCAATTGTTTCACAAAAAAGAAGGTTAAAGCTTTCACCTGCAGTGCTCTCTCTTAGCCTACTCCTGTTCACTCTGAGGTGAGGGGGCATTATTCTTTGCAACAGAAATGGGATCAACCTACATCAAAAATCCACACCCCCCCCCATTGCAAGATTATGTAGTGTGAAAAACAGAAAGGAACAGAAAGCAAAACACACGATAAACATAAACAAACAATATGAACACGAGGGCTGGGACTGCCAAAGGAGTTACCAGTCGGGCCAGGAGCAGCAACCAAATCAAAGAGCAAATCTGTACCACTCAGGCAGACTAAATCAAATCAAATCAAATCAAATCATAGGGCTGGAAGGGACCTCATGAGATCATCGAGTCCAACCCCCTGGGAAGAAAGAGCAGGAAGTTAAGATTCATCTACAGAAATTCCTAAAGCTTTTTGATTCTGTACAATATCATGTGAGCATTTAAAAGCCTCTGATATTAGCAGCCTCAACTCTGTTAGACTCCTCTCTGCTAATCTTCTCTCCAGGTTTGGTTCCTCCCTGATAGCTACAATTATGTCACAGCAATTTGTGACAGTTTTACCTAAGATCTGGTGTGATGCTGACATTAGCTGCTGGCCAAAGTGGATGTGAATGAGAGAACAGTGCTATTCGTCTGATGTGCCAACTTCCTTCTGCTCAGACTTGGCAGCATACTTTTTCATAATCTTTTCAGTACCCTGCTGCATTGAAAGTGCTGGGCTCTCTTAATCTTCTGCTACCAAATGACCATGATATGTAGGAAAGCATGGAGGAGTAAACAGTTTGCACAACATGGAGGAGAGTTTCTTTCGGCACTGTCCTTAACAGTGACATCCAAATGAAGGCTACTGGGAAAGTTAAGCTTTTATGACAATGCTTCTCTGTCTTGGTGTGGCTGGAATGGGTTTTATTGCATGATATTTAAGCTAATCACTGCCCCAATGAGGTGCTACTAAATTCCACAGTCATTGCACTTCAGAGTCTCACAAGTCTTGTCTTGAATGCATTTTGTCATCAGAAGCAGGAATTCTGCACTGCATCATCTGCAGATCAGAGCATAAATTTGCCAGTAAGCTCTAGCTGCCCCTGCTGCCTTGAATTCCACTTGCTTGCACAACTGAGGATGTGGTTCAGCTCTGGGAAGCTTCGTGGGAGGAAAATGCCTACACTCCTTTTACAACTTTGAGTTTTCTCAGTATATTTGGACACATGAACTTTATGCAGAAAAATGTAACTCCCCTTCACAGACACAGAAGGCGTGGATGGTGAGGCACCATCTACACTGAAACAGAGGGTGAGCAGTATGGATGGTATGAGCAGGAGCTGGGGAGAAAGGAAGACAGGAGAAAACTGGTGGAGAGAGGTAGGAAGGACCAGTGGATCTGCAGATTCCACAAGTATAGGGGTTGGTTCTCCTCATAGGTGGGGCTGTGCCTGTGTCACAGAATTTGAGTCTGAATTTCAAACAGCGCAGTATGGAAGGGTGTTCTGATCTGACATTTCCATTCATGCCTATCTCTGCTACCAAGGAAGAATTATGTTCACAATGGGCAGGTATATGGTGAAGAACAAAGTGGAAAGCTGAGAAATAGAAGACAGAATCAAGCTCCATTTTGCTTCACAGCAAAGGCTGCGTCCATGCCTGCATGCAGCTTGTGAAAAGAAGAGCTGCATTGTATTCTCACCAAAGTTAATTCTCTTCAGATGCCGTTCACAGCAAAATCAAGACTGCTGAGAACACTGCTTCCTAACTTTCAAATTACTTTTCAACCATTGGGCAGGCTCTTCATAACTGACTTCTCTGGCCTACCCTACCACCCTGATGCCCACAGAAAAAAAGAGAAAGGGAGATACAGAAGAAATTACAGGCTCCAAATACATTTCTCACCAAACTGATCATTTATGTTCTCCCAAAATTCCATACCTTGTAATTATGGCTGTGCATGGTCTCTCACAAGCTTTCCCACAAGCACTGTGGCTAAAGCATTTACAAATATTCCAGTGTGGCTTCATTTCATTAACATACTCTTCAGTGAAAAAGAACAAGTTTTCATGTATTCAGAGCCATTTAACTTCTTTGTCCCTAAAATATTTACATGCTCAATCTATCTTTTAATATATTTTTGTAAGATACACTTGGGACCTATTATTTTGTCTTTGTGGCCTATTTCCTGCTCAGGTTTTTTGTACTTCAGGCATGGGCTCCTCTGAGGTCAATGTCAGTCTCAGATACTTAAAATTATGACAGCGCTTAAGACCCTTGCAGAATTGGGGTCTTGGAAAGTCCTCAAAGAGCAATCACACTACGTAGGCACACCAGAGAGCTCATCAAAATAAAGGACTTTATTCTCTTCTTACCTACACCAGTTACTCACCAGTGTAATTGTACTTCAGTGGAGTAATTACTGATGTACACTCGTGTTATGTGAGATGAGAATCATGCTCATATGGGAAATGAAAACTTGATCAGCACCAAGCAAGATTCCAACGAAGTGTTCTGGGAATTTCCATTGATCTTATAGTTTTCAGGCTTTTTAGCAGAGGCTGTGGGAGGGGGGTTGGTTCTTGTGTATGGGATTGGGCAAGAACCTCAAGAGAATTACTTTGAGTAGACAATGGTGTTACCCTACTGAGGCTAATGGAGTGACTGGTATAAAACAAATGGGTGAATTCACCTTGAGCAGAGGGCCAATACAAGGCTACCACATAAATTATATTCCTCAGCATAAGGGTTCAAGGCAGACTTATCTGATGCATAAGGCTATTTCTGGCTTTCTGCACCTGGTTAACTTCACCTGTTTTGAGACAGGAATCAGGTTTCTTGAAACTAATTTTCCATTTTAAGAAAGCTCTTTCCAGGGTCAGTGACCCAATCCTGTAGCCTTTATTAGGACAAAACACCCAGTGACTTAAACACAGTGGGATTTATTCTCTGCAAGTGATATTGATATCACTGAGAATAAGCATGTCACGGTTAGGCCTTATGACAAGGGGCTCTAGGTCCATCAGTATATAAACCCAGATTTCTTTATTGCATTAGCAGAAATACCCCTCTGAACATGTATGGAGAGGCACCAGATTCATAGCTGAGGGGAGTGACATGGAAAGGGAAAGGTGGGTACTTGATTTCCTCATACTCTGCTATGGACACCCAGAACCTGATCCAAATGTGATGGAATTGTTCCCACTGATCCTTTGGATCAATCCTGAGGGAGCAGCATCCATTTTTCATCTTTGTCTACCTCATAGATTGTGTGCAACTAAGTCAAACAGAGACCAAGCCATACGTACTTCCATATCTCCATCACCACTAGTGATGATAATGAGAATTACTTGAAATGCTCATCTTCATTTTGACAACTTAGGCCATCTGGACACTTCAGCTGATGCAGAATTTTCCAAGAGGGTCAGACCACTGAAAACATAGAAAACTTGTACTCTGCACAGAGTGCCCAATCATCATTCCATTCAAAAAAATGGCAAAACTCTTCACAGCTTCAATGGCAGCAGGACTGAACCCTCTCTGATCCTGGGAGATATTCATTGTGTTGGCTCTTGTCTTCAAAAACCAACGTGTTCTGAGATCCAGCAAGAAACTGGCTACCATTTTAGAAGACTAAAAAACGCATAACTTTGTTCAGGGTGGCTAACTATAAAGGCTGGAATGCCCCAGGGCAAACCAACTTTTGTACAACAAGCATCATCTACCTTCTGCACAACAAGAAAGTTTCCTGTTCTTTGTTGAATAAGAAGGTCTCATAGCGTAATACGCTAAGATGGATGCTAAGCATGTTTTGCAAATCAAGACTTTAAGTGGCTCAAATGGGGCACCTAAAAATTGAGACACCCAAAATCTTTAGTCATTCGGAAAAAGCCCTAGATTCAGGCATTTTGGTGTAAGATGTAAAGGATTTCCATAACAATGGTGATAGACATCTTGTATCTCCATGTAATAAACACATTAATATTTAAAAGATAATTTAAATTAATATGGCCTTTTAAAAGATTACATTTGTAGAGAACATATAAATTATATTACCACATGTGCACGCGTATGCGTGCACACACACACGTTAAAATAACATTATTAAGATTGCAAAATCAAGCACTCAAAAGTCAGGAAATGGCAGAATTATCCCGATACAACCTTAATTTCATCTCCTTGTGTGTTTGCATTATGACACAGTCTTTAATTACATGGTTATATATTTTTTTTCCCCCACAGGAGCCCATGATTCAGACAGTACACAGAAAGGACCTGCTTTGGGAATGACACACTACTGGTTTGTTTTGTGTGTAATTCTGTAGGTTTTCAAAAAGCAAACTGAACTCCCTCACCCCCAAATTCCACCATGTAACATCATATTGGCACCCACAGGAGGTGTTGAAAGGACTGAAACATTTAGATTCACCACACCAATCTGTCCATTTGATAGTTAAGAGACTAACTGATAGCAGTAATAGGCTCTTGCCCCCTCTATGGACCAACAGTAGGGGTGGGGGTAGACAAATGTTTTCAGACAGCAGAGAAAGATGAGATTCAGGAATCCTGGGCTCCACTCCAGGCTCTGGAGGGGAGTGTGTTCTAATGGGCACAGATTCCTCAGTCCATTCTCCCAAAATGGGATCCCTTCTGCCCTGCCCTATCCCGCTCTTGTCTCTTCCCCACCACTGGTGGCTTGTCTCAATGCCAGTCTCAGCTCCTCAAGTGTCTCATCAGAGATCCATTCTCCTTGTCCAGAAAAATCTCCCCTTGCCATTTCTCAGGTCCAGTCTCCTTCCCCACTCCCAGTTTTATTGACCTGCCATTTCCAGTTTCCCCCACCTCTTAGTTCCTCGTTCTGTCTGTCTCCTCCACACTGACTTCCACTTGCTCCCTTTATCTCCCCAGTCACATTTTTTGCCCACTCTGAATCCTAGCCCCAATCTACCTGTCCCAGATCCTCAACTTGTCTTAGTGTGTCATGGCCTCCCATCCTCTTGGTTTCCATCTCTTTGTTCCAACTGTCCCACTTTTCTACTCCGGCTCCCTTTCCTCTTTCACCAGTTTCCTTTTGCCCCCCTGGTTCTCAGTTCCTGTCTCTTTTGCCAGACAATTGCAGCTCCCCCACCCCACTCCCTGTCATAATCTATTTGCTTACTAGTTCCAGTCTGCCTGGGTCCCAGTCTCCTTCTAGCTGATATCCCAGTATCCCCCCTACGCCATTCTCAGTCCAAGTTTCCGTCCAGTGACGTAGTGAGGGTAGCCAGTGCCTGGGAGCCAAGCCCACATTTGTGCTCTCCCATGTGTTCTACGCTGTCCCGTGCCTTGCAGGTCCCCCTGACATAAGGCAGGAACGGGGCCTCAGTCCCACTCCCAGATGCCCCATAGAGTGGGGTCTGTAGAGGCCAGGGGCCCCGGGCCCCACTGAGGAGCTGCAGGAAGCACCAGGTTGTGCTGCACCAGGGCTGGATTAGAGGGGCCCTGGCCCAGACTGCCCAGTTTTAGGGTGCCTTCTGGCACCCCTGTTCCCTCACCATATGGGCCATAATGGTGGCAGGGCAGTCCTGGCAGGCACCCCAGGCCCAGCAGAGGCAACAACTACACCCTGCCCTGTCCCTTGGGGCAGACTAGCTGGCCAGGTGTGGGGCAGCGTGTGGCTACTGCTCTGCTGCGCCGTGGGTGCCTGCCCCCTGTGATGAACCAGTCGGCTGGGGGTGGAGCAGGCCAGAAAGCTGCCCTAAGCAGATCACTGGAGGGAGGGCATCCTCTGGCCTCGGCTCCGCAGCACTGAATGGCCCCCTCCACTGCTGGGGAATATGGGCACCCTGCCACCCTTCTGGCCACACAATGAAGGAATGGGGGTGTCAGAAGGCACCCCAAAATTGGGCTGCCTAGGTCAGGGACCCTCTAATCTGGCCCTGGTGTGGGGCTGATCCCGTGCCCCCCGGCAGCTTAGTGTCCAGGGGCTTGCCTCCCCCCCCCCCCCAATCCCCATGCCACTGTTTCTGTCTCCCACCACCAGCCTTCAACCTTCTCCCATTTTCAACTGGGTGGACTGGGCTGGAGACAGCCTCTGTGTGAGATCAAGCAAGACTCTGACCCATGACTTTTGGGATTGTAACTCAGCAACTGAACCACTCAGCCACTGTTCCTCATATAGGCTTATAACTTGGCCAGATTTGAGCAAATTTTCGTGGGGGAAGCAAAAGCCACATCCCTAACAGAGACCAGCCCTCCCGTGCTTAAAGTCTGTGCTCCAAAGAATGGGGGTGGTAAAAAAGGTTGCCAGAATTTTTTACTGCAGGAAAACCAATGCATTATTCTCCTAGCCTCATCCTTGGAAAGAGATGAATTGTTTTGGCTAAAATTTAAAAAAAAAAAAAATCAGCTTGAGACAGACACTTGGCATGGAAAATTTCAACCCCAACAATTAAAGTTTGGCAAAATTATGAGCAATGGAAAACAGTCTTATAATGGGATGTGTCAGACAACCTTAATAACAGGCAGTACTACCAGCCCTGCTTATGATCATTTTTGAAGCATAATGATCACTAATTTAGATCTTTGAAGGATTCAGTTTATTGCTTCTTGCAAAGCTTCATTATAGCCAAAAACAAATCATGGCATTTATCTAGTTAATCATATGACCAGATCACTGAATCAGCTATTCCCTTAACAGCAAAAAATAGCCCATGTCAGCAGAATGCAAAGAATTACTGCTGGGAGTATAAATCTTGTAGATACTAATACTCATACATCAAAGGAAATTAAATGCTGAAATTGTGGCATTAAACAAAGATCACAAAAACATGAAATTCCTGAATGCCCAAATCACATGGAACAGATTTCAAAAATGGAGTTCACAGATGTATCATATAGAAAAACTCTTCCTCTAAAATTAACAAGTGAAGGGGCAATTGTAAAATATTTTTTAAAGTTGGGGGAAAAGATCTGTATGTTATCTTAAACCGAATTGCTAGGATGGTTATTTTTATTATTGTTATAAAAAGTGAAGATCTGAATTATACCAACCAAAAATAAAAGCCATGCTTCTATACATTTTGTTTGTGATATTGAATTTTGGATTGCAAAAAAATTTATTCAAAGTTTGCCTTAACCAAGAGCCTGACCCTACAAACTTTACGACTAATAATCCTTACTCATGCAAGCACTACCATTGACCACAAGAGATTAACAATCTGCATTTGAATAGACTCCATACAGATCAGGCCCAGCATATTTAAGGGGAGTAGTATTCAATCCCCATGGCTTGTGTAAAAGAGAAAAGGGAATGAAGCATCAGGTTCTGAGGGTACATCTATACCACCAAAACTACCGTGGCAGTAAGTTTCAGACCTTGGGTCAACTGATTCAGGCTCATGCTAAGAAGTTAAAAATAGCAACGTAGATGTTCTTGCTTGGCCTGGAGCCCAGGCTCTAAAATGGGTCTATCGGGGACAGTCTCAGAGCCTGAGTCCCAGCTTGTGCAGTAGTCTCTACACTGTTATTTTTAGCCATGTACTACAAGCCCTGTGACCCCAAGTCAATGGACCTGAGCTCTGAGACTCTCTGCATTGGCTTCTGTTTTGCAGTGTAGACTGTTTCTCTCTCACTTCCAAATCTGCCATTTTAAAATGAAACCAGTACCTAACAAAAAAGGCTCTCTCCTCTTTAGCAACATAAATGTACTTCATCTCAGTTTGCCCAGAGTAGAGCAGGGTATTTAACTATACAAATCTCTCCGATTGTCTGCATGTTTTTATTTGGAAAAAGCATTTTCTGTGAATGTCTGTTTTCATTTCGAATTTACAAAAGACAGGTTATCTGGAGCAAAGCTGTATCTTCAGCTCATTTTGCTGCTTATATGAGTAGCACTTCCCAGGGGATAGACTTCTGTCTGGTTATCACACATGCTCACAAAAGGACGTACCCGCTCCCTTAAGTTACTGAAGTGATATTACACAATAATATCTGTAGTATGCCTACAGCACTTCTCAGGTTCAAATGCATATCAAGTCATTCATACTTGTTACTCCTCTGTGAGATCTAAAACCTATTGAAATCAGTGGGATGGGCTTCAATGGGTTTTCTGTCAAGCCCTTGCTCACACTGAATATCACATTAATAGCTTCACTGGTGTTAGGTAATATGAGTATAGTGGTTCATAGTCTGACCCTAGCTTTTATCCATGAAGTGACTGACCCAAGGTCACATAGCAAGTGAGCTGCAGCTCAAGACACTGATTCTTACTCTATGCTCATTCCTCCAAACACACACCTTCCCACAAACAGAAGAGGTTCCTCCACCTGCATACTGTAAGGCCAGCTGAGGATGGGGCCATAAGTCATCATTTTTGTACAAATCATTGATAGTCAGCAACATTTCAAAAGTCAAAAGTTTAAAAAAAAAAAAGTTAATCTCCCCCCCCCACCCAAACAATGTTGTTAAGCTATAGGAGAGTTTAAGATAGTGCCTGAAATAGTTTATTAATCTTTGCATGTGCAGACTTCTATTTAACAAAGGATGTACTGATTTCAAATTTAAAAAATGGTCTTGGATTCAGACATCATCTCCAAATTTCAGCCTGGAATACTCTCTGTAGCTGTTTTGTAAACACACAAAACTAGACACTTACTGACAGAAAGGTTATCGTGTGACACTATCTCACTATTATAAACTGTTGCCTTGGAAAATATGCAAACTGAGGGCTAGTCTTCACTGATGGCAGTGAAATTGCCACTGTCAGATCGACCTTCCTGATTGACTGATCAGGTCTGTGAAGACCCAGTAAGTCAGTCAGGAAGCTGATCTATTAAGACCACCATGTAGTGCTGAATCAAAGGGAGGCTCTTCCTTTCCACTCAGTGCAGTGAACCAGTCAAACTGAGATATGCAAGTTCTTTTAAACAACTTGCATATTGTTGTTCGACTCATGCTGAAAATGGTTAGCAGTTTAGACCTGCCCTGAGATAGCTGAACTAGGTCTGAATGTAGGCACATCCGCCTTGTAGTGATGTGTTAACTAAGTACTTTGGCAATAGTTGAGTTTCAAAGTAGCACTAACGCCTTTAAAATCTGCCCGCTATGTCCCTGATTCAGGAATTCTCTGACTCATAAGCTTATCTTTAAGCACATAAACATATCCATAAGAAGTTTTCTGAATTGTGATCCAGATGCTTTCGGCTCAGTTACAACACCCAGAGGCAGAGGGGCAGCTGGTGGGGGCAAAAATTGCAGGAGATACCATGCCTGGGCAGGGCAGGAACAGGCATCATGGGCCCAATTCTGCTCTAAATTGCCCCCGTCTTCTCTACTGTCTTCAGAGGACTTACTCCACATTTTCACTGATGCAACTGAGACCTGAATCTAGCACAATGTCCCTTATCTGTAGTGATATTCCAGGGAACAGGTTCACCCTGTCATCATAGCCGCACCCACAACACCTGCCATGGCATTTAGTACTGTCAGCAGCACCAGCAGCGCCCCATCCCTTTACACTTGGAAAGCCCTGGCTGCAAGAATGTTTCCTGCATGGCAGCACTGGGGTGAGGAGGGAAGAGGTTCTCTGCCTGCTCCTTACCTACTAGCACATTAATGCCAGCACTGCATGTTAATTCGCGGTCCATGTTTCTATGTCTCCTACCATCAGTGCAGGTAATTTTTGTCAGAGACATTTGGGTCAGAAAGAACCACAGTCACAGAATACTGGCTACAAAAGGAGCTTGCTTCACACCTCTGCACTTGGGTAGCTCCACCAAATACCTGCTCTGCTTTCTATTGTGCAGTCAGTCCCTTGTTTATTCACTGTACTGTCTTTGGACCTCTGGACTTTGTAGCTAAAGCAGGAACTCGGGGCCTTTCTGGCTTTAACAGGAATTTTGTGTGCCAAAATAGGACCTTCAGTCTACCCATTCTCCTCCTCCCCATTCTAAGCTGCTTCATTAAATTAAACATCCTCCTTCCCTACAGTTGTCCCTGTATGACTGATTAGCAGACCACTATTCATTTTCACAAAGCTCCTGTGGTTTCTGTGCACTTTAACCTCTACTGAATGTTGGCATGTAAGAAGGGCGGCCAACTCACACATGATCCTGCATGAGCAGATGTCATGCTGTATCACCCAGCCTCAGTTTCCCCTCTTGATTCCTCTATAAATCCCCCAAAAGAATCTTTTAGAAGTCCAATAACTACTTTTTTTGGAATCTGGTTTTATTAACACAAGGTTTCAAAATAAATACCCCCCCCCCAAAACCCAGCCCTACACTGGGCTCATTCCTGCCTCCCTGAAGCTTTCTTCTTCTTTTCTATAGTTTTTAAAACACAATTTGGTTTCATCACTGATTGCAGGCATGTATTTAGCATATATTTCATGTCAGTGATTTAGTCAATGTTCTTTGGTACAATCAGTACATTTACAAACATCTCCTCACTTCTATGGATAATTCCAAGAAGAAGGCATCAAAATATCAAAACCACACTTGTATCTGTAACAGATCTCCCCCCTCCATTGTCCCTAAGGCAATCTTAGGAAACAAAGATGCAAAGGGGGTACTTCTGAAATCACAGTACTTCTTCATGCCTGATGCAGTGCTAAAATCCATCTGAAGACCAACAGACATACCCATAAGCAGGTTGATAAGAATGATACATTTCATCATACTTTTCTATAAGTAGAAAGCCAGTCAACCACCTAGTGGCTAACATCAAAGAGCAGAGAACCTCCTAAGTACTCAGTACAGCAAACACCCATCTATTAAATACTTCTCATACTGCATGGTACTAGTAGGAATCAAATATGATACAACATGGAGTTGCTTTTCCCCTCAAAGTATGTTTCTTCTGTCATTTATAGTCATGTTCCTTTTCATTTTTTAATAAAATGGTGAGACAGAGCTGAATTTAAATTAATTTGTTGGTTGATGAGTTTCTAATGAGATTCCAGGCTGATACCCTGTATTTCTTTCTTGATTTATTTAACATTCAAACATCTCATGCTTCTTTAACCAAGCACATCAAACCTTGGTATTGTTGCAATTCAACTGTTTTCCCCAGGACCACTGTAAGCCAAGAATGGACTGTGTGTTAGGTTAACACATGCCTGCGGTGAAACAAAGATTCTGTCTAACTGACAGTTCAGGGTTGCATAGCTATACTCTTTATGTAATTTTCCTGTCATTTTTGCTTACTGGCCCAGACATTTCTCCCATGGTTATTGCTATCAGAACTGCAACTTCAACCCGAGTTATAAAGCTCAAGCGTCCTTCTATTTATTTCATATATCATCATCAGTAAAAGCAGAGAGCAAACTGCAGTTTTTCCAGCTGCTGGAATATATACTTCTGGATGTGACAGAACAAGGCAACAACAAAGAAAATAAATTTGTTTTCACATCTTTCCATGACCAACTGATGCTGGAAGACTGAACAACAGAAAAGAAATCACCCCAAAACCTCTTTTCTAAACAGAGGAAAGATGAGATGCTAGAGAAGGCGCAAAGGAGATGTTCACTTTGCCCAAGCCACAATATAATGATCACAAACCTCTGAGGAATACAGTATCAAAAATCCTTTAGAACCAATCATATTTTTTATATTCACCCATCAGATTTCCCCTAATCTCCAGAAGAAAGAGCTGCCAGCTGCAGCAGTTTATCACCATAAGAGAAATAATACTTTTTATTTTGCGAAAAACCTCAGTATATGAGAACCACAATATTTGGCAGAAAGGTGAGGCAAAATTGTAAGCAAGGTCTTGTACACTAGCTGATTGGAGACACTCATGCATACTATACTCTGCAGCCCCTCAACTTTCACCAGATTAATCCACAAACCTGATAATTCTTTATAACAACAAAGACAAAACCCATTTACTCAATGGTCCCTTCTTACAGCTTAGCAAAGACTGCGCAGCGTGAAATTGATGAGTAAAAAGTTTGTTGGGGTGCTGAATTGAAATGTTAAGATGTTAAGATCCAACTTATCTTTAAAATTCTTGAAGAGTAAACCTCAGTGTTTTGGAGGTCTGGATAATATCAAAAAGTCTGGACACTGATATGAATATTTGTTTTGGAAATCTTGTGAGAACTGTCATGCAAGATTGTCTAGCATCTTCTGGTATCAGTAAGAGTTTTTAACATTTTGGTATCTACTCTCTTTGTACTCAGGCTAAGGCCCTGACCCTGAATAAAGAGGCTGCAGAACTGGACTCTGAGACCATTGGAGGGGCAGACACTGAGGATGCTATTCCTATGAGGTGCTGAGCACCTTCCAGTTCTAATGAAGGCAAAGGGAGCTAAGGATGCAGAGTGCTTCATAGCAGACACTCAGACCCCGGCGGGTTTGGGTCATGAGTCAACATGAAGTACAGAGGACCATGTTATGATAAATTAAGTAACAACTGGATTTGGTCTACGTTTTAGGCATATGTCTAAGTTGGTTTCACTTTTACTGATCCAACTTGTCCAGTCCTATATGAAATTGGTTTCTTTTCTGAAACAATATAATTAAAAAGTAATACAAGCAGAAAGTTACAAAATACAGTAATGATCTTTTATGAACAGAAACCTTGCATGATTGCAAATAATTCTGACCTGTATGTGATCTTTGTACAGACATTTCCACGTGCATCCGAAGGAGAAAAGGAACAAAACTGGCTGTTGCTAGAGAAACAAAGATCTATACAGTCCAATCTGTACCCAAAAATGGAAAGCAAAGTGTGAGCTAACAAAGGGTATGTCAACACTATGGGCTTAAGCAAAGCCCCGGGCACATTTGGAGTTCATTAAGTTGACTTAAGGGCTTCCTTAAGTCAACTTAATAACTCTCACTCTTTAAGTCAACTTAGGCATTAAGTCAACTTAATTAAGTCAACTTAATGCAATGTGGCCATCTAAGTCAACTTAAGAAGCTCTATGTAATAAGATGTGCCTGCTTAACTCAACTTAATAAAGTCAAGTTGAGCAAACACATTTTTTATTAGGACACTTGCTTAAGTCAACTTAACCAACTTTAAGTTGATTTAAGAGAAGGGTGGATTCACTAAATTGACTTAATGAAGTCGACTTTGAGTTTATTAAGTCGACTTAATAAAGTCAACTTAGCTTTTGTAGTGTAGACATAGCTAAATAGTGCATTAGTATAATGATATTATTTTGAAGAATACATTCTGCCTACAAACACAGGAATTGTTAGATTGGAGGAGATGAGAGGGCCATCTAGTCGTGTGACTGTGGACAGTACTATATGCTTCAGAGGAAGATGTAAGAATCCCACAATAGGTGAATGTACTAGATCCCATATTGACCTCTAATAGTTAAGAGATTGGCTTAAGGCCAGAAGCATGAGGTTAAAATCCCTTCCAAATTTTGTCAGCTTTAAGTATAAAAAAATCAATCTAGATATTCTTGTTACCCATATAAATGTTCATTCACTTTTTGAATTGTACTAAGGGTCTTGGCCTCAACAACTTCCTGTAGCAATGAGATCCACAGTGTAATAATGCAATGAGTGAAAAAGCATCTCCTTTATTACTTTTGAATTTATCACCTTTTAATTTCATTCTGTGTCTCCTTATTCTTGCTATGGTATTCGGAGACCAAAAGCTCTCGATCTATCTTTCCTGTGCCATTCATTATTTTACATAATTCTATTTTGTCTTATTCCTCTCCTGAATTTTACAGTTGTTTAAATCTAATAAAACACCTCACTTTTAATTAAGGCTATCACCTGTCTGTTTCTTAACTTGAATAATTCCTTGGTATTTAAATAGGGAATTGAATAAGCAGCAGCTTCTGGTTTTCAAGTTAAAAACATCTCTGACTTGGAAAGTACATTAGGCTTCTCAACTGGCCTCAGTGAAGCATAAAAAAAAAAAAAATCTTTCCCACAGTTAATGTTCAGTTTACAAGACATTTCTTATAGAGCATTCTCAAAATTTAAAATCACCTAAACAACAAGTGTCTATGCGACAACAGATGCAAGGCTCCATCTGTAACTTATGGGGCATTTCACAATGGCTACTTCCCAGCACATTAATACTTTTACTGTGCATTTAGAGTATGTCGTTTGCAGATTGTTTTAAGATTTAAACTCTTACCTGTCCTCCTTTGGGCTGGTATCTGATGTTGTCTGTCGACCCAATTTTGGACCTGACATTCTTGAGGTCCGGCAGAGGCTGGTTAATAACCCGGAGTTGCTTAGGTGTGGCTGGTGATTTTGGAGGAGTGCGTATGATGGCAACTTTCTTCTCAGTGGGTACCAATACAGCAGACTTGGGAGTGCCTGGAGTATGAGGGGTTCTGGAATAGCTTGGGGTCCCAGGAGTGCCTGGGGTGCGAGAAGAGTAGCTAGGTGGGGTACCAGGAGTGATGGCAGTAGATCCAGGGGTAGTGGGTGTAGAAGTGCCACTTTTTCCTGTCCTGCTGCGAATTGGTTCTGATCCTGTATTGAAGACAAAGAGCATTAAAGCCACAAGGAAAAAAATCTCTCTTTTCTTCATATTGTGTTTGCATAGACTATGACACTTATAAGTATCCCTCAAAAAAACATTTCACACCTAAAGCAAACTCCACCAACTCAGTGGAAAGATCCCACTGATGGCAATGGGCTTTTGGATTAGGCATTAATTTAGTCTATGATGTGGAGATGGTTTTGATCTTAAACTTCTGAACAGTAGGTTTCTAATACACAGCTGCTTTTGGGCAGGCACCGTATCTAGTAGCTTTGAAGAATCCAGAGGGTAAATCCTCAGCTTGAGCAAAGAGTCATAGCTCCATTGACTTCAAAGGAGCTATGAGCACTTAAACCACCTATAGATGTGGCCCCTGGTAATGACTGTTTCATTAGGGCAACTAAACAAGATAATAATTGCAGGACTACCTCTATTATTATTTAATCTACATGTAGAATAAAGTCCATTCAAGTCACGTCCACATCTAAAGTGTAACATTTTGGAACTTTTCTGATGAATGCAAAATGCATGCCCAGTTCTTTCTATTATGAAGAGAGTTTTCTCTCAGGAAGTCCATGTACCATTGCACTCTCTGTTAAGCCAACCTTGCAGAAAGCTGTCTGA
Organism: Podocnemis expansa; assembly: GCA_007922195.1. Classification (NCBI taxonomy): domain Eukaryota; kingdom Metazoa; phylum Chordata; order Testudines; family Podocnemididae; genus Podocnemis; species Podocnemis expansa. Next base: position 11,816,586 of record ML681988.1, on the reverse strand, counting down.
AGGCATAGATACAGCTGCAGCCAAACTGTGTCCCCCATTTCATCTCACTTCAAAGCTTAATCAAGGCAAATTCAATTCTAAAATTATTAAATGAGGCAGCAGAGAACAAACCCAGAATTGAATCAGATGACTCTATTTTATTCCTTTCCTTGCTGTATAGATGCATGTTCTTGGCTTCACTGAGGTTTGTTGGAAACTGGAAACATCCTGGGCCCCTCAGTGTTCTCCACTGGACTGATTCAGTGCCCAGTGAATTCAATTTTTTTTATTGCACTGGGGTTAGAGGGGACCCATGTACTGATGCTTCATAAGGACCAAGTCTCTTTGTTGACCTTGGAACATTAAACAGATGAACCATTCTTTACTCTCACCTCCACTTTTCCCAGATTGGGCTTCTCCCCCACCCCCCAACAACCAGCCATCAATCAAGGTTTTTTCACTGCATTCAGTATGGAGGAAAGAAAAAGGGATTTATCTGGCCCCTACAGTCTTGACATATTTATTTTTTGATTTTACAGGCTTCCTCTTTTGGTGAATGCACTTTGGTATATAGTTGCCCCAGTCAGGAGGTTGGGCAAGTTGCCCATTTCCTGCTTTGGCAGCCAGGGTCCTTATGTACTGAGAGGGCTGCAGTTCACTTTGGATACTCAGACTGGGATTTTCAACAGATTTTCAGTGGGATGTGGGTCCCTAACTCCCTTCACATAACACAAGAACTAGGGTCACCTGATGAAATCAGTAGGCAAAGGGTTTAAAATGAACATAAGTACTTCTTCACACAACATACAGTTAACCTGTGGTACTCATTGCCAGGGGTTGTTCTGAAGGCCAATCATATAGGTGGATTCATAAAAGAATTAGTTTACGGAAGATATAACAATCAGTTTCAATTAGCCAAAATGCTTAGGGATACAACCCCATACTCTCAGTGTCTTTAAACCTCTGACTGCCAGATGCTGGCACTGGATGGCAGGGGATGAATCACTCAGAACTTCCTGTTCTGTTTATTTCCTGTGAAGTATCTCGTCACAGCCAATGTCAGATACCGGATACTAAGCTAGATGGACATTGGCCTAATTAAGCATGGCCATTCTTATATTGTTAGGATTCTCTTAAAAGGGTTGTAAGAATGACTTCTTAAGAGGCAGAGACAAAAGAATTCCTGTAGGACAGAAGAGTATCAAATATAGGATCTGACGCCTGTGCTGAACATGAGACTGGCAAGGAGAGATGTGTGGGGAGAGGGGTGGTTACATTTCCTTGTCTTGGGGTAGCTTCTTTATAGAGTTCCAAAGGGGTAGCTGGGTTAATCTCGTCCACCAAAACAAACACGAAGTCTGGTGGTGCCACCAGACTCTTTTTAAGCATCATGGTTCTATAAAATTGCTCCTGTGCAAAGAAATCCCCCCTTCAGCTCCTGGAAATCCTGGCTGGTGAGTCCTGTTAGGGAATTAAACAACTTATATCTTCTATAAGGGTACCTTCACTGAGTGTCTTCATTACTGCTTTGTCCCTTTGGCTCCAGACACAATACAAACATGGCCACAGTTAGGAGAAACTCTCCTTTCTGCTCCCTGGCTCAGCCATTTATATTGTTGGCTTTCTTTTCCTGGCTATCCATCTAGTGAGCTTATTCTCTACAAATACAATCAATCCCTTCTAATCTTCCAAACTTTCTGTTACTCTATCCGCACCTAGTACACTGGATGTTTTATGTGCTGGCTTCTATGATGCTCCATTTATAGCTGCTAACAGCACTGTCCCATTCTGATGAAAAGACCTTGCTGGTTAACTGTTGTGTCTTTCTTCTGATAAGTCATTCCATCCCAATAACTTACATACAACTGTACTTTTAGGTAAAGATTTTTTTCTCCTGGCATGGCATTAACTAAGAATCAGGAAACCATTAAACTAAAACAACAAATTAATGAATCTTGCTATTTCTGAAATCAAACTCCTATTTTCATAAGATCAGAATTATTTTTTTTTAAAAAATATACTAATCAAACTGTTTCTTTTTTCTGTTTGTTTATAAATGGTCTATGTTAAATGTGTCACACAATTTGGAATCTCACATGAAGCAACTTTGCATACACAAAATGGGCTTCAAACACAGCCTGAGCCTGAGACTTTGGGAAAGATCAGCTCCATATCTGGACTCAAACCTCTCTCACTATAATGGGTCATAACAGAACCACATATCTGAACATGGCCAACTTTGGGGTCCAGATCTCTGGTGCCAGCAGTACAACTCAGCCCTATTTCTCAAAGCAAAGAAAAGTTAGGGATAGATTTAGTGAGTGTGTGAACTATGGAGCAAGGATGGTGTGGGCCAGAGGACTATTAGGCTGCAGAGAAACTTACGGGTGGTTCGTCGCACTGAAGAGGAGATAGAACTATTGAGGGAGAATGAGTTCTCTTCTCTGTCTCGGTCTCCTGATATACCTCTTCGAACGGGGAGGATGGAGGAAGGTCTTGGTAGAGAGGAACGCTTTTCTGGACTCTTGGTTACTCCATCCTGATAGGAGCAAAAAGAGAAAAAAAATGGCTTTTTTTTTCTTTTGTAAAACACAGTGAACGTGATTATCTAGATTGTTATCTCTCACTAATGTCATTGTGGTTCCTAGGTAGCACCTGATTCAGATCAGTGCAACTCAGATCCAGTGAGATCCAGTTCTTTATGTTTCCTGCAGGAAGTTCTGATGATAATTAGACAGCTCTGAAATATCACTTCACTCCTTAGGGATTTAATGCATTTGGACATCTAGCTTTTGGATTGACGGCCCTTTAGGGGAAGAACTTTCAAAAGTGCTCAGCATTGGCTGGACTCTGCTCTCACTGAAATCAATGATAAAACGTCCCCTGACTTCAGTGAGAGATGAGTTCAGTCGACATCAAAATCCTTTTGAAAAGCTTCCCCCAGATTTTCAGTTTGCCTAAGACAGTGCCGTACAGTCTAGCAAACTAAATGTTTAGAGCCCTGCAAATCTGCAGACATCTGCTTTATACCCACAGACCATTTTTGCAGCTTTTGTATCTGGCAGGGCTCTACTAATTTTTACAAGGCTTCTTAAATGTCAGTCTGCCCATTTCAAGGGAAACACCCTGCTATTTATTTCTGAGCTTCAGTGAAAACCTTGCTGTCCTACAGATTTAACCAAAAATGTATGAAAGCCTGATTTGGCTTCCACTAGAGTAAATGTCAAAACCTGATGTGAGTTTAATGGGGGAAAAGTGGACCCTTGGAGCTTGAGTCAAATCCCAATGAAGCCAAATCAGGGAGTCTATCAGCTTCAGTGGGTTTTGGCCCTTAAGGAAAGAGTTCTGATTAGGAAGTAATGGAACAAGAAATCCTGAAAGATCTTTCAGTGTAATGGACTTTGTCATGCAAATGTAAGCAAATATCTAAAGTCTATTCCTGACATTCCTTGGGATTTCACCTGCAGAGTGACTGCTGGATCACGGTTTCATGATGATTCAGACTGCACATTATTAGGTAATGTGAGTGCTTAAATGCTGACTTTTGAAATATAAAAGTGAGTTATATTTCCTCCAAAAATGAGATGTTTGGAGAATTTTGGTTGCTGATTAAATTTTCAAAGCAAGACAGTTAGCTTCTGAAGGCTTAGCCTGTTTCCTTCTATATTGTTCTTTTCCGTGTTTAGACTAGTGTGTGTCTGCTACTTTACCTCATTAAATCAGTGTATATCAGAGCATATTAAAGAACTTGAGCATTTGTGAACCTGGAAGCCAAACGCAGCCTGACATAAGCAGCTGTCTCACCCATGATAATCCCAGGGTCTGGTGCAAGAAATACTTGGTGTACGTTGGTCAGAAAATGGATGGAAGTGGGGCAAAGTGGCTCACTAGTGTAATGGTCACCAAGCTGGCTTTTGGTGGGTATATAAAACAAGTGAACATGAAGGGGGGCTGAAAGAGGAAGCCATCAGTAGGAAGGTGTAAGACAACATATCATGCAGCAGCCTCAAAACATGTAAAGTTCCATTATGCCCTAATATAATTGGTCTCTGCTTTCAGTGAGAATTGTGCCCTCTTCTGCCAGGCATTTAATCTGGTCCCCCCAGAACATGAACTAGCTTACTGAGAGGCAAGCTGGTGCTGCTGTACTTAGTCACTTACATTTATTTTATGACCAGTTTACACCGGGGCTAGATCTTCTATCTCTGTAAATGGGGCGCAACTCCCCTGAAGTTAGTGCAGTTGTGTCCATTTCACCAATGGTGTATCTGGCTCAACAACTTATGGTCTTTCCAGCATTGCTGTAGCCATGTTGGTCCCAGCATATTAGAGAGAGAAGGGCAGTGAGATAATATCTTTCACTAGACCAACTTTTGCTGGTGAAAGAGACAGACTTTTGAGCTTCAACAGCACTCTTCTTCAGGCCTGGTACCCAGACTGTCAGGGTTAAATACCAGGTGAAGCAGACCAAGAGCGAACACATGTTGCAAGAGCAGTTAACACCTTACAGTCATAGCAAAAGGGAGAACTGGTGACATTATTTATGTCATTTAGTACACAGCAGAATTTATGCTGGAGAATCTGGAACAATCTCCTTTGGTTTTATACATGTTGTGGCTCAAATTCTCTAGATGGGATCCCAGTTGTCCTGTCACTGGATCTGACTAACTCTCTAAGTAACTTCAAGAGGCCAGGTCCATACTGCAGACATATATTGATAAAACTACATTGCTGAGGAGTGTGAAAAACCCACACTCCTGAGGTATATAGTTATCAACCAACCTAACCCCCTGGTGTAGACATTGCTAAGCCAGTATAATAGCTTCTCCAATGGACATGGCTACTGCCTTTTGGGGAGGTGGATCTTGTATGCCAACGAGAGAAGGTCTCCCATTGATGTAGGAGAATCTTCACTTAAACGCTACAGTGACACACCTGTACCAAGTTCCAAAGAGGCAGCCGTGTTAGTCTAGTAAAGCAAAAAAAGCAAGGAGTCATGTGGCACTTAAAAGACTAACAGATTTATTTATCACATGAGCTTTCGTGATAGAATATCCCACTTCGTCAATTGCTTTGAAGAGGGAGAACATACAGAATTGGATGAAAATAAATGCAGGGGAGTGTAAGACATGGGATCAGATCATACTGCAACAGCAAATGAGAGCATTTGTAAGGATTCAAACTTTAGGAAACAGCATACAGAGAGAGGGTGAAGTCAAATTATCAGAATCCATAGTCACTATTCAGCCCTGCTTTCTATTAATTCGATTTCGGCTGTTTCTCTTTGAAGTCTTGATGTCCCATTGATTTTCTTGACGACCATCGTTAACAAGTCATCAGTGGACTCCATTGATGACTTGTTAATGATGGTCATCAAGAATCAATGGGACATCACGACTTCAAAGAGAAACAGCAGAAATAAAATTAATATGCAAATTAGATTGTGTGAAAGCAGGGCTGAATCGTGACTATGGATTCTTTTCACATTATAACAGGTAATTTGACTTCACCCTCCCTCTGTATGCTGTTTCCTAAAGTTTGAATCCTTACAAATGCTCTGATTTGCTGTTGCAGTATGACCTGATCCCTTGTCTTACACTCCCTTGCATTTATTTGCATCCAATTCTGTAAGTTCTCCCTCTTCAAAGCGGAATATTCTCCCATGAAAGCACCTGTACCGGTGCAGCTGTAATGCTGTAAGTGAGGACAAGCCCCAAGTAACTTAACTGAGACTTTTTTAGATTCAGCAGTGAGAGAATAAGATCCATGGAATTCACCTGTGCACCTCTCTGAGCTATTCCCTCTATCGCTGCTACCTTACCTTAGCATCTGATTTTGAGTATGGAAAGCAGTCTCTTGGGCCCGCCGAGGAGGGCCGTGCAAAGTAACTGTCTGTATCGAGAAAAGTAGCCCTTTTAGTAGTTAGTGAGCAAGCTGAGCTGGGTCTCGGAGGAAGCAATGACTTTGCTCTAGATTTTGAGGCAGGAATCTTTGACAAAGAGGAAGTCTAGTCATGAGAAAACAAACAAAAGAAACATAACATGAAGCTGAGCAATGAGATGAAGGGAAAATACATGCAAAATGGATAACAGAAAAGATGCCAAGCTATGAATTAAACTTACTTTTCAAAGTCCGCACATGTAAAATTCAAAAACACACAAGCAAGCAAGTACTGGGTTTTTGAAATGACAGCATCTATCTCTGCAGTAGCAGCTGACTAGACAGGAACATGCAGACAGCAGCTGAGAAATAATTCCAAGCTCAGGTCTGATGCCAGCAGTACACAGTGCTCAAGCTAATGCCTAAAAATAGCAGTGTATATGCAGTGGCATGGGGGTGGTGGCGCAGGCCAGCTGCCTCAATATCTTGGTAATTGAGTGGGATCGTCTTCCAGTAGCTAGCCTCAGTTGCACCTTGTGTCTCCACATCTACACTGCTAATTTAGACACGAGTTCAGGCAGAGATAGTGTGTGCATGTCCACACAAGTTGGGATCACTCCTCCCAGATGCTTTGCAGATAAATTCACCCTAAGAATGGTCTCAGGCTAGCTTGCCTTTTTTTGCAGATTCAGTTTTGTTCCCTCTGAACTGCAGATGCAAAAGCCAGCTCGTAGACATTAACGGTTGGTGGAAATCTGCAGGACCAAAGAGAGCACCTGCTTTTTTAAAAATCAAGTCCTATATATGAAACATCTCCCTTTCTGGGAATGTTCCACAATAAAATATTAATAGGAGGCTTAGGAAAAAAATGCTACTCACTATGGCGAAATGACATGATAATAACACCTCTTCTACCTCATCTACCCTCAAAATCCTCATAATCATGTCACTATGTTAGAAAGATGATCACATCACTATGGGCCACATTGTGAGCCCCTTACAGACACTGGTAAGCAGTTACCCCCATGTCTCGTTTCACTGAAGTCAATAGGACTACTAATGCCTCACCAATGGTTGCAATCTGGCTCTAATATCTTTTCTTTTATAGGTACACAGTAGAATGAAAAAGAGTAATTGGAAGCTATTGGCAGTGAAGGCCTGAGCCTGCAACACTTTACTCACATGGGGTGAAATTATTCATGTGAGTACTCCCACTGGGACCACATATGTGTAAGAACTACTTAGCACAAGCAAGAGCTGCAGAATCAGGTCCTTAGCAATGCACAGTGTGACTGAAAAAATCAGTGTTACCTTTAGAGAGCATAAGGAATTAGGGCATTGTAAATTATATCACTTACTGAAGATTGGGCCCAGATCTCTTCTCCCTACACTAATTTTATACTGGCATAGCTCCACTGACTATGGCAGAGTTATTCTTGATTTACATTGGTTTTAAAGAGATCCGAATCAGGCACATTAACATAGCTTGAAACAACTGTTAAACTGCAAAATGAAACAAAGGAATTCCCACACATCTCAGGAATTCTTAAATTCTAATGCCTTCCCTTGGCAAAAGCTGTCACTTTAGTCCTACTGAATTGGACCTTTGTCGGAGTTTCATTAATAGCCCTTGTGAGAGACAAACTCAGTTCAATGGTTGGAGATACCTTTATATTGGGAAAGTGTATTTCAAAAACCATCATTTAGGCATACACATCAGTTGTCATGAACATTGATGTTGCTATCTTAGGTAAAGGGAAGTGCATAAGCGACCAATGGCCAAGTCTGCCAGAATTACAGAGGGTATTTAGGTGAGTAAAGACGCAGAAAGGCAGTGGGAGTTAAGCATCGAACTCACTTAGGCACTTTAAAATACCATTGGCTGTCTACCGGTATCTTTAGTCATCTAAATACCTTTGCAAATCTGTCCTCTTGTGGCTGATTTTGAGAGGACCAGCAGTTTGGGGCCTACAACCTAGACTAAGTGCTTTTATATCCTCTATTACTATAGTATCTGAGTGCAACATAAAAACTAATAAATTTATCCTCCCCTCACTCTTTTTAGGGAAGATATTACAGATGCCAAAGGGACAGCTGTGTTAGTCTAATTCAGTAATACAAACAAGGGAGTCATGTGGCACTTAAAAGACTAACAAATTTATTTATTGCATGAGCTTTCGGGCAGATGCAGTTTTGTCCCCTCTGAACTGCAGATGCAAAAGCCAGCTTGTAAGCATTCTGCTATGAATGTCCTTTGGCACTGTGGAATGAGGTACTACTCCGCATAAATAAGGGAGGCAAAATCTGAGCCCAAGAAATTAACTGACTTGCACGGGATGTGTGCAGTAGAGACAGTAATAGAGTCCAGCCCAGTGCTTTATCTACAATATCATCCTTCTCCCTTCACTGTGTCCTTTTCAAGACAGGAAGATATTTCTGCAAAATTTTGTCCTAGCTATATTTGAGGACCAAAATGAATGTACTTTTGCTTTCTAATAAATGTCCACATAGGGCCATGTGCTATCAGCAGTCTCTGGCAGAACTCCCATTGTTGTAAGGGCATGCTGCTTATGTGGGACTGGCAGTATGTGGCCCTTACAATAAGAATCAGCGCTTACAATGGTTAAGAGACTGCTGAAGATGAAACATGGATATTTCATTTATGTCATAAGCTAGTTAGAGAGCACGCAGTCACAGTACTTGCTTCCTGATATAAATTAGCCAATGCTCTTAACACATGGGTGCGATGGGGAAATGATCCTCTCCAAGAGGGTGGACCTGCTTAGCTTCATTGTTCAGAAATATGACATGTAAGTGATAGTCAAGTATGAATGCTCTGAAAATGGATGACAAGCATACTCAACTGCAATGCTATCTAACATGACAGCTGGAGTGGAGTTATGGAACTGTTATGAGACAGCCACTTTGCGAGAGTTGAGCAATGAAATGCACAGTAAAGCAGGAGGAAACACAATAGTGACTGGTGCTTGAGAGGTCAGGATGTGGACTGCTCCAGGGATTTAGGAAAGAAGGCATATAGCGGGGGATGCTCTTGGGAGGGGATGCCCTAGGGACTGTGAAGGAAGACAAAATAGAGCAAGACAAGCATAGATTTCAGCTCTTTGCCTTAAAACTGACAACAAAAAGAAAGAAGATACAAGAAAGGAGACAGCTCAGTAGAAGAATGCACACTGCTTGTTTGTGTTAGTAGTGCTCCAAGGGCATAGACGGCTCTGGAAACAAGCAGATAGTGACTTCTCCTGAGGAGATTATCAACATTTACATCAGAGGAAAATGAATTTTGCTGGTGACTCAAACATGAAGTCAATATATGCACTTTGTCAATTTCCAAAGGGACAGCCGTGTTAGTCTAGTCCAGCAAAAAAACCAAGGAGTCATGTGGCACTATCACTCATATTTCTGAATGCTTTAATTAGCAATATCAAAGGATTGCTCAATCTAGAAATGGGCCAAAACTGCAACCCTGGATGAAATACTCACTTTGATAGAGTTCAGATCTAGATTTGGACCTAAATGACACATCTCTCATGATAGTCATGAATTACTTATGCTGTTGTAATCATCATCAACATTATTGGCTATAACATCATCTAATAATATTTGCCAGGCACTGACAGTGTGTTCAGCATTTACATGGTCCCTGTCCTCACATTGCTTACAATCTATTTAGACAGATAAAATCCATCAGGCATAAAGTACACTGGGAGATTCAAAAGAATGGGTTCAGTCTGAGAAATATTTGTTGTGGTTGTTATTCAATAAAGCATGAATCAACACAGTGCTACAGTTGTGATCTAGCATGTGTGGGCATTTTGAAGAAAAGAGTTTCAGAGCAGAATTTGAAAGATGTCAGGCACCTGGAGCACTGGGGTGGGAAGGGTATATAGGCAATATTGGAGAAGGGCTGGAGAGTAAGAATGGAAGTGGGGCAATACTCATGGTAGGGTTGTAAAGAATTAGATGTGTGGCATGCATGACAGCAGAGATGTAGGTGGGGGTGTAGTCTGCACTGAACATTGAAGGTGAGGATGGGAAGGCAGACAATTTTGTTTAAACTTAACATTTTAAGGTGGAGTGAAGTCCAGGACATGACCTCAGCTCAGCCAAACAAAAGACACATTTTCATATGAGATATCATTGATTAACACTTGCCAGAAATCTGTGAACTCTGAGGAAAAAAGCAATAAAAATGTAATGCTTCATCCAAAGACTCTTATCAGCCAATCATGAGGCAGGATTTTCTTTTTATATGTAACAATCCAACAAGATGACAACAACAACCAGATCATCAGATAATGTCCATCAGTTCAGCTGCAGTATGCTCCAATGGACCTATGATGATTCACACCAAGTGCATGCCTGGCCCTATATATTTAACATTACTAAACTTGATTGTAACTCAATAGGTGGTGTGTCAACTGTACAACACCTAGCACAATGGGGACCTTGTCCGTGACCGTGGCTCCTAGGTCATACAATAATACTACATAATAGTAATAATAAACTATTATAGAAATCTCTACGATTATCTGTTTTTGTAATTCTGAGGTTATCTAACGAGAATGATTGTAATTAAAAAAGGAATTCAAAAGGGAATGCATAGTTCTTTACTGACATTGAAACAAAACCACCCTAGACAAGAGAAAAAGAAGTTTTAGAAAGATAAATGACAAGAAGATTATTTTACTCACTGAAAGTTTTTCCTTTGCTTGTTTAAAAACACCTGGAGCTTGGTTTGTTTCACCACCTGCCGCTGTTAGACCCAAAAAACAAAAAAGACCCTTGATGGTTAAAAATAAGCATTTGAACTTCTGTACCCCTCTAGTATACTCAATTGTCTTTTAAGCACTGTGCAAAGCAATGATCTAGTGAATTACTGTATGCAGTGTATGTAGCACCTTAAAAAATAAAAGAATACATGTTACTATATTCATGATAGTTCCCGTTAATCTATGAATTCTAGTCAACAAATCAGAATCATGTTTGCCTATTCCTAGTGGTGTAGGACTGAGGGCCAAGATTTTGAAGAGTGACTTGGGATTTTGAGACATCTCAAAGGGCCTGATTTTCAGAAAATGCTGAACTGGCCTCTGAATATCAGACACCTTTCAGGCAATTCAAGCTGGAAACTCAAAATCTGAGGCATCAAATGACTAGCCTCTTTTCAAAATCTTACCCAAGAACTCTAAATGGAAAGAAACCAATTCACTGTTATGTATTCACCATAATTTATCCTACTGTAAGTCCACTGATGTCAAAACAGCCACACTGGTATAAAAGTTGAGTAACACACAGGTCAATCAGACCCTCAGACTTTAGTTTAATATCTCATACTCAGGCAACTGTGACCATTCTCTTTCAGTGTTATCCTGTCATTCTTGTGTGAGGAAACATGATTTGAAATAACAACTGAGGTGAGACTGAAAGCGTTTGACTTTGATTCTAAGGGAAAGTCTCAAGCTGAGGGGCTTTTCAAAAAATTGTGTACTAAATATCATACAGAAAGTTGTGGGTTATGTGAAATTTAGCAATAGATAAAATCCTTCAAAATAGCACAGCACAAGATTCTGAATGGTCATAGGAGGAAAGTTGGGTGGTCACAACCAAGTTTTCTTAGCTGAAGTCCTGGATTTTGTTCAGTCTGTGAAACCAACCCCAAAACTTTGTCCATGGTAGCAAAGGCAGGTTTCCCCTTAGCCTTGGCAGTTGTCCCAGCACATTCCCTTGCCCGTAGCAATGGGGAGGAATGAAATCCTTGTACTCCAAACAAGGCTGCATTTCCCACTCAATACTTTTGCCCTCTTAAATAACATTCTTGCTTTGTTCTTTTTCTTTGATTTTAAATTGAAGAAGTAGAAAAGAAAGCTTGAGAGAGGAAAAGAGAACAGAGAATTGACAGTTTAGTTCTGTTTATGGCTGATCATGTTCAATACAACCCTTGTGCATTACAGTATATTTGACCACATCTGTTACTGCTGTTTTTTTCATTTTAAATGTTTCTTTATTCCTTTGGTATTTAGCTCCAATTGCCTATAGCTATAAAGTAAAGAGTCCAATTGTACTTTTGTGACTCACTTACCTGAAAGCATAACAACTCCTCCATCTGAACAGAATACCTGGATCATGACGTCACACTGTCCTTTCGTGCTCTGCTACCAGTTTAATCACACAGTAAACATATTTAAGTCAAGGTAGACAAGCCTAATGCATGTTTGGCCCAGTTCAAAGGCTAAGCAACTTTGCTGGCCTACCCTATGACATCCATGATGTGATGTCATAAAAGCAGCAGTGTCTTCTAACATCAGCCTATCAGACAACACAACGAAAATTAGGGTAAAGTTCAGATGATCAAATAAAGCTGTCTTTTCTTTCTGCCTTCTTTCTCTTGAGGATACTGTGGTTGCCATTAAAACAGCCAGCTTCTGCCCATGGTTCCTACCCAGTGACATGTGAGTTATTTTCTGTCCCTTGAGATTATAAGAGAATTTTGTGATATTTCATTGCTACTTCCCTGAACGGTAAATATGGACATATTTTGACTTCTAAATGGAGACACTGGTGTTCCACACGATTGCTCTTTGGGCAAGTTTCATTTTTGAAGTACAAAAAGATAAACATGGAAGTTCTGGCTGCTGGAATGCACTCAGCATTACACAGAATACTCTCTGGGGGCATTTATAGCTAGGCATCTAATTCGATTCTCAAACCAAACAAAAAGCTCTCACTGAATTCAATAGAACAGTTGCTGGTCTAAAGAATTTACGTTATATTCAGCAGAAAGGAAGAATGGTCAACATGCTTATTGGTTTACAACACTGAGTTAGGAAAATCTAAATTCCCCGCAAACTCTGTGATCTTTTTAGATGCCCAGGGACCATTCCAGTCCCTGTGTTAGTTAGGACTTTAGGGATATGCAAATTAATGCTATATGCCTATATCCCAGGGGGCAATTCTCTTTGTCACCTTACCTGCCCTAGCAGCAATCATTGGAGTGACTGCACTAATGCAGAAAAGATGAGGAAGAATTAAAATAGGGCTTTTTTGTGATGCCTTGTGATTTTTAAGATCTCTTGAGGATGTGTCAGTGTTAGGTTGTAAAGAATTTCTGTTCATTCAGTGATCTGGTTTATGTTTGTCTGCTTTACAGATGAGACCAAACCTCAGTGTTCAGTTCCAGACCAAAATTATACCAAATAGCAGATCTGAGTTTCAGTTCAACCCATTGTAAAGGCCATGTAAGTTAATCTGATTCAAACTTTCTCAAAGTTTGCTGATATTTTGGATGAGGGGCTTTTATTTGGTTTCTGCATATACTGTTTGCAGAAAATATGAGTTTGTCCTTGGATTATATTTTCTACTTTAGCTACTTTTTGTGTTTGATTTGAATCTGAGTGCATTTATAGATTAAAATGAGGGACAGATAGAAACACTCATTCTGGCACTAGTTAGTGCTAAGTGATGGGCAAATTTCCCCATGGGTTTCTGCTGGAACACTTCAATTCTAACTAGAAGGCTATAGGAAGCAAAAACATTTTTGGGGTTTATGTTGGTCCATGCAAGAGAACAACAGCAGTATATATACAAAAGAGGTGTAGCTATTTTCAGGGATGTAACTCTATGAAACCAGTGCCTGATGCCATAAAAAAACCCTCTCATTATTTTATCTGAAAGCATTCCTCAGCTGCCATCAAATCATGCCAAATGATTAAAAACTGATTCATAACCAATGTGGGATATGAAACCTGTTCCATAAAGGTGAAGGATTCATTAAATGAACTTGTGTCACCTAGTTCCTAATCCCACAACACAGTTTGGGTTCTTTGAACAACCGTTGAATTATGGGCAGGGCCAGATTAAAAGGGCCCTGGGGCCCCAGGCTGCTCACTTTCATGAGGCCCCCAGTTTGGGGGCCCCATCCCCCCCAGACCCAACTGCCTGGGGCCCCAGCTCCCCCCATCTGGGGCCCTCACCACCACTCCCATGATGGGGGCAAGGATGGGCTGTGATCCTGACCAGAGGTCGCAGCCATCTGCGGTGCTCCTGTCCAGGATCAGCTGGCCTGCCTCAGTGGGTGGGACTGGCCAGTGCATGGCTGCTGTGCTCTGGGAGCAGAGTCAGCCTGTGCAGAGTGGCTTCCAGTGCAGCCCTCCAGGCTACACAGCACTGTCAGGCCACCATGTCAGGACCCCACAGCTCAGCCTAGCATTGCTGGCACCTTGGGGGCCCCGGTACTGTTCAGCAGTGCTGTGGGGCCTGGAGGGCTGTGCTGGAGGGTGCTCTGGCATGTGCTGGACCTGCCCCTGGAGCACAGCAGCCATATGCTGGCCCACCACACCGCCCTCCCTCATCCCAGTACCCCAGCCCCACCAGTGCTGTGATGGCAGGGCTGGAAAAGCAGGGATTTTAGGGACTGCAGTCTAGGGCCCCCTTCAGGCTGGATCCCAGGACTGCAGCCACTATAGGCCCTGTAGTAATCTGGCCCTGATTATGGGTCACATACTCTGATCCCATTAAGCTGGTTTTGGTGAAAAAGCAGAGGAGGCAGGGGTCAGAAATGGCTCCTAAGCCATCTTTACTCTCCTTGATTTTGAGCCACTGGACTTTGGACCTTAACGGGAACACACTGGAAACCACTCTAACTTAGATCTTGCTAACCATCTTCCATCCCTGATGAAGGAATAGGCCCAGGTAGGGACCACTATTGTGGATACAAAAATGCACAGTTATGCACGTGGTGTCAGAGAGTGGGATTTGGACCCTTCTCCATGGGTATTATTTTAAGAAGGACTGTGAGGAAGAGTTGGGATCTACCTAATAAAGAAAGGAAAGAGAATCTTTGCAAACAAGCTTGCTAATCTAGTGAGGAGAGCTTTAAACTAGGTTTGCCCCAGCATGGGGACCTAAGCCTTGAAGTAAGTGGGGATCTATAACACTAGGAGGAAGCACTTTGAGGAGGATGCAACAGTGGACACCTCCTGATTCATACTGAGAGGGCAGGGCAATCAGCTAGTTATCTTAGGTGCCTGTACATGAATGCAAGAAGCCTGGGAAACAAGCAGGAGAAACTGGAAGTCCTGGTATAGCCAAGAAACTATGAGTAGCTGGAAACACTGAGACTTGGTGGAGTAACTCACACATCTGGAACACTGCCATGGATGGGTATGAACTGTTCAGGAAGGACAGGCAGGGGGGAAAAGGTGGAGGAGTTGCATGGTATGTAAGAGAGCAATGTGGCTGTTCAGAGCTTCAGTATGAAACTGAAGAAAACCCTGTTGAGAGCCTCTGAGTTAAGTTTAGAGGTGAGAGCAACTATGGTGATGTTGTGGTGGATGCCTGTTACAGACCACCATGCAAGGAGGATGAGGTAGAGGATGCTTTCTTTAGACAACTAACAGAAGTTTCCAGACCACAGGCCCAGGTTTTCATGAGCAGATTTTCCCATGTGTTTCTACTGGAACATCTCAATTCTCACTAGAAGGCTATAGGAAGCAAAAACATTTTGGAGGGTTTATGATGGTCCCCACAAGAGAACAACAGCCGTAAACATACAAAAGAGGTGTAGGCATTTGCTGGGAGAACAATACAGCATTGCACAGATAATCCAAGAAGTTTTTGGAGAGTTTTAGAGACAACTCTCTGGTGCAAGCGCTAAAGAAACCAACTAGGGGCTGAGCTCCTTTTGACCTGAAGCTCACAAACAAGGAAGAATTGGTAGGGGGTGTAGAAGTGGATGGCAGCCTGGGAGGCAGTGACCATGAAATGGTTGAGTTCAGGATCCCAAAAAAAGGAAAGAGAGCCGCAGACTACAGATCCTAGACATGAGAAAACTAGACGTTGATTCCCTTAGGAAATTGACAGGTAGGATCTTCTAGGGGGTCTAATATGAGGAAGAATGGAGTCCAAGAGAACTGACTGTATTTTAAAGAAATCTTATAGAAGGTGCTGGAGCAACCCATCCTGACATGGAGAAAGGCTAGCAAATATGGTAGGCGACTAGTTTGGCTTAACAGAGAAATCTTTAGTGAGCTTAAACACAAAAAAGAAGCTAACAAAAGTTAGAAACTTGGACTGATGACTAGGGAAGAGTATAAAATATTGCTCAAGCATGCAGACGTGAAATCAGGAAGGCCACAGCAAAACTGGTATTGCAGCTAGCAAGGGACATGAAGAGTAACAAGATGTGTTTCTGCAAGTATGTTAGCAATAATGAGAATGTCAGGGAAAGTGTCAGCCCCCTACTGCAGTGGTTCCCATCCAGCGTGCCATGACACACTGGTGTGCCGCAGCAACACCCAAAGTGTGCCATGAGAATCTGGGAGAGCTGGAGTTAAACCTCCCTGCTTGCTCAGCCCAGCCCAGCCATGTGGGCTGTACATGGCTCGGAAAAACGCAGGGGTTAAAGTAAAGGGGAACGCAGCAGAACACAGTTCCGGGGCCCCCTATTTTTATCCTGGCAGCATTCTGGTCCCCCTAAAAATAGAGGATCCCACCAGAATTCAAAGTTGGGTGGGGAGGGCCTAAAAATAGCACAAGCAGCCGGAATGCAGAGTTCCTGTGGCTCTACCCTAACCCAGCCAGCAGAGAGCTGCGGCAGGCCAGGAGTTTGTGAATCTTCTCCTTCACGGCAGAGCCTCTTGTGGCGGGGAAGTAGCTCCCAGCCTGTCAGCCAGCCTGCAAACAGCCCAGGTAAGGGCTTGGGGAGGGCTGCGGCTGTGTGGGGCAGGTGTGTGTGTGTGTAGCAGAGGTGGGTGGGAGTGGATGTGTAGCACAGGGTGTGTGGTGGACGTTGTGGGGCGGCTGTATGGTTGTGGGGGTGTAGGTGGGGGCTGGAGGCTTAGTTCTGGCCCCTGCAGTGATGGAACAGTCCATCAAGGGCAGCAGGGGGCTGTAGGGGGGGGAATGGGACCCACTGGGGTGGGAGGGAGCTGAAGTGGGGTGAGGGTTTGCGCTGGGTGGCAGGGTGCCACTGTGGAGAAGATGGAAGTGGGTGCTGCGCCATGCTCCCCTGCCCTACCTTCCCACTCCCCAAGTTCCCCCTCTCCCCCCTCAAAGCCACTCTTGTTCTCTCTCCTCTCTTGCCACCCTTGTGCTGTTCCCCACATGGCTCCCCTTGTCCTCTTTTGCCACCCAGGCCCTCCTCTGCTCCCCATTCTCACTCCTGCCACTCCACACGACCCCTGACCTCCCCTGTCTTGCCACCCCTGCTCTGCTACCCCTACCACTCCACATAGCAGCATTTCTAAAACACTGTGCCATGGTTCATGAATATTCATGTTATTTTGAGCTAAGTTGAATATTCATGGTTTTTTTTATGGTGGTGTGCCTTGAAAAATTTGAAGATATCAAGGTGTACCATGGCAGAGAAAAGGTTGGGAACCACTGCCCTACTGAATAGGGGAGGGAATACAGGGACAGATGATGAGGAAAAAGCTGAAATACTTCATGTTTTTTTCACCCCTGTCCTCTCATTCAAGGTTAGCTCCCGGACTACTACATTGAACAGCACAGTATAGGGAGGAGGTGAATAGCCCTCAGTCATAAAAAGCAGATTCAGGTCTATTTAGAAAACCTGATGTGCATAAGTTCATGGGATCAGATGCAATGCATCTGAGGGTGCTGAGGGAATTGGCTGATGTGACTGCAGAGCCATTGGCCATTATATCTGAGAACTGGGAACAATTAGAAGAGGTCTTGGATGACTGAAAAATGACATACATAGTGCCCATCTTTAAAAAAGAAAAGGAAGAGGATCCAAGGAACTACAAACTAGCCAGCCTCACCTCAGTCCCTAGAAAAATCATGAAGTAGATCCTCAAGGAATCCATTCTGAAGCACTTGGGAAGAGGAAGATGATCAGGAACACTCAGCATGGATTCTCCAAAAGCAAGTCATAACCTGACCAACCCGATTGCCTTCTGTGATGAGATAACTGTCTCTGTGGATGCAGAGAAAGCTGTGGATGTGATATACCTTGACTTTATCAAGGCTTTTGATATGGCCTCCCATCGTATTCTTTCCAGCAAGTTAAAGCATGGGTTGGATGAATGGACTATAAGTTGTATAGAAAGCTGGCTAGGTCATCAGACTCAGTGGGTAGTGAACAACGGCTTGATGTCTAATTGGTTGCTGGTATTAAATGGAGTGTCCCAAAGGTTAGATCTGGGGCCTATTTTGTTCAACATCTTCAATAATGATTTGGATGATGGTATGGATTGCACCCTCGGTAAGTCTACAGATGCCATTAAGCTGTGGGGAGTGGTATGTAGCCTGCAGGCTAGAGATATGATACAGAGTGACTTACACAAATTGGAGGACTAGGCCACAAGAAATCTGGTGAGATTCAACAAGCACAAGTGCAGAGTCCTGCTTTTAGGCCAGATGAATCCCATATACTGCTACAGGCTGTGGACTTAATGCCTAAGCAGCAGTTCTGTAGGAAGGACCTGGGATTACAGTAGACAAGAAGCTGAATATGAGTCAATAGTGTGCCTTGTTGCAAGAAGGCTAGTGGCATGTTGGACTGCATTAGTAGGAGCATTGCCAACAGACTGAGGGAAGTGATTATTCCTCTCTATTCAGCACTGGTGAGGACATATCTGGAATATTTTATCCAGTTGTGGGCCCCCCATTACACAAAGAATGTGAACAAACTGGAGAGAGTCCAGTTGAGGGCAACAAAAATTGTTTGGGCCTGAGGCACATGACTTCTCAGGTGAGGCTGAAGGAACTGGGTTTATTTAATCTGTAGAAGAGTGAGGGAGGATTTGCTAGTAGCCTTCAACTACCTGAAAGGGGGTCCAAGGGAGGATGGAGCTAGATCAGTGGTTCCCAACCATTCCTTGGCCATGGCACACCTTACTATCTTTAATTATTTTTGAAGTACACTACAGTATAATCTCTAAATGAACTCATTAATATTCATGAGCCAATCCAGAACTCTTTGTGTAGTTTTTTTTTTTTTCAAAAAAAATTTGTGACACACCTGCTCAGGCCTGACGCCACACCTGTGTGTCGTGACATACTGGTTGGGAAACACTGAGCTAGACTGTTCTCAGTGGTGGCAGATGACAGAACTTGGAGCAATGGTCTCAAGATACAGTGGGGAAGGTTTAGAGTGGATATTAAGAAAAGCTTTTTAAACAGGGGGGTAATGAAGCAGTGGAAGGGGTTATGAGGGAAGTTGTCGAATCTCCATCCTTAGGGGGTTTTAAGGCCCGGTTTGATGAAGACCGGGCTGGGATGATTTATTTGGGGTAGGTCCTGTTTTGAAAAGAAGGTTGGACTAGATGACCTCTTGGGGTTCCTTCTAGCCCTAATTTTCTAAGACTCCATAAACCAAAGTAATAAACATCACTTTTAGGTTCTGAGCCAGGAAACATAAATACGTTTCCATTTTATAATATTGTACCCTGAGTGGAAACTCATGGGGCATGCTTCTCTTGTCATTTATACTGGTGTAAATAAGGAGCAACTGCATGTCAGTACATGGAGGTGCCAAACTGTATTACAGAAAAATCACTTCTTACCCCCACATCCTTTAAATAAAAATCTCAAGTCCAATACTTATCTTTCCACTCTGATCTGACAGTGCCATCCAGAATACTGTGAAACTGGACGGAAGATGTTCTAATTTTAGTCCTCTGAATAATGACATATCTTTTAAGATATTGTGAGAATTACTGGTTTTCCTTTTCTCATATTCCCCTATCAAATACAATGTTTTTGAAAATCATTTTTGCTTGAAATGGATTCGTCATTTGACCCCAGATTTCTTCTCTCTCAGCATTGTACTCTACATTCCAGATTCTCCCTGTGGGTTTTGGCTTGAAGCCATAAACATCAGTAACAGATTTGGAAGTGCCAGTGCAGATAGTATAAATGAACAATATACATGTCTTCTTATTATGCATGAGAGAAAAAAGCAAAATAATGAATATGTATACCATGGTTAAGCTGTCAACACTTTCCCACCATATAAATTTACCACAAAATAAATAAAGAAACAAATAAAAATAATGAAAATAGATATTCCTACAACACCACATTCAAGCACAATGCCAAGAATCAACCATGGCACTTGGAGGACCGAGCAATGACAAGCATATATGACCATGACTCCCATCAAATAAATAAAGAAATAAAGAAATACCAAAAAAAGAAGAATGATACAAAACACCAGAAAGTAACATTGTTCATGAAAGTTGATAATCTTGGAGGAAAAATTAAAAAAAAAATAGAAGCTGCTATAGCAATGAGATTTTTTTAAAAAAAGAAAATGTTTATGTTTGCCAGCCACATTGCATAACTGAACACAGCACAGTCACCTGTCTGCTTCCGTTTAACACAGGAGAGATGAGTTGGTCTAGTATATTTGATAGCAGGTTTTAAAATGATTTTCCTGGAGGGAGAGTGGGCCTGAACTTCAGATTTTTTAGCAAGTTCAGCTTTCTTATACACTGCTATGGACAAGAAAACACAAAAGCACACGATCAGGAAAAAGAACTCAAACAATCTGACATGACAACACATCAACCATCAGCCAGACCCATTGCTCTCTTACTCCATTTTGATGCTTTAAGTTGCACCGGCATGAATTCATGCTAGTTTGCAGGAGCTGAGGACTAGTGCATTAATCCCTGGTGTGCTTCATTATCCTTAATAGACCCATGTGAGCATATAATTGGAGTAATAGAGCAGTGTGCCTAGCACCTTGCTTTATATAATTGTATAATATCTGATTACTTAGTATTAATACTATTATGATATTCAACTTCTACAACACAGTAACCTTTCAGTACTGTACAACAGCAAAAATATGGTAATAGTGAGTGTTAAATGAACCTTTTTTCCTTCTCACTTCATCTCTGGAGAGTGTGCTAGGTTCCTTTTTAGCTATTTTTCTTTCAGGAGTAGATATCCTGCCTCTCCCAGTTTTAAAAGGTTTTTCTTTTTTATGCTTATCGAGAGATGATCTTCGCAATTCTCTCTCTGCCTTCTCCTCTTTAGGAACAGTCTCTAACTGTTCTGTCATGATGCTCCTATCATCATCTGTAGGGTCAGAGCAAATTATAACAACAAACAGAAAATTAGTAACAGATGTTAACAACATTTTGGTGGAAGGGACATAATTAAAAATACAGTAGATTGTTTAAAATAAATGGCAGATTATTTTATAACATTTCTAAATTGTGGTGACATTATTACTATATTAATTATTATTTTATTTAATTTTGCTTTCCTATTACTATGGTTTGTTTGGAAGCAAAAATATTTTTTAAAAAAAGAATAATGCACACCTTGAGTATCCGCCCAAAGGCTGTCTGTGTCCATAATGGAGTCATCAATAGTTGTTTCATCTTTGTAATCATCGTATGTCTCTGTCTTGTAATCAGTTAGCAGGATTTCCTCCCTCTCAGGTGAAGCAGGAGCTTCTGGTGAGCCCTCTTTGGGCTCTGCCTGGCTGTCAGCGGGTTCCTCTATCTCCATCTCCACTTCCTCGTCAGGCAGAGAGGCCCTTCTTTCCATTTCTTCCTGCTGTGCAGCAGCAAAGCGCACGCTGTGAGAGACTGATTCACCCTCATCTACGGTTGTCTGCACTACTGTGATGAAATCGTCCTCAATTGTCACAACAGACTCAATAACTCCTTTCAGTTCAGGCATTTCTGCTGGGCCAGCCTGAGTTGGAACCTCTTCTCCATGAGGTGCCTCCAATTCTATTTCTTGGTGCATGTCTGACACAAGTTGTTTGTCATCTTCCACTTCTTCTTCATGCTCTTTGGGTCTTACAGACTCAGGTGTTATATCACACAGAAGCTGCTCTGTGGTTTCTGCAGATCTCACAGTTATGCCTGGAGTCTCTTTAATGTCTTCTTTAGGCTGTGGTATGCTCTCCATCTGGATGTCAGCTGCCTCCTCTTGAACAGAGTCAGCTTGTGAAATGGCCAGGTCGATGGAAGGTTCTGCCACTGGCAACTGCGATGTAATCTCTTCTTCTGACAAAGGGGGTTTCTGAGGTTCTGTTTTTCTGTCATCTGGTTTCAAAGATTCTCCATTCATGTCTTCTTGGATTTGATCATGTTCTCCGCTAGACTCATAAGACTCTTCTTTATCAACTGCTTCCTGATGCACCAGATCAGGCTTAGTAACCTTCTCTTTAATTTCAGTCTCAGACAGTTTGGTGCTGTCTTTCAAATGACTAGGGTCAGTTCTTGAAAGAACATCTGCCTCCTTTGGTTCTTTGGGCAAAGAAGCTAGGTCTTTTTGCTGCTGTTGACTTTCTGGGGTTTCAAGTGCTGCTGTTTTTAGAGAATCTATGTCCTGCTTTGGACCAGCTGCAGCAAACTCACTGATCTCAGTATGTTGCTGAATCTGATATTCTTGTTCAACTTTCCTGGCAGCAACATCCAGCTCGTGTTTTATAGCATCATAGTCAGGCCTGTGTGGTGTTTCTATCTCAGCTGCCTTTGGAACAACACTAAGAGACTTTTCTTCCTTCTCAGTCAATAAAGAAACAGCATCTTTTTCTTTTGCTATCTCTTTTACTAAGGCTTTGTCATACACAGTATCATCCTCTGGTCCAGCTACATGAAGTTTATCAGCTGTACCTTCTTCTGTCATTTCCAAAATTGCATCAGGCCTCTTCTTCTCATGTTTTGTATCTTCAAGGGCATATATTTCTTTAGACTCTACCTGTTCTTCAGTTTTTTCTAACACAGTGTCTAACTTATCAGAACCTTTTTTTTCCTGGTCAAATTCCCTTCCCAGAACTGTTGAGTCACTGGAGATGTTTGGACTCAAGTCTTTTTCATGACTGAATTCTTTAGACTTTTCAGCTGCTGCCAACTTCACTTCTATCAAAGAGAGATCAGCTACCAGTCCTCTTCTCATTTTTTCATCCCTGCCTTCATAAAAGGGGCAGCTTTCACCTGTTAAGCTCTCACTATCCTGGACAGGAGAAGGTAGTGGGACTGTGTATTTATTGAAAACACAGTAGCCTAAGTCTTCTAGTTGACTTTCAGCTTTTAGAGTTATATGGTTCTCATCAGTCACAGGAGGCAGGGACACACCACTATCTTCTACAACAGCATCAGAAGGAACAGACTTTCTTCGTGCCACCTCTGTGTCAGCACTCACAGAAGCTAACCTCGACCTTGTGCCTGCTAGGTCTAACATTTCAGGCAAATCAGGGGCCATTACAGCCCCATTCTTATAATAATCTTTAGCCAGGAAGGGTGACTCACACAAAGATTCAGCCTGAATATTTTCTTCTTCCATTGCTTTTTCCTCTTCAATGTTTTCATCTTCCTCTTTGCTATCTATAGGGAAACAGGGGACTCTCTCTAATGCTGGGGTAGTTGCTGGCAAGTAATCATCTCCTTCATCCATGCTCCCACTAGTGTTTGTTAGAATATCTGAAGCAAGGGGAGAGAGATCCTGTGCACGGCCAAAACTAAATCCCAGTGCTATAGAATCTAGACAGGACATTGGCAGGTTAATGGACATACTCCTCTGTTCTATTGCAGATCTACCCCCAAGTCCCATGCTCCTGCTTAGAGTCAAATCATCTTTATTTTTACTATGGAGCTCTCTTTTATCCCCATACACTTTGGGGTCAATAGTGAACATCCTTTCCTGTGGAGAGCTAGGTTCCTCAGACTTATCTGATGGAAAACTCTGAGCAAGACTACTATACCCTATTTCATGAGCAGGCCCACTGGACTGTTGGTCTGTTTCTGGCTGTAATTTCTTGTCTTCCTTTTTAGATATTAGAGGATCTGTCAGATAATGTTCATATGCACTTTCCTTAGTGTCACTTAGTTCATAGTAATCGCTGCCTTGCTGCTGTATGTCACTTCTTGTTGCTTCCTCTTTCAAAGCAGATGTTTCAAAATACTTTGACATTCCTGACCTATCCTCCTCTACCTGTATTTCATGAGTAGCTGAATCTGAGATATGGAATGTCTCCTCCTTAGCATCCTTTTCAATATCTTTGTCTTGAGAAAGTTCATGAGTTGGACCCTTTTCACTAGCTAAATTTAGTGCATCAGGGACTTTTTCTGTTGTTTTTGATAGCTGAGCTGTATCACTAGGCTCTTTTGCCTTCTCAGGAAATGGTTCATGGCTTGACTTGCTAGTGGGTGTCTCTGCATCCTGCAGCTCTTCCTTTCTGGCATCTAATATTGTGGAGACCATTATTTGATCACTGACTTCTGCTTTGAGAACATCAGTTGACTTGTTAGTTTCACTAACTGGTGCTTTGTCTGGAACAACTGTTTTCTCTTCCTGCTCTGCATAAAGTTTCTTATCATCCTGTACTTTGGATGGCTGCCAATCCAGGAAGCCATACCTTTCCTCCTCATCACTTTCGTCCCTTGTCATGTCCTTTTCTTCCCTCCAAGCAGAAACTTTCTGGGTGGGTCTTTCCTCTGTAGTTACCTTGGGGGCATCTGCAGCAACCATTGCTGAGATTTCTCCCTCCAGCTTTTCTGTTTTATCTTTGTGGATCTTTTCATCTTGTGAAAGATCTTTAACCACCTGTTTGTCAGTGGACTCTTCTTTTGTTTTGCAACTGTCTTCAAGTTGCGGTTTCTGTGCGACAGCCATTGAAGCTTCTGAAGGATGTTCACTTTTGGCAGCATCAGACACATCAATTCTAGATTCTGAAGGGAAAAGAGCAAAAGTACTCTTCTGGATGTCTGTAAAGTCATCTTCATATTTCAGAGGTATAGCTTGGGTGGATGATATCTGGGCATCTGTACTCATTCCATCTTTTTTACTCTCCTTCAGGAGATCAGCTGACAAGTCCCTGTGTCCTTGAGATACAAGAGGTTCTGCAGTTGAATCAACGCCTGGGTCTGCAAAACTTACTTCCCCTTTCTTTTGCAGATCTGTATCCAGAGTCTTTTCCAACACAGCTGGATGCATTTTCTCTTCTTCTTTGTCCAAGAACTCCTTTTTATCTAGAGTCTCTGTTTTTGCTGGCTGTGGAACTAAGGCATCATATTTAGGCTGCTCACCAGTCTTACTGTCTTTCTCTGACTCATTTTCCTTTGTGTCTAATGGCTCAGCTGTGAAAGGGCCTGTGCCCTTCTGGTCACGGATTTCCATCTTCGAGGCTGTAAGTAAATCTAAAGTAGTTTGGTTGGGTTTTATGACAGATTATTTAAAGCACTTATAGGCAGTCACTTAGTTTACAACACCACCTTGGGATGATTAATGGAAGGGAGAGGGAAAACTATCAACCATGCAGCAAGGCTATTACATTAGAAATCTGTTTTAAAGTATTGCACTCTCCTCTCCTCTTGATGCACAAGGTTTTGTAAGTGCATAATGGTCATGTGAGTTAAACATATATATCTGTCTCCATTGAAATGAGAAATATACTCTTTTGTTTCATGTGATTTCTTTATAGTGCTTACTGGTAACAGTAAAATCATAAATATCTCTCAATATTTGAAGGCTTTGCTAGACTCTGAAGTCAATAAAATTTTGCTGTGGTAAGGTCTGCAAGATTTGGCCCAGTAACAATATCCTTATATATGTGCTTGAAATACACAATATATGTGTTTATGTAACGCTACACTTTTTTTAAATCACATGTTTTTGTGTGTCTAGCTTAATCGAAAGAAATATTAAAATACACAGTATATGGTTAAGTATAGAAGGAGGGAGGTCATTTACTGATATTACTGACCGTTTACATTTGTTTTTTAGTAAAAGGCAGAAAGCAGGTTACTGTCACAAAACAAACCTCATGCAACATGAATTGGATGTGGATTTGTTTGTATGCCCAAAGTTTGGGAGACCTGACTTTCAGAAATGCAGAGAACCCACACCACCAAATGAAGTCAGTGGAAACCAAGGGTGTTCAGCATCTCTGAAAATGAGGCCCTGGATTATTTTAAAATTAACTGAAATGTTACTCATACATCTGTTACTGTACAGTCTTAGCACATAGGTCATTGGTAACATTTTAACATACATTTTATACATGATTTATTAACAGCTAATAGATTGATCTTTCCCAAGTATGTTATAAGACAAGGAATGAAATGTATGCAAGAATGTGTTATAACACTGCCTAGCCAGTTTTTCATGGAAAAAAAAAACTTATGCATGTTTCCAAAACATGTTGCAACAAATCTTGGATATACAAATTTGGATCCCCATACTCACAGATGTTCTCCAGTTGAAGCCAATGAAACCATTTGTGTGAGTATGGCACATTTGTGGGCCCCTTACCATGTTTAAAATAATTTGAATTAATTTGTTCATCATTATTTAAAATATTGAGATATGTTACCTTTGGCTTAAAATATTAACCATCCTTCTAAAGATTGTAAGTAGCAAATTCAAATGTTCACAACTGCTATACTTTTTCTTTCTATTTTAAAAGTTTTTGTGTTTTTTGATGGCAGTGATAGTTATTTGCAACTTATATAAAGTGCAAAAGCAATGCCCATTAGCTGATTTCACTGTGGTTTTACTGAGAATAATACTTAAATGCCATCTTTTATCTACTATAGTACTGTATCACTGATGGTAATGTAGACACATCATGGACACTTAGAATATCAAAGAAATTTCATCTTGATCAACTAGGCCAAATAAAATTACTAGAACAGGTTGCTTTTTTGTAAATACAGCCCCCCCCATCCCAAAATCTATTAATTTGGAAGTGTCTGGCTCATTGTTACCTCATACACAACAAAATCTATGTTTCTGTCTAACAACCAATGAGAAATACTGTCAGAAGGACAAAACCTGAAGTCTTACTTAATTCTGACTTAAGCAAAACTATTGATTTCAATTAGATCAAAACTATCAAAAGTTATTGATTGTTTTGTCTAAACAAGCATGTCAGCATTTTACCCTGAGCTCCCAATTCCACGATTCATTATGAAGGCTAAAATCCCACTGGGATCAATGGGAACAGTGCCTCAAAAAGGACTTCAGATTGGGCCATAAACTTGTAGTAAGGAGAAATAAATGCAAACTCAAAGTTCTGGCAATGATTAAGGAGGGAGGTGGGGTGCTGATTGCAATGAATGGCAAGGATATGGCATAAGAAGCAATAGCCTTATGTAAATGAAACCAGAATGCACTGAAGCATAAACAAACAAATAAAAACACCGCACATTGCAAACAAAGCTCTTCCTACACTTCAAGCTTTTTTATGTCATAGTCAAAGCAATAAATCTCCTTTTTAGAAGGAAAAGCAGATGGCTCTGCACTGAAAAGAAAAAAGTATATACACAGATTAGCAATGTGACTGGCAAACATATCTGAGATGGGGAAGAAAAGGCTGATGTGGCAGTATCAGTTTAGCTACAAAGCACACTGTATCATGGCAAAGTAAAAACAAAATCAGGAACAAGCTACAGTGGTGGGAAACTATTAGTTATACAACATCTATGGAAATCAGGTTACTTGGTGCACACTTATCAACCATAAGCATAAGGACAAATAGTAATACTAGACAGGAAGAGTAGGAAATGAAGCAGCCTTGGATAGCGCTAGAGAAAGCTGAAAAGTTTAACTCATTTACAGCAACACCTGCAACCTTAAGGAGGAGACATCTTCCTCAGACAAGGAAGATGTTTTTGCTTTCAGGTGGACCTCTTTAACAAATGTTATGATTTTCCCACTGGGTGGTACACTTAGCACACTGTCTTCATGATACACTTTGGTCTCTGAACCACAATCCAGCTGGCTCTCTCTGAAGCCCTTGGCTCGTTCTGAAACCTCAGCAGGCCCACTCTCTATCCTCACTTCCTTTGCAGAAGGAGCTGCTGGTTTTTCTTCCTCAGCCATTGGACTTGCTACTGTTTCTTCTTCTTGGGGGATGGAAAAGAAGGTGGCATCAACATCAGTAGACCACACGAAGTACAAAGATCCACAGGCCTGTTCTTATACAACACTTTCAGCTCTAGACATGGTTTACATTGCCAGCCTTAAGGCCATGTCAGGTTTCATGCCATTTCAAGTGCTGAGGGTGGTGGTGAATGAGTTTGCTTAAGAATGAAAAAGGATCTACTGTTTTCTGGTTGCCAAATTACTCTGTGCATGGTAACACCTGACGGTATCATTTCCCTCCTTGCAAAGCGTGTTTATGTTGTAAAATGAGAGCTGAAAGTGTTTTACAGACCTGCCTTTTCACCACAGAGATGCCCGTAAATCATATATCTTGAAATGGAGATGGTGCTGAGCAATAGATGGCTGTAAAAGCCTGGCGCATCAAAGTATTTATTCACAAAGTGCATTGAAATCTTTGACACGTGCTGTGTTCTCCAGCGCAGTAAATCCCTTTAAGGAAAGCTCCTCTCACTGACCCAGAAGAAACTGAGTACTAATTGCCATGCAAGTTAACCTACTTCAAGGAACCTTGCTTGGCAAAACATTCATATAGTTAGTTAAGCAGTCTTGACAAAACTTTTACAGGGCCACTCAATTCACTAGCATTAGGTCAAGCTTCTTATGGAGGATGGGTGCATTGCTCAAACAATTCACTTCTCTGGGCACACACCTTCAACTGTGCAATGCCCAGTGATGTTTCCTGGAGAGCCGAGGTTTAAAGGAAGGAGACTTTTCTCTCTCTCTTTTTTCTTACATGTCTCCAGATAGGCACCAAAATTTGATCATTTGAATTTTTAAAATATGCATATGCAGCTTACTCAGCATGGTGCTAATATATTACAGCTAGTCCTCACTTAGTGACCTACTCATTTAGTGACCCCTCAGAGTTATGACCGGCTCTCTGATGAGTTGGTATTATGGCGATGTACGAGAACTCACATCAACTCTCTCAGATTACCTATATTTACAGTACACTATGCAAACTAAGTTCAGTACATTAGAGCTTAAAACATTTAAAATATATATGAAAAATGTTATAAATGATGCAAAGGTGACATTAAAACTATCTACCGATGGTTGAAAAACCCACTACCAGTAAAGTACATTATGCCTGAAATACCGGTAAGGGCTGCTCCTCGTTTAGTGACCAATTCGTTTATCAACCGGGTTTCAGGAACGGAACCCGGTCACTAAGTGAGGACTACCTGTAATGTTAAGCACATTTTTTGTTCTTCTCTTGCCACAGCAAAAGAATAGATGTTGAAGAGTAATCAGTGAAATGTGCATTATGGGCTGGACTCTGGCACCTTATTCAGGTCAAATAGAGCTTTACCCCATGAGCATTCCCAGTGATAGCAACTGGTATTATTCATACCAGTTTCTCCATTCAGCGTGCATACGCCTCATAGCCTCACTGAAGTCAACAGGACTACCATATTTGAGCACTCAGTTAGGCCCATGCTTAAGTTCCTCACTGAATCAGGCTGGCGTATGGTGCTACTGAACCCGAATAACAGTAGTCATATATTAAATATCTCTTTAAAGAATGGGTTGGTTTTAAGTAACATAAAAATAATACCTTGGCACAAACAAGGGAAATTAAATGCCAGGTGTTCAACACTAAAATCTTTATTTCCTT
Organism: Podocnemis expansa; assembly: GCA_007922195.1. Classification (NCBI taxonomy): domain Eukaryota; kingdom Metazoa; phylum Chordata; order Testudines; family Podocnemididae; genus Podocnemis; species Podocnemis expansa. Next base: position 11,787,212 of record ML681988.1, on the reverse strand, counting down.
GCTTAAATATTGTACTTAACTTTTTTTTCTTGCTTTGTTTTCCTTTGCAACTATATCTCTGTTTTAAAATTTTAGATAAAAATGCAAAGGACCAATTTTCTATACCATCTTTATGCTCGTGTAACTTCATTGCTGTCCCTTGATACAGCTACAGCATAGGTGTGACAGTGAACAATTTGGTCCAAAGAAACTATAATTAACCAACTGTTGTATTAAGTGACAATATTATAGTTCATAATGACTTTCTTAGTATTATTATAGCCCAACATACACATATTATTTTGAGCACACAGTTTAAAAAATACCTTACAGTTACATGAAACATCTTCTTATATGATTTTACCTGGGGAAAACCCCCCAATTCCACAAGACCATTTAATTTTACTTTATTACTGAGCAAAATGTTATTGCTGGGTTACAGTCTCCAAGACATGAGGTTTATGATGGAAACATTTCTATAATCTTAATTGAAGCTGCATTATTGGGTATGTCTACCTGCAGGGAAAAAAGATTTTCTCCTTGAATTGACAAGTACCTGTATCTTCAGATGCAAATAATTACTCACACAAAAGTCAAATACTAGTTCCACCTACAAGTATATTGAAACATTTGACTTTTCTATTCATTTTCTGCCCCTGTAGGAAATATATTTGCCTATCCAATCCAATAATATTATAATATTCATTACATTCTTCAATATCAAGCTAAATTCTCCAGTGTGGTAAGCTCTTCGTTGACATGCTCTCGTCAGTTCTTCTCATGTTTCACTGAAAAATTACAGATACTGAGAGTTATTCTCCTGTGACCTAAACCTCTGTAAAATGTATTGTCACCATTCTTTAGATCCAGTTTAAGTCCCAGGCTGATTTAGAACAACAGTGTTGAATGTGACATTGTTTATTTGGTCTAGACTAAACAGACAACACTCTTCACTACTTGCAGGAGGTACTGACTTCGCAAAATTAATTCCACATTTTTCAACCATCTTGATAAAATAATAAGGCTAAATTTACTCAGTGAGGGGTTCATCTTAATAAGAGATGGGAAGCAGAATAAGAACAGATACTGTCTCTTTTTATGTGCCGTCTTACTGATAGCCAGATAAACGCACTGTCAGCTGGACATGCATGGAATACTGGCAAAGGACCCATAGGTCAAGTTAATACCAATGAAGTCAGTGGAGATACACTAGGATGAATCTGTCCTCCTTTGCCCTACCTGATGAATCAATGGTGGTCAATCATTTTCTACGGTTGTCCCAGGGTATTGGTGTGTTTTTTTCTGTGACATAAACAACTGTCTTAACTCACGTATCAGAGGGCCTCCCTACTTTCCACACTTTGAGTATCTATACTGGCAAGTTAGTTCAAATTAAGGAGCCTTAATTTGAACTAACTCAGTCCCCATCCACCATGGACTTTCAGTAGTTCAAATTAAGGAATTCCTTAATTCAAACTAATGAAAGCTTAGTTTGAATTAGTAACATCTGCATTCAGGGGCATCGCTGGGGCGGGGAAAGACCCGGGGCATGGGCCCAGCCCCGCCCCCAGCCAAAAGGCCACACCCCCCGGTCCGGGATAGGGCCAGGGGGAGGCCACGGCGCCGCCACCGCCGCCAGCTGGGCCGCGCTGCTGTGGGGCGCGGCTCAGCCTAGCCTGGCCCGGCCCGGTGCGGCCCGGCCTGCGGCCGCGGCCCTGGATCCCCGGCCAGGGCCGGGGCTGCCGTGGCCGCAGCCAGGCCCCAGATCCCCAGCGGGGGACAGGGCCGCTGCAGCCGTGGGCTGCTGGCCGGGTCCCGGATCCGCAGTGGGGGACGGGGCCGCTGCGGGCGGCCAGCCGGGCCCCGGATCCCTGGCCTGGCCGCCGGTGGCTACAGCGACCCCGTCCCCGGCCGGGGATCCAGGGCTGCGGCTGCAGGCCCGGCCTCCAGCGGCCACTTACAGCCGCACAGGGCCAGGCTAGGCTGAGCCGCGCCGCACGGCAGCGAGGGCTATCTGGCGGCGGCGGCGTGGCCACCCCCTGGCCCTATCCCAGGCCGGGGGGCGGGGCCTGCCGGGTGGCCAGATAGGCCCCGGATCCCTGGCCGGAGATGCGGCCGCCATGGCCGCAGACAGCCAGGGATCGGGCCCCGGATCCCCGGCCCGATTGGGCCGGAGACCCGGGGCACCGGCGTTGGGACCCGGGGCACATGCCCCGTGTGCCCAGCGCTAGCGATGCCACTGTCTGCATTTAGTTTGAACTAAGCACTTAGTTCAATTCTTAGTTTGAACTAAGGGCAGTGTAGACCAGGATTAAGCCTAAATTCGAATTAGGGCAGTTAGTTTGAATTAACAAAGTGCACTAATTCAACTTTACGTTTAAGTCATAGAATTCTATGATTCTATGACTTAAATGTTAAGTCGAATTAGTGCACTTTATTAATTCGAACTAACTGCCCTAATTCAAATTTATTTAGTTTGAATTAAGTTTTAATACTTAGTCAAATTATTGCACTTTGTTAATTCGGTTTACTTAAGTCGGGTTTAGTTTGAATTAAGGTCAATTTATTAGTTCGACTTTGTTGATTCAAACTAATTTCTGTACTGTATATGTAGCCTTTCTGTGGCAGTGATCCTTTCACAAAAGGAGAAGAAACAGTTTATGCTTCTTTTCATTAGCTGCTCCTTTCACTGCAATAAGCACGGCCATTTTACTACAAATTATGGACTAAATTCAACTCTGGTGGAAGTGGCACATCTCTGTTGGCCTCTATTGACTTCATCCCATTCACAGAAGTGCTGTATTTCTTTCTAATTCTGCAGCCTCCCCCCAGGTATGTGGACTCCAGAGATATTTCACCTCCATGTGAAAAAAATCCCAACGGCTCTCTTATGCAGAAACAAGTTACTTGACACACACACAAGAATGGAACGAATATCATGTAGCAGGACAGAAAGGAGGAAGAATAAAGAGGCATCATGCTTGGTTCACCTTCATCATGGCCTAACAAGGCTTCTGCTCTCTGTGCTGCAGCACTGAGGAGAGTACTAGAATCAGTCCACTCTGAGCTGAACAAAGGGTGCTCATAGTACTCCTCCTCTGAACTGCAGGGGTCATCATGAGCACAGGCATTGAAATGGAGGAGGCTAGGTGTTTACGCCTTTCCTGCTGGCAGAGAACCCTAAACACAAGCAGTTGGGTAGAGATCTCACCTTATCCTCAGCTCCTTCAACTACAGACAGACACATACGGGAAGAAAATGCAAGGAGAACTAGACAGACAAAGATCAGAGAAGACAGGATGGACACGTACGCAGACACATCAAGCAACTATGTCGTACCATGGAGTGGACAAAACCTGCCATGCTAAGCCACAGAAGACTTTGGGTTTACATTCATTTAAGGTACATCTTATGTATTCATTTGTGGTCTCCCGTAAAGCCTATAGAACATACCCAAGTATCAGAAATGCCAAGGAATTCAAAACACACTTTTACTTAGAAAAGGGGTAGGTAGTGCATGCAATCTAAAATTCACAGCTCGTATTGAAGCCAACAGAGGTTACAAACATACATAGAAAGTAGCAGCTAACCCTAGTGCAGGGGTGGTCAAACTTATGGAACTCAAGAGCCACACAAGTTGATTATTAAACCTTCAAGAGCCGCACTGAGGCATATAGCCATATATTTCTACCTACTAAATTGATTTGCTGGAGCTCTTCTGCGAGCCATGCTTTTTCATTCAAGAGCCACATGCGGCTCCTGGGCCACAGTTTGGCCATGCCTGCCCTAGTGTGTCCCGGGAGCAAGTTGGACAATCCCTCCAAAAACAGCTGACACATCTTAATGTACAAAAATCAAAAAAGCTATTTCCCTTCTTAAAACAATCAATTTAGTGTACTTTGGTAGACACCCTTTTTGTTTTTTAGACCTCTCTATTGCCTTTTAGCACACATTAATGTATGACAATTTAACTTAAAAGAAAGAAAGTTATTTTAAGCTGCTGGCTATCCTTTCTGGAGTAAAATCCTCCCACATAGAGCTGCCTTTTGCAGTTTCTTTCTGTGTCCTTTCCTGCTCTATATATTGCTTTTCCATGTTCCTATAGTCCACCTGCCTCTCTGCTAGTTTTCCAATGCACTGTAATGAAGGCTTTACTCATCTTCTCTGAAAAGAGAGGTGTTCTGGCACTCTTAAAGACTAACAAATTTGCAGGATGGAATACAGCTGTCGCAGTAGACCCAGATGAGGAACGAAATGGGATGCCAGATTTTTTTAGTCTCAGGTTGGCTGGGTTTCTGTGTCTATGTACTCAGGAATTTTACATGCAAGTCATAAGCTTCTCTGGCAAGAATTAAGTGATTAAATTTCTGTTGTCTGTATGAGTTTTTGGTTGTTCCAGGCTCTTTTACAATGGGAGTTTTCCCAACCTGGTACACACTTTAGATCACATGTTGCTCTCAGCTATATTTGTGCAACCAGGTGTAATAAGAATGATTGCACTGATGTAACAGATAAAAATTTGACTCATCAACTGTATAATAAAGTTCCAGAGTGGTAGTCATGTTAGTCTAATTCAGTAAAACAAATGAGGAGTTCTGTGGGACATTAAAGACTAACAAATTTATTTGGGCATATACTTTTGGGGGCAGAAACCCACTTTGTCAGATGCATGAAGTGGAAACTTGAGTATGTTAGATATATATATGCATACAAAGAAGGATAAGTCACATTATTATGTGGAGGAACAGTATGAACCAAGTCTATTTAAACAGTGTGGATGTGGCCCATTCATAACAATTGATGAGAAGATGTGCATGTTTAAAGAGGGAAAATTACTTTTTATAGCAAGCTAGCCACTCCCGGTTCCTATTCAGACCCAGTCTGATAGTGTCAAGTTTGCATTTGAATTCCAGCTCTGAAGTTTAACACTTATTAGTTTTCAAAGCATCACAAGAGTCCTCATTTGTTTTATAATAAAAGCGTCTTCCATAAATTGCTACGCATAGCCTTATTAATGCATATAGTAACACATTCCTTGGCTTGCTGACTTTAAGGCAAAAGAGACCACCATGATCGTCTAGTCTGACCTCCTGCACATCACAGGCTACAGAATCTCACTCACCCATAGTTGTAATAGGTCCATAATCTCTGGCTGAGTTACTGAAATCCTCAGGGAATATACACTACTTCAAAAAATTAACTGACCTGTAACCACACTGCAGAGAAAGGTGAAAAATCTCCAAGGTCACTGCCAGTCCAACCTGGGAGAAAATTTCTTCCTAACCCTAAATACGGTCATCAGTTAGACCCTGAGCATGTAGGCAAGATGCACCAGCCAGACACCAGGGAAATAATTTTCAGTAGTAACTTAGAGCCTTTCCAGTCTAGTGTCCCATCTTTGTGTCTTGGAGATATTTGCTAATGGCAGTCATGAATGGGCCATACGCTACCTCAGGCAATCTCAGGAAATCCCTCCTAGAATTTATCAGGCTCAGTCTTGAAACAAGTTAGGATTTTTTGCTCCCATGACTTTGCTTTCAAGGCAGTTTCAGAATGTCACTCCTCTGATGGCTAAAAACCGTGATGTAACTTAATCTCTCAAATTTATTGATGGTCAGTTTATATCCATTTGTTAACTTATATAACTCCTCTCTCTCCCTGGTGGTTGTCCCTCTGATGTATTTTTAGAGCAAAATCATATCTCCTCTTTATATCTAGCTTTCATTTTGTTAGGCTATAAACAAGCTAGGCTCCTTAAGTATCTTCTCATACGGTAAGTTTCTCAGTCTTCTGATTATCCTAGTAGCCCTTCTCTGCATCTGTTCCAGTTTCAATTCATTTTTCTTAACTAAGGAAGACCAAAATTGCACAAACTATTTTGGATCAGTCTCAGCAATGCCTTGTAAAACAGAAATAACAGTTCTGAATTTCTACTGGAAATACTCTCCTGATACATTTTAGGACTGCATTAACCTTCTTCATGGATGCATTTCTTTGGAGATTCACAGTCATCCTGTGATCAACCAATACATCCCATCTCTCACCTACTTTGTTGCTTCTTCTAGATGATAAATTCTCACATTACAGTAAAAATTCTTTTTTCTTATTCACTACATGCCTGATCTTGCATTTTGCACTACTAAATTCTATCCTACTTCTGTTACTCCATTTTTCAAGATCTAATCTCAAAATACATTGCATGACTAGATAGCCATTAAATGGTTGACTTATCACACAGCATCTACAGAGATTATAGTCAATAAAGAACACAAGAGAACTTGTTTTGTTGCTAACTGTATCACACCTGGGCCTCTTACAGCAAGTGTTCTGTAATGGGGAGGTTAAACTTGCTTATTTATGAGATTGCACTTTGCTCATCCAACCTTTAAATGCCATCAATACCATGTGATTTTGAGCTGTAGCTGGTGCTACAATGTGTTGTACACAACTACATCTGCATAAGGGGAGTATGAGAGAAGAAATATCATTGCATAGTATGGACAAAGAGAAACTTCTGAAACAAATGCCAGGCTAATATTCTGGGTTGGGCGGCGGGGGTTCTTGTTTTTTGTTTAAATCTGAGGCTTGTATTGGGCAGGTAACGGGATTTGGCGAGATGACAACACCTGAGTCAGAATGAACCAGCTAAACAGATTTTATTTATGTACTCACCATCACAACGTGCTATAGGAGAGCCATTTTCTGGGACGTGAGAGGCCCTATGGACCAGGAGACCCCAATTCACGGAGTCTGCCTCAGACCTGGAGAGACTCTCACCCTCCTTTCCAACCCTTCTCATAAATTATATTCCTTCCTTGGGCAAGCAAAATAAAAACATGTTTTGGGAAGCAAGGCAAAATAAATACATTACAGCCAAGCCTTGCAAAGCAGCAAAACACCTTACCTCAGGCCCTAGCCAGTTTCCACAGGAGCCTGGCTCCAGCTGGTGCTTTGGGCATGAAGCCCAGCATTAGTTCACGGTTGGGTCGCTCATGGGGGTGGGTGCAAGCGCCATGCTACCTGTCCATCACAAAATCTTCTGCTTGAGCCCTACAAAAGGGCTGATATATTTTTCCCTTAGTAAAAATATACTTCATATATGTACTTGTGTGTACACACAGTCACACACATACATTTTTAAAAGCAGAAAATTATTATTATAAACTAGTTCTTACATAGCATTTTTCTTCCATTTATATGTGGAATGTGATTATTAGAAGCACCCTGTGATGGGGGTGCTTGCCCTGCACTGCCTATTAAGGAATTAAAAGGGCCTAGGAGCAGCAGCCAATGGGCAAAGAGTAGCAGGGAGCCAATCAGGCACTAGCAGCCCAGTATAATAGGGAATTGCGAAGTCAAAGCAGTCAGCTGGCTTTTGGAGCTCAGGGAGGAAGGTTGTCTCCCTAGCTGACTTGCTGGAGTTGGCACCCTAGACAGCTCTGTGGGTGCCACTGGGAACTGGTAGGAGCTGGGGGTCTTGAAGGACTGGACTATGGCTGAGGTTGCAGGGAAGTGGCCCTGAGGAGTGGACTGGCATGGAACAGATGGCAGCAAAGGCTCTGGGGAACATACCAGGAGCAGACTGTGGACACAAAGCCCTGTGGTGATGGCTCAGATCATTTTGGAGGCTGTGGAGAAAGCAGCCCAGGAAAAGCAACTGGAGGGAGGTGGTGGTTGTGCAGAGGTTGCTACACACAGGGTCCATGGGCTGGGTCCCTTTCCACTCCCCATGCTTCTAGGAACAGCACTAGACTCATGGGCCATTGATTAGCTGAACAGTGACCAGGACAAATGAATGGGACTTTCCCCTGGAAGTGGAGATTGCATGGACAGCTGCTCAGCTGGAGGGCTGAGTAGCCACAGGCACCTAGCCAGAGGGCTGAATAGTTGAAGAAAGCAATGGAGCACAAGCCGCAGATGGGTTTGAGCATTTGAGCTAATCCCCTAGTAACATCACCAGGAAGCACGAGTCAGGCAGGGAGCATGCACCTGGTCGCATGTACGTGGTCACACATCCTCATGGTCATAATAGTACAGTCTTTACAATTGCTCATGGCTGATTGTTGGAAGTACTAGGCAATACTAAATATATCTTCTTCAGACTTTAGGGTCCGAGTCAATCATTTGTCTTCAGGTCCTTAGCTGATATGTAGATTTCTATCTGGCTAATAACTGTGACCTGAGTTTGAAGTTCTTGGATATTTTTGCAGCTACATGTCTGAACAGAATAGAAAAATTTATACTTAAGAACTTTGTCATGCCATCTGCATTTCATGCAGCATCATAGACCTAATTCTCCAGATATTTATATACTTGCTTAAGCATTGGCAGAACTGGAGATTTAGCCTCTGAACAATGTCTCCAACATCTTTCCTGGTCTGCACGAACCTGTATTTTGCAGCCATCTATATATTAATTTTCCAAGCACATATATTTGAAATGTAAAATGCCTACAGCAGCACAACTGAAGAATCTTTTTTTTTCCTAATAAATATTTTAAGCACTAGGCAATGCATTCAAAGGCAGGATTCATTCTGAAGCACACACCAGGAGAACTCAACCTCTGAAAGAAAGTGACTTGTGATAGAAGAAAGAATGCTCACTTACCCACAATGGGAGGACAGATTATTAAATGATCACAATACAGTTAGTTCCAATCTGCAGTATTTAAAAGGGAGATTAACCAAGGATAAGATTCTATGGCATAGTGTATTATATAATAACCGTCCACAATATAATGTCTGGTTATTTGCATCCTGCAGAGTCTCTGAGATGACTATGTCTGTCTTTCTGTATCCCATAGAGTTCACTTTAAATGGACCATTTTAACACATTCTTTCACTGGGGCAACAGATTACCAGAGAATTAAAAATCAATAATGGGGTAAAAGTTTTAGGATTACTTTGTTGCTAATTCTTCTAAATTTATTTTGTACTAATAAATTACTCTGAATATGTCCAGTGCTGTAAGACCCTGCAAGTATCTCTGATTGTGTTATTTCTTAACCACAGGCAAGCTATATTCAGGTAGGCCAAATTCACTTCTGCTGTAAGTCGACTGATTAAACTGAGGATGAATATGGTGCAAGATGCCTAACTGTTCTTTCTGAAACTGCCTGCCACTTTGAAGAAAAAATCTTAACTACCTTAAGAAAAAGCAACTTTCCAAAGAAACATTTCTTCAAGCAGTCAAAACATCAGCTATGATGGCAGGCAGTGCTACTTGCTTGGAAAATTGCTTTCTGAACCAGTGACGTTAACTCTGTCCCTAGGTATCATCAAAAGATGATATACAGATAGTCCAGTAAGTAAGAGGAGCTTAAGTTCAAGCTGCCAGTATGATGGGAGCTAATGACACTTTCAGGTTTCTGTAGGGTCTTGTAGAATTCAAATAAAATAAAGAAGAAATTTGTTTGATGCCCTTACAAAGACTTATTCGCATGATGGAAAGGGATGCTGCTAATGAACACTAATCAGGGAACTGTGATGTGTTTCTTAATTTAACTGCTAAGCCAGTTAATTCATTCCATATTTTCAGTTCCTTTAATTATATTGATTAAAATCTCAGTTCAAGAAAGCATTGCTCTTTAGGAACACTGTTAAACTTGTGCTTACATTTAACTAGGTGCTTAAAGTCTGCACTGAAGTCAAATTAAAGTAAAGCATCTGCTTAACTGCTTTCCTGCTTTCCTTACTTTAATAGGGATGGATTTAAGTGAATATTTATGTGCTTTCATGAATTGGGGCCTGCTTACATGCAACAAAAACCTCACAGGCTATTATGCATATATCACTGCTGTAACTGATGATGAAGTTCAAAACCAGCAAACTTAATAAATGGAATAGAGTCAATTAGAGGAAATTGCAAATGACCAGAGATTTGCATCTATTTCAGTAACATGTTGAATTATTTTTCAGTGATAAATACAGTAAGTAAAATATTAAGATAATGTTTTGGTGTTACTTCTGCCATCTCAGAATTTATCTTTTCATTCAGAAGAAAGAGAGAGATTACACTTCAGTGATAAGAAACACATTGAGGGAAATGACTGAGACTGAGATGACCGAATATGAGCATGTTACTTATGTGATTATTAAATATAGTCTGAGATGTAGGTACCCAACTCTCACTGAATTTCAGTAGAAGATGCTCCTTTAAAAATACCACCCATATGCCTTTAGGGCAGAAGTTCTCAAACAATGATCCACATATCAGGTGGTGCACAGAGCACCTCTTGGTAGTTCAAAGAAAGCTAGCTGGCCACATGCTGGTGGCTCCTCCTCTTTGTACTTGAAAGCTAAAGGGCGTAAAAAGGTTCAAATTATACATTAAAGAATGAGCTTGTCAAAAGCACTCAACATGAGATGGACTTCACTCCCACCGAAATCAATAGTAAAGGAAGGTCAGTGCTGAGTACTACTGAAAAGCTGCTTACCAAACATTTTCCTAATATTATTTTTGTGCATAAGCAATCGCTGGAGTTACTACATAAGGATGTTACATAACTGTGAATGGGAAGGGATGTCGCCTGCATGACCACAGATTAGGGATGGGCCAGGTGCTGATCTATTTATTGAGAAGGAAAAAAGTATGAGAACTCCTGCTTTATGGGTTGTGAATTAATTACAGTCAAAAAAAATTTGGGCCCTGTTTAGAGTCTGTCCAAAATATTAATATAACTGAGGAAACAATGGAGTAATGATTCAGGCTCATATGTGTTATTTTGTTGCTAGCTTTATAAAGGTTTGTAATGTCTTATATTGTTAGGGTCTTTTGTTTTCTAAATCTATATTGTTTATTCATCACATCTTTAATAAAGAGATTTCTTAAAAATTATCACAGGATATACTTTCTTAAGAATGGAAATCATGTTTTTAAAAGTTAATACAATTTATCCACTTACTTAATTATTCCTATAACAAAAACGTAATCTTCATTATTTTGGTCCCTTTTAACAATTCCTTTTTGGGCTTAATGCTCAGGCAAAAAGACAATGTATTTTAAAGTCTATGATTAAATATTTTTACACAAAGGCTAATTCAGTTTTAGCTTCTGGGTATCTTTGGAAAATACCTTTTAAAAATTCATTTTAACTGGAAATAATCTGTTTACAGCACTTTCTTCCTTTCAGTTTGTAAAATACTCTCTTTTGGTTTAAAAAAGCTTATCCCAAAGTACATATTTAAAAATGTGGCCAGTCTATCAAAGGCATTTAGATTCCTTTTTACACAAGGCAATGGAAGTAGGGGGCCCCTGACATAAAGCACTGAGCCCCAAAAGCGCTATGTTAGCAGTATAATGCAGCACTCGCATGGCTTGTCTGGATACATTAGATAGAATGACTAGACAGTGCTTGAGAAAATTTCAACTCCTGAATAAAAATCACATTACAATATCTGCAATCAATAAAATAATTTAAAAAAGGGTAAATCAATTATCTTACCTCCAGCAGCACTGTGACAAGACATGCTCATCTGAATTTTTGTCTGGCTGGCTGAAAGAATCAAACCTACATGCACTGATTCTTTTCTTTCCTGAAAGATATTTGACCCAGAAATCTCTCTCTCTTTCTCTTTAGTTCATCATCTTATTCTCTCTCTTTTAATTTGTATTTGCTGCATGGCTGGCCACATCTACCTTTGTCATATCTACAACACAATGATGTCTACCCTGGTACGACTGAAAAGTCTCTTGTGGTTTGGAAGCAATGTAGCACACTGACAACAGCATTGTCAAAACATTCAAGATGAGAACAGAAAACAATAGCAAAAAGGAAGATGAAGGTGTAGATATATAGTACTACCAAAAAGGTTTACCTTTTTTGTTCAACGACTTCAGAACTGGATTAAATTCTGAAAACACCACTGCATTCCACCAAGCACACACACCAAAAAGGTACACACTAGGGTTGTGACCTGTTCCTTATTATAAGGGATGGCCCTTATGCTTTCATTTCTGTACAACAAAGTCAGAAGTTGCTGAGTGATGCAAAAAGCAGCAGGAAATATCCCTCATGAATGTAGGTGAGGACCATTTATAATTTGTATTAATATTACTAATGATGATAATAATATTGGAAGAAAGGGTGAGATGGTGGTGCTCAGAAAACACTTCCTTATTTTTGAAATACAATGTTGACAATTGTACACGCAGACAACTGAGTAACATGGAAGGCTGAAGGGTTAAACAGGTATTGTGTGCACTAGGTCAGCTCTTACAGACTTTTACTCATGCAAAGTTCCCAATAAGTCTATGGGAACTTTGCTTGAGTAATTACTGCAGGACTTGTTAACATGATGAGACAATCTTAACTCTCAGCAACAAAAGTTCAATATATTTTTCAGTGATAAGGCCTCAATCCAGTAGAGCAGATGAATAAAGGTTTTGCCAACTCAAGGCCTAATTCAGTTAAAGAATCACAAAATAATGTTAACTAGAGCTAGCTGAAACTTTTCAAATTTTGATGAAAAACTAGACAAAAACTTTGCTGACAATTTCTATATCCATTTCCTTTGTTTTTTCAACTAACTCCACCAAGGGCCAAACATAAAAGCAGTGCTTACAGAACTTTGAAATTCTTTGGTCATCAGTGATTGAGGAACTGTAGTACAGGATGTCTGTCAATGTTTCCCTTACAAACCTGTATTTCCAGGAGGCTATAAACAGGTTCCATAATGTTTGGTCTCAAACCATAAGTTTGTAGTAAAGTTTGTCACAGAAACATGGTTTTAAATCAACCTTTAAAGCAAACAACATGAATGTTGTAACAAATTCTCATACTTAGCTAGTATATTACATCTTCCAAGCACTCTACAGCCACTGACTTTACAGTCCTCACAACATCCCTGTGAGGTAGGCAAGCAAGCATTATTATATCAATTTTACATATGACTAAAGAAAAACACAATAAACTCAAGTGATGTTCTGAGTCATATGAAGAGCTGGAAACTGCTCTATTAGGTCAAAGAGCTGTCTATTGTTTTAGTACTTCTTTGCATTAACACAACTAACAAAATGGTTTCCATTTAAAAGACATTTGGTGTGTGATTAGTCCATCATATTCTATATTTGTTGTTGCATAAAACCCTCAAAATAATAAGCAATAATATGGCTAATGAAAACAGCATGCAAAGTCAATTCCAAAGTCAAGGTAAAGAAGGGATCTCAAGATCGGTCTGAAACAGATCAATACCCCTTCACAAATCAAAAAGCACACCTCTGAACAGTAAGATAATCAAACTAATCAAAACAAAAGGAGCAGTGAAAGAATCAAAATCCCCACAGAAATCGTAAAAGCCTTTGCAAGTGTAGCACTGTTCCCCCCTCCCCCCCAAGTGGATTTATTTGATTACCATTACCTTTAGGTGGCGTGCTGAGTTGACACTGTAATATTTGCACAACACCAGGAATGTGAATTCTATGAGGATAATGACCAAGAAACTAAGGTTTACATATTGGTTACTACACATGCCCAGTAAGTATTTTCAGTACAAAGTATCGAAAGATGTGATGTTTGTCAATGTATGCAAAATGTGGATGGCTCAAAATGCACGAAGATCAGGTATAAAAAAATGGCCCAATTACAGAACATCATGATAAACTGAGCGCTAGCACAGTACACACAAAAATAATACACATTTGCAATAGATTAGTGGTTAAATCTTACACAGTATGCACCAAACAGATAATAATAGCTTATTTAATATAATGATATTAATAAATGTCTGACTTTAGCTCACTAGGACAAGGGAATTTAGAAGGCTAAATTCTTCTCTCAGATCCATGAGACAGGACTCAGCAGTAACATTCTGCTCCTCCTTTGCTGCCGTTAATGGGAGAACCGCATACCTAGGCCCTGATTTAGCAGTCTGTCTATTCAGCAAAATGCATAACCAAGGTCTTAATGTTAGGCATGTGACTCCAATGGGGCTTAAAGTTAAGCACCTGATCAGATGCTTTTTGAATTGTGGCTTTTGGGAGAACAGAATGTGCAGATGATTGAGTTACTGAGCTGGGGTACTACTGTGTGGTTCAGAGAGAAAAATTTGCTATAAAACTAGAATTTCACTTTGGCAGCCTTGTAGGGAGTCTTCATAGACACCGAGGCAGAGATATGTGAGTTGAAGATGGAAAGCAGAAGGAATAATCTAACTCTGAATCTCCTTGCTTACATGAACTTGGATTGTGAAACAACATTAATGCTGGTTAAATTTCAACTAAGCAGATCTTAACATACTAAAGTAATCAATATTTAAGACTATGTCCAGTGCTTACATTTGGGAAGTCTCACTGTTAGACATCTTGGCTTGCAATATCTATTAACAGGTAACATGGTTATTTTTCATGTGTATGTGTATTTATTTTTTGCTGATTTCCAGTTATCTGTGGGTCTATGTAGATATCTCATTTGGATATTGCATCAGTTTGCAAATAGCACTTCATTGCTGGAGAATGCTTACTCTTTAAGCTGCAACTGGAAGGAAATGCTTCCATTTACCTTTGTCCCATCCCTTCATATTAGTGCTTGTTCTCTTTCCTGATAAATGTACTCTGAAATGTCCAGTGGACCCTTACCTTCCTCCAGTGTCCCAGTCTGTTCTGAGGCTGGTGATGGAGGGGGGGAAGGAGGCAGATTAGCTGATTCTTCAACTGCTAGAGATTGAACAATGGAAATGAGAAAATGAGATATAGCAATTAATTCCCGTGAGACTGTTAGTTGCTGAGTACAAACTGCAATGTTAGCCTGTTTGGAGACCACTTCAGTAGTGGTTGCGCCTAATGGATTTTCAGATCTAAACCCTTTTTCAATTTATTATTTAAACCTATAATCAAAGGAAAGGAGTTATTTTCAGATCACATGCATTACTTTCAAGACTTTGGTCAAAGGGTATAATAAAATGAAATTAAAAAAAATTAGTCCTTTGTGTTTATGCCTTATCTGCTAGACAAGTCAATCCATACGTGCCCATGAGAAAGCTTCATTCACAAACTTATGACAGCAACATATTTAAATAAGAAATAATTTATAGATTCAATTTGTTCACCTGGAAAAGGAATAAATAGGCACCCATTCTTTTGTACAACTGGACAAACAGCACTTTGCTAGGTTAATACATTATTAGAGCCTGGATTTGTTTTTGCTTGCTTGTTTGTTTGTTTGTTTGTTTGTTTGTTTGTTTGTTTCTGCTGGATTAAAGGGATAGCTACATTATATATGCCAATGTTCCTTATCAAAAAATGAAAAAACCAACTGGAAGCATCACCAAGGAAGGAAAACAATTCAGTGGGGGAACTTCTGTCAGCCAGCCGACTGTGGTATTTCATCAGAGGAGGACTCTGTATATGCACCTAATCTTCCTTCTCCAACAAGTCAAAAGAAGTTTGATCAGTGGCAGCAATATTAAGCCCTAAACAGGGTATCTCTTCAGTGTACTCTTCTTATTTTCTGCATCCGATTTCATAGAAATAGTTTTGTGAATGTCTTCTGAGTTAGTACTGGGATCCATCTAACAGGGTTGTTTTTATTTATTTATTTAAA
Organism: Podocnemis expansa; assembly: GCA_007922195.1. Taxonomy (NCBI): domain Eukaryota; kingdom Metazoa; phylum Chordata; order Testudines; family Podocnemididae; genus Podocnemis; species Podocnemis expansa. The sequence goes on along the minus strand of ML681988.1, from coordinate 11,771,695 downwards.
ACTTTATGCCACATTGTTTCCTGGGCTGTAAATGATTCCTCGCAGACAGCTTGGTCTCAATTTATGATTTCAAGCATGACCGCAGACCAGTGAAATCAATGGAAAGACTTCCATTGACTTCAGTGTGTTTTAGAGTAGAGCTAGAGCCTCTAATCCTTCCTCGAGACTTACTTTTCAATCACGATACAGAGTATACAACTGCATTTAAATAACTCAGAGATGTACTTTTATATCTGCAGGCACTGACACCAAAATTATTTCTAACACATATGTTGGGTCTCGAAATATGGTGCATGTCCTAAGACTTAAAGGAGTCGGCAACCCAAAAGAGCAGAAGAGCCATTTCTCTCCACCCTCCCACCACAACCGCATGAGCCTGAGCCGGCTCAGCAGGTGCACCGCGGCCCCTAGCGCTGGCTGGGGTGTGTGCAGGTGGCATGTGCTCCTCCATCCCGCCTACCCCCAGCCAGATGCCCCTCCCAAGAGTGGCCGGCGGGGAGCTGCAGCTTGCAGAGGCGGGGCCCTGGAATGGCCCGCTTTGTAGAGTTCAGGCCTCTTCAACCCGGCCGCCCCAGGACTGAACGGGTCTGATCCAGGGCCTTGAAGGAGACGGTCCCTGTTCAGGCCTGGAGTGGCTGGGTTTAAGAGGCCTGAACTCTGTGGAATGGGCCATTCCAGGGCCCGCCTCCACAAGCTCCAGCTCTCTGTTGCCCGCTGTTGGGAGGACGGGACAGCTGGCTGGAGGTAGAGGGGGCAGCGCTGCTCCGCCCCGCCAGCAGAGGGAGGGATGGAGGGAGCGTTTACTGCCCATACCCCCCCCCCCGCTGCCAGAGCTAGGGGCCGCAGTGCAGCTGCTGCGTTGCTTCTGGCTCATACAGTTGTGGTGGGATGGTGGGGGCAACCCCGGCAACCCCGATTCGTCCACAATGCTGGGGCCAGCTGGGAGTCCCCAGAGCACACCTGGCTCCCTGGGGGAGATTGCCAGGGAGCCAGAAGGGGGTGCTCAGGGAGCCACAGTTGGCTCACTGAGCCTGCAGTGCTGATCCCTGTCCTAAGATATGTGCTTAGCTCTGCCCTCACTTGAACCCAATTCAACAAAGCTGTTAAATGTATACCTAAGTTCCACAGACCTCGATGGGACCTAAGCACATGCTTCAAGTCAGGCATGTGGTAAATGTTTTGCTGAATTAGGGACTTTCAGGCAAAACTGCACCTCAACTAATGAGCCAATACCACAACAATAAGAGTAATAATGGTTGAAGCTGCCCAAAAATTGTAATGCAGACCTAATGAGCAAAGGCTCAGTGAGGCAGTCAAAGGTGCATGATAAATTAGGGAAATGTGATATTTTATTACTGCTGTGTTGCAGCATATGGCTGACTATGTCTCCAGGAGCCAGCCCACTGCCAAAAGAAACCTCCACTACTGAAATAAACCTGGTCCTCCTTGCAGGGTTTTCGTTGGGTTTCATATGGCACTGGGGGTTCTTCCACCAGCTGGCTCTGTGCCATTACCACAAGCTGCAGTGGCAGGAAGCTGCTTGTAGTGGGGTGAAACTCTCAACAGTGGTGGCTTTGGAAGCAAGAGACTTCTACAGTTTGAGCCACTATCACCTGGCAGCAACATTATGTTTTTTCTTCTAGTGGTGAGGGGCTTCTCTGGTATGTGCTGCCACCAAAAGTCTCCCAGCAGCAGGGTTGTGGTTTTTTGTTTTGTTTTTTTGCTTCTGTGTCATGCACAGAATGGCATACCGCCAGCTGTTTTGTGACATGGAAAAACTTCAGAACCCTTGTTTTATTACTTGGTCACAGAATTTATCCCAGGGCTCTACAATTTATCTGTGAATATGACCACTACCTATATAATCTATATACATATTGTGAGGTAACATTAATATTGCTATTATTAATTCATGTATTATAAATTAATAATTAATAATCCACTTTTACACACAGAGATACCTTCACCACTCTGGCAAATGGCTTGTTTTACCTAAAGGTAATGGTCCAGGCTGATCTTTATGCTGGGCTTCTTTTTCCTGTTCACCTTTCAGGACAGCTACAGCTTCAGCTGTTACTACTTGAACTATCCTTGCAGAAACCTCCTCTGTGATAGCAGCAAAATTAACAAAACAAAAAAGGAGTGTTAATAAAAGAGATTTTTAAAAAATGTAGTAGAATCTGGCTAAAACTTTCAGAGTCAGACTCACTCAGATCTTTTAAAATTATTTTTCTTTCAAATATTTTGGGGAAAGCATTAACAATGAAATTAAAGGACCAGATTTGCCAAAATGTGAGGCTCCACCACTCCTACAATCTAAGAGAGAACTGCTGGGTGTTGACAATCTGCCCCTGAATCTATAAATGTAAAAGTAATTTTGAATCTTATTATTTTGGAGTGAGGATGGCATAAGATATTACTATTAATCACTGCTTCTCATTTTTGGTATGGGAAATAAGCAATAATTGCAGAATTTATAAAGCAGTGGTTTATGAAGTATCCAGGAAGATTTTTCGCACACAATTATGTGACCATGGCATGTTCTGGGCATGATAAGGATGACAAGCTAAGAAATGGAGTTTTTGGTATCTAATATATTGAGTTGCCTGTATTTTTACAAGTGCTTTAGACTGTATTTTCTTTCATCAGCATACTATCAGTATGCTGTACAGACACAGCACCTGAAGACATTGAAGGGACCTAAAGAAAGAAGGGCCAATGACATTTTTGATAACATTAAAATGTATAATTTATCTGCCTCATCTTTTTTAGATCTGCGTCATACAGGGCACTCTACTTTTAAATGTTGCCAAGTTCCAAAGGCATAGCTGTGTTAGTCTAGTTCAGCAAAACAAGCAAGGAGTCCTGTGGCACATAAAGACTAACAAATTTATTTATTGCATGAGCTTTCATGGGAGAAAATCCCACTTCATCAGATGCTTTGAAGAAGCTTGTTTTTAAATTTAAATGGCAGATCTGAGATCATGCAAATGTATTCCATGTGGCACTTTTGTCAGGGATGATGGAGGTTCACAGCCATGTGTTTGAGATGCAGACTTTGCCTCCTGACCACTCAACGGTGAAACTGAAACTCAGCCAAGAATAGGGGGGTCTATGCAGAGCTATGTTGCCCTCTGGGGAAAAACAGCTGAGATCAGATGTGGACTGATGTGGACTCAACTTCACCCCATCCCCTTTGATGTCTGCCCTTGGAGAAGTAGGCAGTGAAGAGTCACTGTGCCCTCCTGAGTGCTAAATTTGCAATTATTCCTGATCCTTACATGGGCTGGAAATGTTCCCTGAATCCTCTCTCCCACTCTTGCCCATCTATTTAATATGGCAAATGTGTCTCTGGTTTAGAGACTGATCCTAGTCCCAGTGAAGTCAACAGAAGTCTTTCCATTTTAAAGAGCCTGGGAATCAGACCCTTATTTCACTAAACATGTTCATACAGTTACAGGCACAACATGTTAATTTTGGTTGGAATGCCACTGCTATCACAGGATGAAGATCACTGCAAGGGAAATTAGTTGGATGTTTCTCAAGCACAGCAGCTGCGGCTTTGTACAACACAGCACCAAGGAAATGGCTAAGAGCTTCATTCAGTGCAACTGACAGCATGAGCATTTCTCTTTAGCTTTCCATTACTGAGGATGTGATTTTCAAGTCACCTTGGGGACATGAGTGCCCAATTCCTACTCAACTGAACAGAAACTGGGTCTACAGACTCTTATACAACTTTCAAAACATCACCTTCAAGCCACTTTGGTACATGCACAGTCTCATCTTATCTGTAACAGGTGCTGTGAGATGGATTACATTAAACTTCCACATCGGCTAAAAATGTGATGTGGTGTGTGGAAAAGTGTCCAGTGAATTTAGGACTAGTATGCATGAAGATTTTATATGACTTCTCAGGCTAATGGCTCAACAATGAAACGGCATCTGCAAATGCAGCTCCAGAATTGGTGCCTAACTTTTCAAAGGATTTGTTATGGGCTATCTTATGACGACTCTTGCACACAATGAAAAGCACCTTTCTACACATGAAGTCTTACTAAAGTCAATGGGACTACCTACAAAGTTAAATACTACCAAACGAGTTTATTTCAAACCAAGTCTTACAGGTGCAGTGGGATATAATCAGGCATGAAACTACTTATGGAAATAGCCAGGAAAATTTGCCTAGTTGCACTTTTAGGTGCTTAGGGCAAGATTTAAAAGGCATCTAAATCAGACTGAAATAAATGGGAGTTAGGTGCTTAAATATGTTTAAAAATCTGACCCTTAACCAAATAGCATATTTCATGTGTCCAATGGTATTGAACCACTTACAATATAAATTTGCAGATAAGCACCTTTCTGTTTTCTCCCATGCAGGCTCTGTCACTTGGCAGAAGTTTACCCATAAAAGTTTGCAAAACTAACTTATTATCCCCCTTCAAAACTCTACTCAAAACTTGACTTTGTCATATGATGCCTACAAAAATCTTGAGAATGGTTTGTCTTCTGGTGTACTCACCGCAGCCTTTCACACTGATTAATGTTGTCTCACTCTTTTTTGTACCGCTTCCTCTATCTGTACCCAGCTGTCATCTCTTGCCTTATCTTTAAATTATGAACTCTTTCAGATAGGTACTATCTTCTTGTTCCTTGTTTTTACATCACCTTGCATAGTGGGGTTCTGGTTTCTGGCAGGAATTTGAGGTGTGATAATACAAATAAATAACAATAAAATTCAGAGAAAAGTTATGGGTTTCACATCTGCATATCTAGCTATACAATCTTGCTCATTAACTTCTATATTCCATTCTACTTACAGTCATATTCAATGTACATAAGTACTTGTATTTCCCAGGCATTCCTGTCAGCAGGTGATGATTACTTTTGGACACTGAGGCCCTTACTACGTGATGCAGGGCGCACGTGTATGCCAACTGAAGTCATATCTGACTCAGTGTCTTGCAGCTTCAGGCCCATTACATGCATGACACAGACCTGCCTTCAGAGCTCTTAAATAATGTAAGCATTTGTAATATGAACCGGTAAACTTCAATGCTCCTGTGGAGGCCAATGGACTGGTTACTCATTTAGTTGGTAAGACAGAAATTGCAGATTAAATAAGGCAATACAGTGGTGTCTGATGATGACATCAAGGAGCATCCACTAATCAATGACAGCAAGGATGATAGCACATCAGTTATCATTTCTTTAAGCATGAATAGGCAGGTGAAGAGAGAATTTATTTAAGTCAAAGTCCTTTACAGCAATTGCTTTCACAAGTGAGTAACACAGGCTCTTGTATACCTTTGACCTGCTGTCACGTTTAAAGTTCAAATGAACATTCCAAAAAGTTTCTAAAATAATCATTTCTTTCTCCTTGTTTTTCTTTCAACAAGACTGAGTTTCTTCTGAGAATACAGATATGGTCATCTGACTTCTACAGTCACCAGAGTCTTAAAAAATGCTGGGACAAACCCAATGTTAATTTCTTTACTGCAGAAACATCATATGTAATGAGGTGTTAAGAAACTCACAGGCAAGGGATATTTCCCTCATAACTGACATAATTTATTCTCCTTTGGACTGGTGGCCAGAAGGGAAACTGATAATAATACAGCTTTCTTGACTGAAGCCAGGAGCAGATGATGATGGAAGAGATTGTTAGACTCAAAATGCATCAATAGTATACCAGGCAAGCCTCCATTTTGTCATTCAATCTTACTAACAGCAGCAATGGAATAAAGATGATTAATTAACCTTACACAATATTGTGTCTGTGTGTTTATGGTGGTTTCATCTAACAGTACAACTCATCTTCCCGAGTTCACCAATGTATATAGCTGCTTTCACTGACCAAAGAAAATTGCTTGTTGATTAGGAACCCATGGTTTCCCTTCATCATGAAGCACGCACAGAGTGAAAAGTGAAAAAATTGCCTGGAAAAGACAGGAAAAAGAGGGCAGGATGTGACAGCCCTGTTGCCTGGTCTGTCTGCTTCTTGGCAAACTTTGGTAGCCCCTCCATCACTATGCCATATGGCTGAAGCTCTTGGATACTTTATATAGATAAGCTGTGTATGCAGGGACCAAGTAACATCCAATCAAGATCACCTGTTCCCCTACCTAATCAATAGTAATTCCCCTGCATTTTCAAAGAAATTAATGACAAGAGGAAGGAGTCAGGCTTCAAGGGACTTGGTGGATGTGAAGTGCAGCACAGAGCTTCACAGATGTCCATTCATCTGTGGTTGCTGGAGGATAGCATGCAGAGTTCTACTGCACAAAGGAGTTGTGTACTCAGTCATCCACACAAACCAGTACATCATTGCCTATTTGTTTTTTTTTTAACCCTTTCACAGGTTTTACCACAGGAAAAACCTTCTTTTTCAGCAGTTTGCATGCAGTGGCAATTCTTGGTAATTATTGCCCTGCTGAAGAAAGTAATCTCATATAGTCATTTATTAAACTGTGCTTTTAGCTGAGATGAACTCCCTGTATTGGGAAAGTCTGCACCAAGTATCAACAAACTGTTGCTGCTGTATGCCTTATCGTGGGAAAGCAGGAAGAAAGCAGCATGCTATTGTATGCTTTATCCTGGAAAAACTCGGAGAAAGCAATTTTCAGAAGGGTATTTTAAGGAAAGACACAATAAATTATTTTTTCAGCTGCAAACACTAGCACACAGTGAGATAAATACACATCTAACACAGTGAACTATATTCAGAAAAGCACAAAAGCTGGAGAAAGGAAAGACCCGCTAGGTCACTCTTACTCCACTTCCCACTCAGAACACGACATTTCTGGCAATATAAGCTGAAACCTTATTAAAAGTTACTTTCCTTGCTATAAATTTAGACATCTTTGCTTTTAATCTTGCTTAACAGTCTGAAGGGACCTGTCAAAGGACTGCAGGTAGTGCCTAGAATCTCAGTTCCTCTCCTGATTTCCTTTTCCAGAGGAAGGCTTTAAACTGAAAAGAGTGTGAGAGAGAGAGAGAGAGAGAGAGAGAGAGAGAGAGAGAAACGTGCCCTGCTGAATAATGAAAGCTAAATTTCAGACGTCCCCCAAATAAAGAAAGAAAATAAACTAACTCCTTATTATATCAAGTAAGGCTCTCATCATAACACTTCTCTGATGGATATTTTTTGTGACATGGGAGGCATGGGAAGGTCACCAGGAACAGCGTTTTTGCTGTTAACAACTGATGGAAAAGGACAGACACTTTTGTACTAATGGATCCTATAAACAGCAGATCCAGTGGGTAAGTCATATCCTTGGAGGGTAGTTATTAAAACTCTCAATGTTTCCTTATGGTTCAATGAAAGTTCAAAGAGGATAATGGTAAATATCAACAACAAAGAAGAGTAAATCCAGTCAGGGTGCTGGGTATTATGGAAACTGGTTCTCTTAGTGTTTTTGTTTCCTCAGAGATTTCTTTCTTCACCTGTTTAAGTAGAAACCTACTGTCTTCCTCTACTTTTTGTCAACAAAATGCCAACAACAGGTACCGAGTGATGCAGAACATGAGATTCCAGCTTAGTATGTGACTTTACTTGAATGGAAGAGCTTCCCAATGTCTCCCACTCAATCAGCCACTTCCATTTTGCAAGGGGAGAAGGGTTGCTCAACTGATGGGATGTTGATTTGGAATCTCTCCTTGCAGACTTGCTAAGGTTGAATTTTGAGACCATGTCAAGGGAGCTATGAGCTTTCTAAATTAAAAAAAGCACTGGGATAAAAGACAATGCAGCTACATTGACATATATCAACTGAGATTCGGGTTCAGAATTTATGTAGCTAAGGAAAAGAGGAAACAGCTAAATGAAGACTGCAGGGCACAGAAGATAGGTACTGTAACAGCATTACTCAGTGTCATAGATTAATGTGCAGCACCAGTAGTGAATATACTACATTGGTACTGAATTCATTTAAAACAAAATTAAAGCTCAACCAAGTAAGGAATCTCTGCTGCTGGGCTAGGAACCCATGTTATCCTTTCATGATCATGTTCTGAACATCTCCTAATGGGGTGCTCGGTATGGTCACCTGATGTCGCACTGCACCATGGGTAACTTGTGAAGGGGGACACTTCTTGAGAGCCTAATCTCCCTTGCAGCAGTGTGGTGTGCAAGGCTTATGAGGATGGAGAGTGTGAGGGTACCTATGACTTCTTGTAACCTTTAGGGGGCTGGGTGCCTCTGTGGAGTATAGAGGGAGCCACCCCAGCTCCCCTGTGAACTGAGACTGCAATATCGTCAAGCCTTCAAGAAAACCACATAAGGTGGAAGACTACTCACATCCCCCTCAACCTCCACACACCCTCAGATGTCCTCTTACAATCTGCCCCAGAGGTTTGCAATGTAGATTCTGCCAAACATACACCTGATACAGAAATACACCAAGTACAGCACAGCATCCGGCAATCACCTGATATAGAAATACACTGTGCCAGGTCCTGGGACCCAGCATTATAGCCCTTAGATCAGCTGAAGGCATTTATGACACCTCCTTTGCCCTGTCCTGACAGAGCACAAGGGTTGTCTGTGGCTCCCACAAGGGTTGTTCTAGCATTTAACTTTATCAGTCCCAGCCACTCACTCTACGCTATGAGAGGATTCCCCTGCACTGAGAGAGAATGGTCCTGTAGCTCTTAAGACAGGTTTTAGGTTACACCTCTGCTGGAATATTTGTACTGCTGGAGCAGGGCCAAGGGGATGTGGCTCAGTTCCCACAAAGGGAATAAAAATGCCAGTGGGTCATTTCAGATTATTCTCTCATTTCTTGCTGACCTAACCCAAAATATCCATGAGCCATAGATGTCTCCTCTCGTCATCTACACATGAATCCATCTTCTTTTTCACTGCACAAGGAGTCTTTTCAGTCCATTAAACTATTTTGAGTATTAGTTTTATTGGTCCCACAACTCTCCTGAAAAGCACACATCCAATAGCCTGAGGCAGCTCTTCTGATGGACATAGTGGAAACGAAGATGGTGCAGCAGAACTAAAGGTGGTGGCATTTGTACTTTCTCCAAATATTAGAAACCAGCTGGGCAATGGACCTAGTGAGAGCAAAAGGTCACCTCTTTGTTAGCAGAGAATAACATTCATCTTACTAAAATAAAGTTAAGTTTGGTCACACAGATTAGGGTAGGCAGCCATAAATAAAACTGGTCGAGCCTGATCTCCAACCCTACAAGTGTGTGTGCTTTACTTTGATTATTACAAGCCTGACTACAATCTGTATCTGACATGCTTTAGCAGCGTGCAGAGTGCACATGGCCAGCTCTGCTTACTAGTCATGAGGTGGTGGTGGGGTCACAACTCTGGCCTTCCTTGTCCCCTTAAAATGGTTTCCACATTGCAAAAAGTAAGCAATATAGGAAAGGTTATTTGCACCTCCCCATTGCAGAGAGGTTGAAGGAGCGATCTACTCACCTACAGGCACTTCTGAGAGATGTTGAGTTACTCCTTGTAACTCTAAGGCCTTGCGTAGGTATTTGAAAAAACTACATTGGTATGAACCAGGTTGAGACATGGTCTTGTCCGCAGAGACTTAACACAGGTTCCACGGCCATATTAGAACCTGTTGCATAAAACTTTGGTAAGTCCTAAGGACTGGGGAACATGGCAGAGCTACAGGGAAGTCCTTCTCCATATCACTGTCTATGTTCAACTTGGAAATCAAGTTCTTGCTAGCAGAGGCAGGCCTAAATCAGTAGCCTGTATGCAAAAAACACACCTTAATGGGCAAGAGAAGTTAACCAAATCTTCAATGGCGTTACAGCAGAAATAAATTTGTCCCACTCAATTCAAGGCACAGCTCTTTGCCATGAAGATTCAGAGGCCAAAGGGAAGGAATATTCTGTGCTACAAGCCCCTCTCAACATACAAAGAGCATGCAAAGTTGGGTCTCTCAAAGTGAAGAAGGAGGTGAAGTCTGACAGGAATGTCTGCCTCAGAAGGGGATGATAATATTGATTAGAGATGGAATAGGATTGTTAGATCACTGAATCCACCCTGAATCAGTGCATGGAAGTACAGAACCCTATAATCTGTGTGACTGAGGAGTGCCCCTCTATATACCCGGCACAGAGGATATGGGTCTGTTGTAGCTTTCAGCTTGAGAGCCAAGCTCTTAGATCCCTATCTTCCCTCTCCCGCCATGACTCTCTTTCCAGAACAGGAAGACGGGGACAGATTACAGTAAAATGCAGGGTGGGAAATGACAGCATCTGTTTCTTTTTGACCTCTTAACACAGGCTTGTCAAACTTAAGGCCCACGGGCTGGATCCATCCAGCCAGGGTTGCTAATCTGGCCTGCAGAGCTGCTGCCTGGGCTGTACTGGGGAGTTCTCTGCAGCAGCAGCAAACAGCAAAGACAGGCTGCCATGGGTAGAACAGGGCTAGGCGTGCTTCTGGCTCACTCACATGATCCAGAGTTATAGCACAGGAGGACAAAGAAAGTGCTCAGCTCTGCTGTGGTCTTCCAACCAATCAGAGTCTCAGGCACAGCAGGCTGGGTTGGGGTGCTGGAAATCCCTCATCCCACCCCCACCCCAATTGTTCACTGTCAGTCAGTCCGTCAGCATGCTAATTTGATTGACAGCACATTGCACGAATCACAAATCAGAAAGGAAAAAGTAGCAGGGGCCCTCGGGGGAACAAGCCAATCAAAGGCCAGCTGAGACTGAGGCCAACCAAAGGCCAGCATGTTGAATGACAGACAGTGAGTGGGTGGGGAGGAAGGGAGGCAGGAGCCCAGCCTGCCTGTGTCTGTGACTGTGACAGACTGATTGCCTACTGCCACGCTGTAGGGGAAGCAGAAAAGGAAGGGGAAGGGTTATCTGGGAGCTGTCCAGCAGGTGAGGGTCTGGGAGCCAGGGTGGAGAAGGGGAGCCCACAGGGCAGGGAAAAAGCAAAGTGTCCGAGCCTGCAGGTTAGGGGAGGGGAAAGAGGAGCCAATGCCACTCTGAACATGGCAGCGGAAAGGGCTGGGGAGCCTGTGTGGCAACATGGTGCTTGTAAGGTGTCCTGCCCTCCAATGTGGCCCCCACACTTAATGAGTCTAACACCCCTGTCTTAACAGTTTTCTCATCCTAGTTTTGAATATTCTGTCCCCCTATAGTTTATCTGCCCAATTTCCATAGCCTCACTGATGCACTCAGTGTATTCAACCCTGTCTCACACCATCCATCACTTCTTCCCACTGCAACAGAGGTGGGTGATGAAGTGAGAATTTTCTGTCATATTTTTGGAAGGGCAGTGTGTGCCTCTGTTTCCCTCCACACTTTGCATTGCTACCCTGTGAGGGAAAACAGATTAAGTCTGCTCTTGAGGCAGCACAGTGGACATGGAGAGTGGGTGTTGCTTTGCCAGCTGGGCACAATGAATGGGCTGTTAACGGACTGGCTGGAACCTGCGGAAAGTGAACCATATTAATGAGAAATCCTAAAGAACAACAGAAAGCCCCAATGACCAGAACATTCACACCTAGCAATCAAGGACCAAGAGGAAGGAGATTCCACTCTTCCCACCTCCCAGCTAGAGAACTCAGGAGAGACCAGTTTGAGAAGAAAGGGACCGGCAGCAGATAAAGAGTGGGCTTCTGGGAGAGAGGCTGGCCGTTCTCACCTGGGACTGAGACAAGGGGGACAGAGATGGACAGAGTCTGAAATGTAGTCAACCGGACGGTGCATTGCTGTAGTTTGGCCAGATGGAGTATATCCTAATCTTTATTACTCTGTGATAACCTAAGAACTTCCAGTGCTATGTTCCAATTGACTAATGAAATCCACTCTTTTGAAAATGCTGCCTGGAGTCACTGCAAATGCTTACTGAGGGGCATTAGCCTCTGAAGAGTATACAAGGCCCAGACTAGAAACCTATCTAACTGTGGACTTGTAGGTCAGAGCACAGGGTATGAAGCAGGAGTGCTGGAGCCAGAAGCTCAGTCTTGAGAGCATTGAGACTGCATGGCCTACCCTGAAGGAAGAGTTAAAGCCCTTGGGGGGTCTGGGACACTGGCAGGGTTCCTCCAAGACACTGTTTAAAAGTTGAGGTGTAGCACTGGTGCTGAGAACCATATGCAAGCAGTGTTTCAGCTCACACTAATGCCATCAGTGTGTGGTCTTACGCTCCTCATACAAGAGAAGAACCATCTCTGCTTAGTCTTTCTATCAATAATTCTATCTTATATCAGTATGATGAAAATGGATCTTGTGCTTGCAGTATTGCTTGCTATTCCATGTACCTTCTATAGAAATATGACCTGTCTATAGCACGTGCAGAAGTTTTAATTTAATACACTGCAAGGCACAATGAATACTCTAGGAAGAGAGGGAAGCTAAGAAGGAAGGTTAGGAAAGAAATGATCCTCTAGCCCAGTGGTTCCCAACCTGTGGTCTGGGGACCCCCAGGGGTCCGCGGACATGTTGCAGGGGGTCTGTGGAGCCTCTCCCTACTGGGGCTGGAATCCAGCTACAGCCCCGATGCTCCCCACCAGGGCTGCCCTACCCCTCCTGTGGCCGGATCCTGGCAGGGGGATGTGGCTGTGGTGGCTCCCCAGCAGGGGCAAGGGCAGGGGGCCATAGCTGCTGCAGCGTGGCTCCCCAGCAGTGTGGGCCATGGCGGCGGTAGCGCTGCTCGCCAGCTGTCCCAGTGGTACCGCCAGAGTGATGCAGGCCAGAGTCTGTCTGTGCTGGACAGATTACATAATCAGCTGGGGGGTGTGTGTGCAAATTTTTTTGTTGTTGTTAAAAAAGGGTCCCCAGCCTGAAAATGGTTGGGAACCACTGCTCTAGCCTAAGGGAAGGGACAGAGACCTGTATCAAACAGCATATTTGTTCACCATGACACTAACTAGATTCAAAGCAAGAGATTAACAGTGATTTGGATTAAAGTGAAGAAGAATTCTTGCTGATAATTTGCAAGCAGAAATTAAAACAGTTTTAAGGAAAGATGCAAAGAGTTACAAAGAATGAAATAAACCCCCAGAATTTTGCTAAATTTTAGGCAAATAGAAGAAAAGCTCGATGACGAAATCAGTTGCATGTTTGCTTGTGAAACCAGGAAAACATAACAATTTCAGACAGAATGCTCCTGTCAAGAATCTCAATAGAATGCTGAACAGTTTCCTAGGTAACCAGCACTAATTGTTGCCAAGGTGGAAATAAGTCAACAGTGAAAGCACTGAATAATTTTCAGTCTTTGGCTAAGCAAACATCCTAAATAAATTCCTTGAACAAAGAAGAAAAAAAGTTACTATATGCTGTCTATGACTAATTTGAAATGCAAATGGAGCTTCTGTGGACTTTCTTGTTTGCTGTATTGCAATTCACAGTGAAGGTGTGAAGACCAGATAGCTATTCCTTCTCTGGGATTTTCTCCCACAAAAGCTCATGCAGTAAATGAATTTGTTAGCCCATAAGTGCCACAGGACTCCTTGTTTGTTTTGTTGAACTAGACTAACATGACTGCCCCTTTGGAACTATTCCTTCTGGTTAGCAACCCCCGTTACTAGACATTCACCCAGGGCCTCATCCTGAAGTCTTTACTTAGGCTAAGCTGGCACTGAGATTGGTGTAGTTTTGCCTGAGCAAACAGAAAAAAAAGATCAGGATTTTACCCAATGACTTTTTCAGTGGGAGCAATTACAGTCAGGAAATTCAAAGCACTGATCTCAGCTGCTGTGAAGAAGCCTAGCTCTACTCACAGTAAAGGAGCCCTGATGCTCTAATCAGTTGAGCATCTGGCCCCATAGTTTCACCTGCTAGCTGGTGCCTACAAAATAAGCTACTGTAACTCTATCAAATGACCCTGTGATATGTGAAAACACAATACAGCATTCAATCATGCTTGAGGCTTCAATCATATTGATTTAATGAGGGGAATGGAAATAGGTTACCCAGCCTTTCACATTTAACTAACTGATTTAATCATGACCAAGATGGTAGTCATTGAAAGTGATTAGCATCTGATGGTTCTTTGGTAACCTGTGACAAATAAGCTGGTCAACCCCAGCCTACTTCCTAGTGGTCAAGTGTCCACATCATGATAAACACCACGCTAACTGGCATCCATGGCTGCAGTCTTTCCAGGGCTGCCAAGAACTGACCAGGTGTAGCATCCAAACTAGCCTCTCATTCCCAAAGGCACAGTCCATTGAGCTAAGTAGTTAGACATTTCAATGGGGTGCCATGGGAAAGGCTGCCTGCAGGCTGCACTGCCCATGCTGTGGATACAAACAGGGCAACAGAATCCTTGGGTTTTTTCCCCACATTAAGGGGCAAATCCCCTCCCATTGATAATTCAGAGTAAATAGATTTAGCAAGGGGGTGCTCATCAGAGGATGTAATCCTCTTCCTTCTCCGGCTTTGGAATGCCTGCAGTTCCACTCCTACAGTAAGCTTTACAACTGTGCTCAGTTCCTATGACAACTGACTTTCTCTTACTGGGAATTCAGCACCCCTGTATCTTCAGATTAAAAAGCAACACTCAAAAGCCCCTCTCATATGAAAAGCACTGTTGGAATACAGAAAAAGGTACTCTTATTTCAGTGCAACCTTGTCTCTAACCCTTAGAAAGAAACCCTCACACACATTCTCTCTTCAGCAGCCACTGCTCCAAGCCCTGCCCAATAGGGCTGATTTTAGCACAAGTGTTTTGCCAGCTAATTAATTTTAAAAGCTATTTTTTCCCCTCAAAATATGAGTGATTACATTAGGAATTAGCTATTTGGCAAATGATGTCCTATATTAGAGGAAGAAAGCTATCAACTCCACCACCAGAGGAAAAACAGCAGGGGAAAAAAACCCAACACAAACAGGAAGTAGAGAATTGCGGTAAACATTGAAGTTAAGAATTGACCAGACTAATGACACAGGCTAATAAAAGGAAAGTTAATATAGTGTCAAGGGCAGTTTTACCCATGTATCTTTTGTCTCTTTGTGTACAATACTTAACACTTATGTAGAACGTTTCATCTGTAGAGAAAAAATAAACAAGCAATACTACCTCATGTTTACAGATATGGAGGAGCTGGAAGATTAAAGACAAAAGTGATCACTCATTATGGGCATTTTGGTTTCTGAGAGAGACATGGGGGCTAATTTTTCATTTGTGCTTAGCATTTGGTATGCAAAGTAGAGGCACTGGAATCAGTGGGGCAGGTGTTCTGCATCTCTCAAGACCATGCCATGAGGTGTTTCAAGCTGAGCACTCAAAGATCTACGCATCTGAAACCAGTGGTCGCTTTTGAAAATGTTGTAAATTTTGAAAATGTGACTTGCTTAACACAGAGAATGGATGTTAGAGCCAGGAATAAAACAAAGGTCTCCTAACTTCCAGTCTAGGACACTTATAATAAAAACAAACAACCAAACAAGCAAGAAAAGATACCTTCCTGTCATGTGTTTATGAAGAAACCTAGAAGGAAGGCCATGATTTATTTTAGTCCTCCAGGAAGAGTTTTTATAGAATCATAGGGTTGGAAGGGAACTCATGAGGTCATCTAGTCCAATCTCCTGTGAAAAAGCAAAACCACTCTCACTAAATCATCCCAGGCAGGGTTTTGTCTAACTGAGCCTTAAGTATCTCCAAAGATGGAGACTCACCACCTCCCTAGGTAACCCATTCCAATGCTTCATCACCCTCCTAGTAATAAAGTTCTTCCTAATATCCAACCTCAACCTCCCCAGTTGTAACTTGAAACCATTGCTCCTTGTTCTGTCCTCTGTTACTACTGAAAATAGCCAAGCTCCCTCCTTCTTGGAGCACCCCTTCAAGTAGTTGAAGGTTGCTATCAAATCCCCCCTCAGTCTTCTCTTCTGCAGGCTAAATAAACCTAATTCCTTCAGTCTCTTTTCATAAGTCTTGTGCTCTCACCCCTTGATCATTTTTGTTGCCCTCTGCTGGACTCTTTCTAATTTTTCCACATCCTTTTTGTAGTGGGATACCCAAAACCAGACGCGGTATTCCAGATGTGGCCTCACCAGTGCCTAACAGAAGGGAATAATCAAATCCCTCGATCTACTGGCAACACTTCTACTGATGCAGCTCAGTATGCCATTGTGATAAAGAATGCTTTTGTGCTTCCATTTTTTTTTAACAATGGGCCATATTCTCAGCTGGTGCAGAGTGAGAAAGTTAATAGATCTATCTTGATATATACCAAGTGGGATTATGCCCTTTTGTTCTGATATTACATCAAAATAACAAATATAGAATAGGATTCAAAATGAATCCCATTTACTCATTTAACACAAACCAGTCATTCCCTACATATTATATAGTGGAGTTTATTTAAAACAAAACAAAACCAAACCAACCCCAAAACCATAATGTTACAGAATTCAAATATTTGCTCTCAAATGGATTTGATGGGAGCAAATATTTATCTATAAGTAGGCCCTTGATTCTGTCGTCAGTAACATCCATAATAATTGGCAGGAGGATGTGAAAGGCAAATAATAGGAAGGTAGGCTTTTTAGTTAGCCTTAGATCAGAAATTATTCAAAACAAAGCAACACAAAACACACACACCAAACCACACATCCATTAGCGAAATTTTAACTGTTATTTACTACTGCATCACTCACAACTGTGAAAAACAAACTTGAGTGACTAATTTAGTTCTCAAAACTGAATAACTTAACAAGCAAAACAGGATCATTTTGGTAACATAAATTCCTCTCCTTTGTAACTCTCAAAATTGTGATTAATGCCAGAAATTTCAGTACCTCCACAGGGATTGTATACCTGTGATTATAAATCACGCTTGTCCAGTTCTTTACATAATCACTTTTACCCATGCAAAGAGATTGCAAAGAAGGTGCTACCCTCCTGATTTGGTTACATTTTACACCCATTTTGCATTGGGATATTTAATACTGCACAGCAATGAGGCATCTTTTTTGTACCAATGTTTTATTTTACATTATTTAATGGGGCCACTGGATGACTTCCTTAAGGTTTTTGACCATATTTTCCAAATGAAATTGGTGGAGAACCAGCCCTTTTAGTTGAGAACACATGAGATACTGGTTATCACACAGTTTACATGTTGATGTACCAATGTAACAATCTTCATACAACATAGCATTTATAAAAGGATGATATTTTGTGATATATTTGATGGATGTGTTGACATGCAGTAGGCTGCTCTTCAGAGTTCTTGGCCTTTATCAATACATTAAATATTTTACAATTGACTTAGGTGAAAGTATCAAGGTGTTTTATTGGATGCCTGGAAGTTTATTTCCTGTGGTTGACAGACTTCAATTTCCTGAAGAAAGAGTCTTGTTATTTTTTTCTCCTTGTGATCTCAAATCTTCATTTGTAAGATCAATACCTAAATATCTCATTAATTGTTCTGATAAAATCTCCTCCAGTTTTTCCAAAGTCTCTGACTTTCTGTTTGTCCCTCTTGCTAGATTCACCTCCTGGTCCACTGATCTCCTTTCCTGAATTCACTTTTGTCTTTGGTCTGTTCTGCCTACCTCTCCATCTCCCATACCCTATCTCTTTTTTCAGGGTCTGTTTTTCACCAGCCACTTCTTCCCTTTCTGTCTCTTTTCTATGTCCTGGCTCCCCTCATGGCTCTACTTCTTTTCTTTTGTTTTATTGTTTAGTTCATCTTAGCACCTGCATCAGAATCACCTTTCTTTTCCTTGTCACCAGTTACATGTTGTCAATTCTGGATCTCCAATTCTGCTCTCAAGTGGGCTCCCCTCTACAACTTGATCTTTCTGTGATCATGGTTCTCCACTGTCTGTCCTTGATTTGGTTCCACCGCCTTCTATTGGCTCTTCTCAGTATTTGTTTCAGCTTCTTTACCCATACTATCTGCTTCCCTGATCCAAGCCAGATTCTCTAGCAGTTATTTTAAGATTCTGCAACAGAAACTAGAAATCTAAAAGGCACACAAGTGGCTAAATACGCAAAAGACAACTCTTGCTGTGTGCTAAGCACCATCCTGAAGCTTAGTTAACCACTCCTCTCATCTACGTGAACACACACAATGTATTCTCATTAATCAAATGCCCCCAGACCATTGTCTATTGGCTGCAAAATTGAACTTCACAGCAATAGTTCCTTGATCTTATCCTGAAAATACAGAAGTCAAATCAATTAAATAAAGCGGTGCTTTAAAAATGGCACCTCATTACTGTACATATTTTGCTCCTAATGTCTTCTGAGTCATATCTTCTTAACTTTACTGTCTAAAACAAATTTTTTACTTTGGCCAGTATGACAGAGCCAATGTAGATGCAGGAAAAATAAGATGTATGCTATTTTGTCTGATGCAGCATCAACTCAACTTCCAGATTTCTAGAACCAAACTCCAAGCTGATGCAAGTGGATGAACCACCAGTTGAAGTGACTGGATAAGCAGTCATTTACATGAGCAGATTATTTGGCCCTTATAATTATATTTCACTATCCTGAATAGATAATTTAATTATATTTCACTGTTTCCTGCGAGCTCATTAAACTGTATATATAAAAGAATGTCACACAAACCATCTTGCATTTAGTTAAAAGCCAACATTGACATTAATGCCCAGCCCATGTGGTTTATTGTTATCCCTTGTTTCAGTGACTTGAAATCATTTTCTGTCAATGCAGTGTAATTCTGACACATCCCATTAGAGGTACAGTGACATATAAATGCCCTTTTCCCCTTATGACTCACACTACTAGGCAGACGTTGCTTAAGCAACTAGCCCTGCAATGCAGCACTAGCTGCACAGCTAATCGGCTCTGAACATTAATTCCCAAAGTGCTATCCAGACTGCATCAAGGCAGATGTCCTTCTCTTACTGACTGCAATGACTCTCAGGGAAGAATCCAGAGTCAGATGGAGCTGAGTATGCTTCACAGCAATTTTCTTCCCTTCAGAGGTTTCCTTTCTGCTCCTCTTTTCTGAACTGCCTCTCTGTGTTGGTGCCATCCACACACCTGGACTTATGAAGGTGTTTGTCCTACTAGGTTATTGTCCCTGACCTACATTGATCTCTCACTGTTTGCAGTGCCACTTCCTCCCCCACTCAGTACCTCTCAGCACCCATCCCTAAGTAAATAAGGGTCAGAGAAGAGTAAAACTGATGTGAAAGGATGGAGAGAAATAATTTATTATCCTGGTTCAATAAAGAATATCTGGTAAGGCTAATGAAGAGGATATGGGTTGTCAGCCAATCTCTTTCATTTAAAATTATACATCATCGCAAAAATAAAAGCAATGCTAGGTCAGATTCTGAGCTTGGTTAATGTGGCAGTCTGTAGCATAGAAGGCTCAAAATGTAACTATCTTCACACACAGCTGACTGATTCTGAAGAGAATCAGGCCCAGTGCAGAAAGAGGTAAGAAGAACTGCACCTACTCCATAGGGCAGAGGTGCAAGAAACACATGCAAATATTCCATGCTGCCAGCTCTGAGCAACTTTGCCTGCATCTCTGGAAGAACATTTTCTTCCACTCACCCAAGATTTGCACTGGCTTTCATCTCCATGGTGAGTAGGAGGGCTTACTATTGTGGAGTCTACTGGCACCAGAATTGTGACCAATGGGAGATGCTGACCTAGTAGTTCCCAACCATTTCCTTTATATGGACCACTACATCGTTACTGAAAGCTTTTGAAGAATGCAGTACCTTTGTGGACCACCACAAATGGTTCTCAACCACTGTGTCAGGACACATTACTGTGTCACCACCCAGCAGTAAGTGTGTCATGCAGACCACGGGAGATGGCTGATTTGGCCTGGGGAGGCTGAACTGGTGCGTCCTGTAAAGTCTCAAAACACTGTCAGGTGTGCCACGACCAGGGGTGCCACTACACATAAAGATTAGGTTGAGCCCAGGCCCCCACTGGCTGCCCGGGCCCCAATCCGTTCCCTACCCCCCCGCCCCCACTGGTTCCCCAAGCTCTTCCCAACCCCCCTATGCATCCCCCAACCCTTCCCTAACCCCCCGGTCCACCATTGTTCCCCACTGCCCCAGGCCAACCCACTCCCCTGCACCCTTTCCCAGCCAGGCCCGCATGCCTGCCCCCAGGCACTCCCCTCCCCTGGCTCCCTTACCTGGCTGCCGGAGGAGAGCATGGCCACGGCAGAGGCTGAGGCTCCCAGCCTGAGGCAGGGTCAGGCCAGGTCTGGAGTTGTAAAAACTCCCAGGCCTAGCCTGGGGCAGTTCCCTTCCAGTGGAAGACTCTGTCTCCCAGCCGGGTTAGAGGACATAGCTGCTGGCTCTGCGCAGCTGGCAGCATTCCCTGCATGGGGGAGTGACAGTGGGCCCCTGCGCAGTTTAGAGGTGTGCTGCTCAGAGGCTGGCCATGAGTTTCAGGGGTGCTGACGCCCCTGAAGCTCCACACTAGTGATGCCTCTGGCCACAACCCACAAAAGGTTGAGAAGCACTGACGTAGGGAGACACGTCACAAAAAAAGAGAGGAAGAGCTATGAAAGTCCAGGGGCATGATAGGGAGTAATGGATGACTCGAATGAAGCAACCAGAACAAGAAGAGAACATAGAATGAAGCTATAGAGAACTTCAGTGAAAACTGAGAAGAAAAGGAAAGAATGAGAGGCTGATAATGATAATTTATTAAAACCTTAATACATGTTTAGATAGATAGAAAGATAGATAGATAGATAGATAAGAACTGCCTGGCTTCTCTCTTTATTATAGCTGGCCAACAATCAGAAATGGCACCACTGCATTGGGGTCAGCACTGCTGCTAGGCAATAACTGTGGCTGAAACTGCCTCTTACCTAGCATACAATATAAGATATCTGTTGCATACTAATAAAATTGATTTCAGTATGTCAGCACTACTAGCATCTCTGTGTGACACAGGCAGTAGAAATGGCTGCTCTTTATTAATGTTTCTATCTACACATGTACTGAACGGCAGAGAAGGAGCTGAGTTTTATCAGCAGCACTGTACTTGAAACTGCACCAAACTACTAATGCGCTGGCATGAATCAGTCCTAAGGAGTGAAGTATGACCTGTTTCCCCTTCACCCTCTAAAATACACAGTGGCTCTGAGTGAAACTGATTTTTGTAAAGTGCTGAATCTATTCAGTGCCAAATAAAAATGACTTTCTGAAAGCAGTTATCAGGTTTCCTTGGCTCACAGATAATGATATCTTATGCTTTCTTTCCATACCCACTATGTGGATGCCCACAAATGTGAGACAGCTTTAAGTTTTAACTAACTGTGTTTCCAAAGGTGGTGGTGGTGGGGGATCATTCACACAATCTGATCTACACAACTGTGGACTTGTGTCTTGATTTTGTGGATGTCAACAAACAACTCCCTGCACCTGACAGGTTTTTCATATGCAATGCATTAAAGGAATAAAAATACATAAATCAAGACTGCATTTCCAGAGCACCTTATATGAATGTGCTTGTAAAGCACTGACCTAGCCTCATCACAGTGAGAAAAATGCCATCATTATCATTTCACAGATGAGGAAACCAAAGCACAGAGTGCTTTAAGGGACTTGCCCAAGGTCACACAAGAAATCAATGGCAGAGCCAGGAATAGAAGCCAAATCTTCCTGCTCTGAGTTTAGTACTTGTATTTCAAGACCAACCTTTTCTAAATTGATGGGGGGGGGCGGGGCACTGACTAGGGTAGCCATGCCTCATTTAATGCCAGCTGCTTTGTTTGTAATGTCAGTCTCTTGGTTTTCAAAGGACTGACAAACTTTTATTAAGTGATATTGTCATATTTAGAAAAGAAAAATGTGTTATGAGGGCACTAGTGGCTCTACAGGGAACAAAGAAATCACTGTGTACCCAATTCTGCAGCCCTTCTCAGACAAAACCTCCCATCGACTTCCCTGGGAAGTCGCCTGAGTGAGGACAGCAGGATCAGATGGAGAACTGTACACCATGCTTACCAAATCTCTCTCCCTGACTCCTCTAACCTTGAGAAGCAAATGCTGAAAAAGATTCTTGCTTCCTATGTCAGACAGTCTGAATATGGCTCAAAACCTTTGCAGAAAGGCTGCTCGGCTGGCAGCGGGTCGGTTTCTGAATGCTAAATAAGCTCCCAGACAACATACTTGCTCTCAGCGGAGCTTAAAAAGAAATCTCAGACAGTGCACTGAGGTGTTGGCATGGCAACATGGAAGAAAAAATCTGCACCCTCTGGCATTCATAGAAGCAACAGCAGCTTGTTTATGTGATTTGTTATTTTTTAAATGATTTGATGGCAGCTCTCTTTGCTTGGGGAGATTGCTTTGTATGAATGGGCATCTATTTAATCTTTGCATGCTATGTTGTACCTCCATTTAACTAGACATCTCTCTGGAGAGGGGGAGTATGTGCAGCTGGTGGTGTGGGAGAGAAGCTGGTCTAGCTCCCAGTGGCCTACACTGGGGTTTGTGACTGTGGTTAGCAGTGAATTAATAGTGCATCAAAACCACAGGCTTTAATTACCATAAAGGGAAAATGGGAGAAAATGATTTGAAATGAATATGGGTGACTTGATTAATGACTAGCACAGGGATGGTGGTAAACATTGGCAGAGCATCCCAGCACCAAGATCCTTAGGGATCATACAGCTCATAAGTGCCTGAGGCTGCCAGCAGAGAACACTTGAGAATGAAACAAGCAATATATACCAAACCCTCCTGGGGCTCAGCCAGCCGCTGCAGCCCGTGCAGTTAGCCCATGCAGTTACTACAGCAATGAGTTTGCTTGCTTCCTTTGAAGGACTCATAAAGGAAAACCTGCAAGATGTCAGCCACCTAGCTATTTTAACTCTGATGACACCAAGAACTGTCAGAACCACTGCAAAGCAAAGCTCCATGTTTGTTAACTGACCTTCTGCCAAATCAACCAGCCTCAGATATGCACCTGAACTGGGCATTATATCCCAGCATTGGTGGCCCAAGACTGTGATGTTAATCTAAAGACCCTTGCCACCATTCCTCCCTGCCATGCACAGTAATACAGGCCTGCATTTTTGTCATGCTGCCAGGCCCAGGGGTTTTGTTCCATTGGAATAAGACACAAAAGAGATGCTGCCCTTGGCATTATGGGAGTGAGAGTGCATCAGGACTATCTTTGCTGCTTCAGCCAGCTGCGTGGTCCAGTGCCACTTGCAGCTATCACATTCGCAGCCTCTGATAGAGAACTGAAAAGTCACTCCAAACTCAGCGTCTCTCAGTGGCACATCACAAATGCTAAATAGGTTAAAATGGCCATCCTAAAAATGCTCAGATGACGTTTTGCTCGCCATCAACTTATGCACGTGGCCCCCGACTCAGGAAGCTTAGCTTTGACTCCAAATGGATGTAAACAGACATAGTTAAAGCTAAGAATGTGTTTAAGTGCCCTTCTGGAACAGGGCTGCTTCTCCGAATCAGGGTCACAGCTGGTCTACATAATTTCCTTTTCTTACTTCTGGTGTCCTGGTGCTCTTTTCCCTTCACTCTTGTTACTGTGTATCTTGCCCTAACTTGGACTGTGAGCTCTTCAGGGTGGGTGACAGTCTTGTCCTTTGTGTTTTATGGCAGATAGCACAAAGGGCATCTCCAACCAGGGCAATTGCACTAGCTCCAGATGCTACTGTGATGCAAGTGAAAACTAATCATTATAAAATCCTCAGCAAAGTGACTTGGCAGCATGTTCTGCAAAGGAGATGCTGAGTAAGAGCATCATCAGCTCTCTTGCTCCTGGGAATTTGAGTTCAGATGGGTTTGAGGGGTGAGAGGTGGCCATTAACAGTACAAATATTCTTGGCATCACACCAGCTCCTAAAGGACCACAGCTGTTGGCCCCGGAGGAAGAGCAAAACAGTTGCAAAAAGCATCCTGGAATCTGTTTCTGGCTCTGTCACAGTTCTGCTGTTCAACCTTGGGCAAATCACTTTACCTCTCTATGCCTCTACTTCCTCTCTTGTCCTTTATGGGTCTCACCTACTTAGGTTAAACTTTCTCAAGGCAGAGACTGTCTGTTACTATGTGTTTGTACAGCTCCTAGCACAATAAGCCCTGATCCTGACTGTAGCCTCAAGACACTATGGCTATGTCTACACTAGCAAATTAGTTCAAATTAAGGAGTCTTAATTCAAACTAATTTGAATTCTGTCTACACTAGGCTTTGCCTAGGTCGAACTAAATTTTTTTTTAGATTTAACTAAGCAAAGGTTAGTTTGAACTAGTTAGTTCAGCTGGTTAGTCTAAACTAACTGCTTAGTTTGAACTTATTTGCATATTTAGTTCAAACTAGCATAACATAGACATGCTAGTTCTAACTACATTCGAACTAGCAGTTAGTTCGAACTAAGCACAGCTTTTTAGTTTGAACCAAGTTTTAGTTTGAACTAACCGTACTTTTTTAGTTCGAACTAAAAAGTTAGTTTGAACTAAAAATAAGTGCTTAGTTCGAACTAACTTTCAAACTACTTAGTTTGGACTAACCAAGCCCAAACTAAGATTTTAGGTGTAGACATAGCCTATAGTACTATTAATCATACTGCTACTTTATTAATGGAGGAAGTAGATTGGCCCATTACAAATAATGAGGAAAGAGCTTCAAAACCCACAAAAACCAGCCACTAACATGGGACAGAGGTGCTAACACTGAAAAACAATAAATAAATCAGCCCCCAGTATGGACGATAGCCAGGGTCTGATTCTGCTTAGCATGCTTTAATTAAGAGGCTAGTCCTTCTTCCGATAAGAAGTGAAGGATGAAGCACAGACACAAAAACAGCTACTATCTGTCAGCTTCATGTTCTCACAGTAGAAGCTGGCTATGCCATGGTAACGGGCATGATAAGAGCATCATTAGAATTTTAAAAAGGCAGTTTCAGTGAGAAAGGGTTTTAGGATACAACATGCATTAACAGTCTGGTTGGAATAATAAGCTGTCAAAGATTTTTTTTTATCTTGATGTCGGCTTTGCTATTCCAGTTGTTATATCAATGGGCTCTCCAATGCCACTATT
This sequence comes from Podocnemis expansa, assembly GCA_007922195.1. Lineage (NCBI taxonomy): Eukaryota > Metazoa > Chordata > Testudines > Podocnemididae > Podocnemis > Podocnemis expansa. Next base: position 11,746,728 of record ML681988.1, on the reverse strand, counting down.
GATTATGTTGTCAAGGTCCACCTGTTGCAGCAAGTTAGCCCTCTTGTTGTCATGACTACAGAGTTAGTTGTATTCTGCTCTTAACTCTGTCTTTAAAGATATTTATTCCTGATTCTCAGAGTATGCTAATGTTATAAGAAAGAAAACATTACCACTGGTCATAACTAATTCAAATAATAAATGGAGCACAACCAACACAACTCATTCATTGTCTTTACCAGCCAGATTCACCACATATGTACATGAATGTCACGTCGGTTCAGTTACTACACTAATGCTGGTTCAGGATGGTATCATCAAAAATGCCAGTATGATTAGAAACATAGGCTACAATTTCCAAAGGAGTTTTGTGGTGTTAGATGATTGACAGGTGAATTTCAATGAGTGTCTCACCTCCTCAGACATCCTTTGCAAATCCCTCCCTTAAGCATTCATGGTCACTTTTCAGAAGAGTTTGCACCTACATCCAGGCCAGATTCTCCACAGAGCTCAGCTCCCAGTTAGGAACCTAAATGAACAGATTTTCCAAAGGGTTCTTCAGGAGTGTCGGTGGTGCCAGGCTTACAGGGCTAGAGCCCTGAGTCCCAGTGCCAGAGCCTCGGGTCCACCATGGTGGGGCGCTTACAGGGCTTGAGCTCTGAGTCTTTTCCCGGGCCAGCGGTGGTCCTGGTGTTTTTCACACAGTAGCTCTCATTGCTGTCAGCAGTAGTTGCTGAGAGCTAAGTTCTTTCATAAATCTAGCACTGCATGTAGGTGGGAGCTGAACCCTTCCCAAAAGCCTGACTGAGGACTTTTGAAAATCTGCTCCCCCACTTTTCTATACAATGAAGCAGATGAAGGGTTAGCATCCAGGCACCATGACTGCGTTGTTGGCTCAGAAAGGAGACAGGTGATTTTAAAATTTTAAAAACTGCACCATATAATGAAAAGGGGTAGCAAGGAGTTAAAATACAGCTTCCCAGAGTGAAAAAGAGACAATAATTGAATTTCTCAGAGGGAAGGGGAACATGAAACACAGGTGAGGACTGAGTTAAACTGAACATCCTACCAGACTTCGTAAACAGAGCCATAACTATGGCGGGGCCAATAGGGCTTTGCCTTGGGCATGCCGGAGTGGCTCAATGGAGCCACTCTATTAAAGGGTGATTTTCACAGCACCGGCTCCAGGCAGCAAAACAGGGCATTACGGCTCTGTTAGTAAAACAAACAAGAATTTGAAGAACTGGGATTTTCTCCGATGAAAGCTCATGCAATAAGTAAATTTGTTAGTCTTTAAGTGCCACAGCACTCCTTGTTTGTTTTACTGAACTAGACTAAGATGGCTGCCTCTTTGGAACTTACCAGACTTAGCCACAGAAAAAGACAGAGGCCAGAACAAATCCATTTGCAGCAGCTATTGAACAATCAGAACCAGGGAATAGCCAGTTCAGAAGGTGGGAGGGAGAGAATTATCCTGACCTCATTTCCAGTCCTCCACAAATGAACCACCGCCAATGAGCTATTCAGGTGAAAAGTATTTCCCAAGGAATGCCCCAGGAACTTGCTCTCCAAAGCTTCAGTCTATGCCTTCTTCAACAACATAATTTGATCATGCCTGATATATTCAGAGAAGATGTTTCAGCCGATGAGATTCATGTTACTTCTAACACACAGCGCATGAATTTCAGATCTGTGAAGTGCAATGCATATTCCCTTGCGTCTACCAGCAAGCAACATGCAGGTAGTATAGCAATTACTATTACAATTTCCTGGGGAAAAGGAGGCAGATTGGCATGTTTAATTAAAGCTTCAGCCCCATGGGACTAAGCAATGAAATGATATGATGTATTCTTTGAGCTCTGTAAAAATAATGAATGAAAGGGAATAAACACAAAACTTGGATTTATCTTCAGAACTCACTGATTTTCCTTCTGACTAGCTATTTCATTTGCTTCTCCAACACCTTGTACTTTGCTCTAACCGTATTCCAACTGCAAATGCACTGTATGCCAGATGTTAAACAACTCCTGCTGGTTCCTGAAAATGGTGTTTCAATTCTATTAACACTATGCCAGCTTCAAATCTGCAAGGACTCTGGTGCAGCGTGAATAGTTGCATGAAAAGAAGAAATGCTGCAGTAATGTTGGAACTGCCAAAATCATCAACTCCCACTGTCCAAGCTTTCCTCTAGGACAGGAGGCTGATACCCATAAAAGGCCCATTTGGGTGCTCACTGTTCCTGAGGAAGAACTCTTATTAATACCATTGGAGTGGGTGTGTATTAGGAGAAAGGACGATTAAATAAAGGACACAAACAAGGAGTCCTGCACACTTCTAAAAACTAACAAATTTATTTATCACATAAGCTTTCATGGGAGAAAATCCCACTTTGTCAGATGTTTTGAAGATGGGGAAGCATATAAATCTGTTAATCTTTAAAAGTGCCACAGGACTCATTGTTTGTTTTGCTGAACTAGACTAACACGGCTACCCCTTTGGAACTAAATAAGGGAAGTCATCACAGGGAAAAAATTATGAATGTATCAAAGGACAAATTGATTATCTGTCTGATGCAATATCAGTGTGAGGGAAGCTGGCGTGTACATCCTACTGTGCTCATGAGACTGCAGATCAGCTGAGACTCTCCCAATTAGGGTTGACAGATGCAGCAGCTTTTGGAAACAGGTTTGCAGACTTCTGTGAGTTGGAGAAGGTGCTATCATTCTTTTTGGGCATCCTGGCCTGTTCCAACACCCATTAAAGTCAGTGGAAGTTTCCTTCATTGGTTCTTGCAGGAGCTGAGTCAGTCCCCAGCTGAATACTAAGCACTAGTGAGTTAGAGCAAATCTCTGATTCACCCCTATGCTGCAGAGTCATCACAAGTAATTGCACAGGGTTGTTCCACATGACTGGGCTCAGACTCTACTGGGCAGTGCTGTCTCAGCATCGCCTTGAGGAAGAGTACAGTGTCTATAAGGAGGCCAGACACAAATGAGAACACATTCTGCATGTTACTTACTTTTATTTCAGTGATATTCTTTATGCCCCCAAGACCATGGTATTTTTAGGCAGACTGGTAGTTCAGTGTCCTCACAGGCTACGTCGGCACAGCCTGCAGCCGCAAGCCATTGAGCCTAGCTTGACAGTTTGACTTGTGGCGATCCTGCTCATCCTGAAGAATTGGCTGTGTAGGCAGCCCTTTGAATATCTGCAGAGCTGTTTTTAGAAGGTTAGTGTGAGCCCCGTGAGACTGAATACATGAACCTAGCTGGGAGGCTTGCCGCAATGAGCTGTGTGGATGAACCCACAGAGTGCTGCCTTGTGAGAGACCCAGTTTGTGCGTTCACTGCCTAGGAGCAGCAGGGCCTTAAAGCACTGAAGAGGCTCTGGGTGCCTAAGCAGATATGGTCACTGTGCAGCAAACAGTAGTATGGGTTGGAGAGCCTCTTTCAGTGTGATACCGTACAGCAGTTAAAGAGAGTGTGACTGTGCTCCTGACGAGTCTCTGCTTGGGAAACGAAGTGGCCTCGCCTCAAGACACCTTGTAGGTGCATGCTGCCGCTAGGCTGAAATTTAGTAACTGTGACAGGAGGGTCCTTCAGGGCAGGATGCCAAATGGCTTCTCTGTAGAGAGATATGCCTGTCTAGAGACTAATTGGCTGGGGAAGAGTTTTGTAAACATATTCCTTAAATGCGTATGTGGAGTTTAACTGAGCAAGTCAGTCAGGAAGCACATTAATTCAGAAGGTAACAGGACTTGCTGCTACTCCCCAGGTTTCTTTTCAGGCCATGCTCTTGTCACTGTGCTGAATTAGCTCCCCTGAGGCACTGCTCATTGTCACACAGGATGTGCTGTTTGCGGCAGAGAAGATGTGCTTTCATCTGTTTCTCTCTGACTCTATGTCCTTTTTTGTTTTCTTTGGTTTCTCCTCTAGTTTCTGCCTCTTCCTTGCCCCTTCACTTGCTGTCTAGCCTTTCATCTTATCCATATTGTCTCAAACCCTGCCTTCTCTCTTTCCTTTACATTCATACCCAGCTCTCCATTCCCTTACTCCAGGGCTCTGTACCCCTCCCCACCCTTCCTTTCAATCTCTGTCAGCTTAACCCCCAAATTCCCTCCCAACTCCCTCCCCGATGTCCACTTCTCTTCCTGTGTCTCCCACCACCTGTGTTTTACCAGTCTCTTGGCCTCTCATGCACCTGTCACCCACCATCTGCTGTATATTCCTGCCCCCACACCTCCTCTGTGGGTTTATATTTCCTTGAGAGGGAGACTAGACTAGTCACTCATCTCACTGCTGCACCACCAGCGTCTGCTGTGATTTTTCAGGTGCCTGTCCACTCCCAAAACATTCTGGGAGTTTGTGAACGAATGAATGTGATCTGTGAAGCACTCCAAGTTCATCAGTCTATCAGCATTCAGTACATTGGCAAACAGACATTACTTTCCCCAACATCGATTAACAAGACACCAAAATGTCCTGGCCCATGCCATGGGTCTAATAATGTCATTTTGGGAACTCTTTCAACTCTCTCAAGTTGCTAAAAAGTAATTCGTCAGGTAACTATGTGAGTGAGCCAAACCCACTACATTATAGCCTTACATTAGGTGTACAGTGAAGAAAGAGAGAAATTAACTGAGTCATTATACATAATGACACATTAAAACGACTTATGAGGAAAACATTTTACAATAAATCCAGCTATTTTAACCTCCAATTAAATAAATTTGACAGATTAGTCATCACACTATTGAATAAAAGAAATTAAATAACAAATACATTTTAAATGTACTAAACAAGCCTAATAATTTAAAGTTCTTGGCAACTTAAATATTGGCTGGATTTTGAACTAACAACCTACTGAAAGTGTCATGAGGCAACCATCTGCAAGGCTCTGGAGCTATCCCTTCAAATTCCTGACCAGAACGCCACAATGAACCAAGTGCATGCCAAGAGAAAAATCTCCTAGATTAGTCAAAACTGTGCAGATACTAGTTCAAAGCCCACCAAAGTCAGCCCAGTCTGGAAGTAAAGTACATCTTTATACAGCTTATACAGTAATACCCCTGTAGAACACAGACCTCACATAAGAAATATTTCACTTGATGAGACCTACAATTCTGACTCTGTATTCCTGGAGAAAGAGAGAAGAGAGAGAATGCATGCGTGTGTGCACATGTCTACCCACATACGTAATTTTATGAGTGTTTTGGATGCTCCAGGAATACAGTACAATATAAATAAATCACAGCTCTGTTCTATAAAATATGATTGCCAACACTTGTACTGTGTGCTGGCTATAAGTGGGGTGATCTGTGCTTTTGGGGTGCCAAGATACCTGACTTTCACAGCACTGCATTGATTTCATTTCTGTTAGGAGGGGACCTTGATCCTACTCTGTAACTCAGCCTTTACCATTGCAATTCTAAGGGGAACTACTCAGTGAAACAGCTTGATATAGAGGATTTCAAAATTGAGGTCAGGATCAATAAGTCTTTGGTATGTGCTAAAGGAGAGACACAAAGGCAAATTTTAACTCTGCAAACCTAAAAAATGTAATTTACTGTGATGGATTATACATGCTTCAGTGATCACAATTGTTTTCTCCCTTAGTTTCACAGTTGGGTAAGGTACCCTCGCTTCAGCTAACTACCTCCAATTCTGGCCTTTCTCTCAGCCTTTGAGTTTTGCATCCTGGCCTCTGCAATGTGAGAGACATTCCATGTAGGAGACTCCACAGCCGGGCACAACAAGGCCAGGCAGTGTCATGAGGTAGGAGTTGAGGGTTATATCTTAATTTCTTACTGGCACCTGAGTTAATCAATGGCAGAAAAGCTTAGTTATGCTGAAAACCTTAAAACGCCACTGAGTTATTCTAAAAAAGGGCAAGGGTCTGCTGACTAGAAGAGAGGCTCTGTTTAGAGTAGTGCTTCCATTCAGACTTTTTTTTTCCCCACTTTTTTTTTTTTTAAAAATCCTGTACTTCTAGACCAGGGGTGGCCGAATTTAGAGAACTCAAGAACTGTGCAAGTTGATTATTAAACCTTCATGAGCCGCACTGAGGGAAACAGCCATATACTTTTACCTACTCCAAAATTACTAAGTTTAAAATTCACTGTATACGTTGCTATCTTTTTATGATAAAATTAAATATGGATCCTACTAATGTCAGATTCTAATAATTACTTAAGGTTACCTTGAAAAATAGGCCTACAGTAAAAATGCCACTGCTTCCCTGACCATGCCATGCTTCTCCCCACTGTCCCCAACCATGCTGCCACTTCCCCACCATCTCTGACCATGCTGCGCTTCTCCCCATGATGCACTTCTGCGAGCCACACTTTTTCTTTCAAGAGCAGCATGTGGCTTGCCAGCCACAGTCTGGCCACACCTGTTCTAGGCCATACTGTAGCACAGAGACAGCACAGCCAGAATTTTTCTGGTTTATGTGTCCGGGGTTGCTCCAGGAAAAACTCAATGAATAAATTTGAAACTCCAATGTGATTTACGCCATCGTATCCCAGAAATGCCCCTTTGCTTTATGTACTGGACAAACAGGACAGTATCTGCACAGAAGAATAAATGGATACAAATCTGACATCAGAAAACACAACATTCAAAAACCAGTAGCTGAGTTACACCCGTCTTCTGTTCACTCACTCCATTGACAATCTGATAATTACTGTGCTCAGACAAATGAATAACAGCTCAAGGCTTCAAAGAGAAACTACAGAACTGGAATTTATTTACAAATCCAACTGTGTCTCTTCACGGCTAAAAAAGGACTTTGGATTTTTTTTCTCATTACAACAGATGATTTGACCTCAACTTCCTCTTCATGCTGTTCCCCAGTCTTTGAATCTTAACAACCGCTTTGATTTGCTGTTACAGTGTGACTTGATCCCATGACTTACACTCCCCTGCACTTATTTTCCTCCCATTACGCAAGTTCCCCCATCTTCAGAGTGTCTGATGAAGTGGGGTTTTCTCCCATGAAAGCTCATACGATGAATTAATCTTAGTCTTTAAGTGCCACAGGACTCCTTGATTGTTTTGAAACTCCAGTTTGGTTTAATTATATTACTTTACCTTGACTCCCCGTGAACTTTCTTCCCAGCTGTTTCAACACTGACTCAGCTGTAGTTTCTTAGAAATACATCCTATTTTAGGTTATTATTAATTATTTGTTTTACAGAAACATCTAGAAGGCCTGACTGAGGTCAGGGCTCCCTTGTGCTAGAAACCAGAACAACATATAATAAGAAGCAGTGCATGTCTCAGAGAGCTTGCAGTATGAACAGATAAGATAGATGAAGCACAGGAAGGTAAACAGAAATGCAAAGACGTAAAGCTACACAACCAGTTTAACGCAGATCAAGAGCAGAACCATGAATGGAAGCCAGGTCTCCTAACCCCTAGTCAAATGCTCAAGTCACTGGTCCATACTGTTTCAACTTTAAATCTCTTTAAAGGCCAAACCCTTGCCTCAGAAAGCATTACCTAAATTATAAGAGAAATCATGGAAACATGGCATTAATGAGACGTTTGCTGATCTCCACTGCCATCTTGTTCCCCATCTGTACATTGTACAATCAGATTTTATGATGTATTTTCAGTACTTATAAGCGCCTACCTCCCATCATGGTTGCATCTGAGCATCTCATGCTCTTTAATATATTTATCCTCAGAGTAATGCAGTTAGGCAGGGCAGTGATATTATCTACCATCTGTATGCTGGGTCACTGAAGACCAAAGAAATTAAGTGACTTGCCCCCTGTCATATCGGGAATCTGGGGCAGAGCAGGGAACTGAATGTTGACCTCCCAGGAAAACATGACCTGTGAGGAAAAGCTGCAAGAATGTGGCATGTTTAGCCTACAGAAGACTGAGGGAGGACCTTTGATAACAGCCTTCAAAATAGCTAAAATATTGTTACAAGGGACTGGTGATCAACTGTTTTCCATGTTCACTGAGGGCAGAACAAAAATAATCAGTTATCTACTCTAAATCTCTCTTGCTGCAAGGTATTAGGAAAAACTATCCAACTATAAAGATGAAATAGGCTACCAAAGTGGAATTCCATGGTGGAATCTCCGTCACTGGAGGTTTTAAGAACAGCCTGGACAAACACTTGTCAGGAATCATCTTCTTGCCTCAGTGAAGAGGTGTGGAATAGATGACCATTTGTGGTCCCTTCCAGCCCTATGTTTTTAAGATTTTATGCCCCAAGTCCTTGTTTTAAAGTACAAAGTCTATAATAGAATAATAAAGTCTACAATTATAATAATAAAATATAAAATAATATAAATAAAATAATAATATTAAATTTAAGTCTACAATATAATAGTAAAATATAATGAGCTGAGAATGTAGGTGATTAAAAAAGCATGCTATGTGGCTATTTGCTGGTTAAGTATAGAAAGAAGTTAGATTATTGGGAAAGCAAAGGATTCTTCTACAGAAATGACAACCAAGAACACGTTTGCTCTTGCACTGCTGGCTTTCTTTTATCTCTGGATTCTTCAGTTGTTGTTCTCCACAAGGAGTGTCTCAACATTTAAATCTCTATAAAATGCTGTCAACATTAAATAAATTACCCTCTTAGCATGTGCAGATACATGCATGCATCCAAGGCAGTAGTGTTTGCAAGAGAGAGAAATTTTCCCTTGCACTGTACTTTTAAGGCTTAAATTATGAGTTTTGCAAAGGAAAGATTGCTGTTTACTTCTAAAATAAGAAGACTGTCATGCATATTTCATTCATTCTGAGACAACTGGATTTTTTTTTTTTAAATCAGGCCAAATCCTAAAGTCCTTATCCAATTTATACCTCAAGGAAACTCCTAGAAACTGCAAAGGGAGAAATGCCTGTATAAAATCAGAAAAAACAAAGAGGGCCAGAATATGGCACCCTGATGCATTTGAGTAGTCCTTGTCTCTATGAGTAGTCCCTCTGATTCCAGGAAAATACTGCTTAATGGAATGGTGGCAGAATCTAGCCTGAAGAAAAGACTTCAGGATTTCTTCGAGCAAAAGGAAAAGGGGAACATAATCACACAGCAACTGATTGTGGATTTTTGCTTCAGAGTATCACAGTAGACCTGATTCTCATCTCTCCTAGACCTGAATTTCCACTGAGCTCCTGTGGGATACACCTGGCTTTTACCAGTCAAAAGCTCGGCCCTATGTCATGCATTATTTAATGTTTACATTAGTGTTTTTCCATCTGACTTGAATCAGGATCAGGGCCATGCTGTGGTGAGCAGTGTACCTGCACAGAAGAAGACCTGGCCCTTGTCACAAAGGGCTAGGGCTAGACATCAAACCAAATATTCTTCAGTACAAGTCTCCTCTTTTTGCAGTGGAACAGTCAATGGGCAGGCACAGGAAGAACTTACAAAAGCAAATACTGTGGTTTGCTCTCTGGGAGCTAGCACTTCATGTGTGAGGAAACGTAATGTATTCACCTTCATACCAAAATTATTTCAAAGCAAGATCTTAAAGGAGAAGGGAAGGGTGGGCCAGAGTCTAGTTTTGTCACCTGCTGTTTCTCTGTCTCCTGTGGATAGCTCTCCATTGATCCCGTTCTCTTTGGTTCTAGAGTATGTGCCCTGTTGCCCACGTTCACCGTATCCTGCATCCTCATCCTCTGTGTATGGAAATCCATTGGCGCTTCTGACCAGTCCAGCACCTGCACCAGCTTGCTCCTTAATTTCAGGGGAATGAGGGTGTGAAGAAGCCTCTGTTAGCTGGCTTGAAGTCCAGTGTGGTGCTTTGGCTTCATCCTTCCTATCGTCTGCCATTTTTCCTCTTTTCCTCTGTCCTGTAATTACAGTAGTAAGATAGATCAGCAGTGATCAGGCGATAGTTTCCCAACCTCACTCTTTGCAATACTAGAATAGCACATACACATTTCCCAAAGTCCACATCATTGCTTGGCAAGAGGTTTACAAGCAAATAGAAGTTCCTTGTACATATGACTGAGCTGCTTGGGGAAAAAAAAAAAGATTACTAAACTTTATGGCCCAGGTTCAGATGGACTTCAGTGGATTATGCTATCTTCTGCCATGAATTTCTTGATGGAAAATCTTTCATTAATCAGGTTTTGGTTCAGCAATTGCATAATATTTGGACTCATGTAATGGCAAAATGATTCATTCCTCATGGGAGCAATGACATCTCCTGATGATGGAGCAGGAGAACGTGATAATGACTCAATAGCTACCACAAGTATTATTAGTAGTAATAATATTTCAGTAGCTCCTAGACACTCCACTCATGGACCAGGACCCCTTGGTACTAAAGCAAAGAGAATCTCTCTGCCCCCAAAAGATTATAACATACCATTAGAGATGGTATATACGATATCCATGAATATTCATTTGGATTCTGAACCTGTATTTGGCTTTACCTCATTTAAAGCCCTTCTTATTCACAATTTGCAAATATTCATACATATTTCTTTTGTTCACAAAAAGATTTGGGGAATAGTTGCTCTTCATACAGGCCCTTATTTATGCATGAACACAAATAATATATCACCATTCTTCATTTTTACTCCCCTGTTTAAAATGTTTAATTTATCCCATCAGGGAGCAGAAAAAGTACAGTGGGACTTGACTTTGTCTTCACTACTCAAAAAGAGGTGGTTTTATATCAAGAGTTGGTTATCTTAATGTGCAATCCTACTGGAGACAAGGCAATGTAGGTTTTTACCTTAATGTAGCTAATGAAGCTAAGTTCCAGGTGGGGAAGACATAAGGTTGACCTTGAACAGCTAACCAGCTATGTCAAGGCTAAAAATAACATGTTCATTGTCACCACTAGTATGTAAAATCTTGATGCGAAGAACACATTTTATTTCTTCAATCAGTGAAGACAAAGCCATAGTTGCCCAATCACAAAAAGTGAACAGTCAAAGAACATAATTTGTAAACAACTGATAGGCTGAAAATTGCTTGTTAAAATTATTGTATAGATATTTAGGATAAACTAATGTATTCATGGGAATCAGGATCAGTTATCAGCTGATCTGCAAATAGGTTAAATTTCTCTGATAATTTATATACAAAGATTTTCAGCCACTCTAATCAGAACTTATAATTTTATGCTACTGGCCTTCTGAGCTACTAACCTATTTTTCTTTTAATGAAAAATCCTGTTGAAATAAGAATAGCAGTGTTCATTCACAATAGAAAAGGTTACTCTGTATTTAACCCCCCCATAAAAGTAGCTAACATATATACTCACCTGCAGTATTTTAAGTACTAGATCACATAGTTCTGTGGAGAACATTGACTAGGGAAAGACCGCATAATATTTCCTCTTTACAGTAGTGAAAACTGGAGGCCTAGCAAAATCACAGGGTACACTGGAGTAGACAGGAGGACTTCTGCATCTCAGTCAGCCACAGAAATATGATACTGTTTTCATAGAATCATAGAAACTGGAACGGACCATGAGAGGTCATCGAGTCCAGCCCCCTACACTCACGGCAGGACCAAGTACCCTCTTAAACCATCCCTGACAGATGCTTATCTAACCTGCTCTTAACAACTTCTAATGATGGAGATTCCACAATGTGTCTGGGGAACTTATTCCAGTGGTTAATCACCCTAACTGTTACAATTTTTTTCCTAATGTCCAACCTAAACCTTGCTTGCCATAATTTAAGCCCATTGCTTCTTGTCCTATGATCAGCAGTTTTATATTAACTAGGCCTTGCCCTATGCTTTCTCCTCTTCCGTTATTCTCTGTTATGAGCTGTATCAATTAAGTTTCTTGTTTAAGAGATTTCAGCTCATACAGTGAGTGCCAGAAAGCCATGATGCAACCATCTCAAGTCAATCTGCAGCTTCGAAAATGTTATTGGTGGAATTGAGAAACAGAAAGTCCAAGTTGGTGCACTCCTGTTCTAAAGCTGTCATCTGCCTTTAATTCTCTCCATGCTATGAAATTAAAAACATTTTGTGATCAAAGGACTTTTCAGACACATGAGATTGTAGAGCAAATTCTTTCCTCTGGAGACAAGACATTTAACACATAGCAAAAATCAATGGAGTTCATTGAGGAGGCTCATATATCTCAGGGCAGAATTTAGCCTGTTCTGTCCAATAAATCTCTCTCTCTCTCTCTCTCTCTCTCTCTCTCTCTCTCTCTCACACACACACACACACACACACACACACACACACACACACACACACACA
>ML681988.1:11498014-11734529 GCA_007922195.1 Podocnemis expansa | reverse complement strand
ACACACACACACACACACACACACACACACACACACACACACACACAGAGTTGTGTTTTATTAAACTAAACAAAAACTAACCCAGAAATGTTGACTCAAAGACTCCCTCCATCCTCACATCTGTCCCTGGTGTTTAGAGCCGGATCCAAAACCCTTTGGGGTTAATATGTTTTTCCTTTGACTTCAAATGGCTTTAGATCTGGCCCATATATCACATTTTAACTCTGAGAGTATTGTCTACAGAAGTGATCACAATATAGTGAATTATCAGGATGGGAGGGATTTAGTACAATAGCAGATGCAGGGAAAGCATTTCTTATCATCATTTTGATGATACTGTTCCTGTCCCAGAGAAATCATCATGCTGTTGTCTGAGTGTCCTTTCCCCAGAAAGTTGCACGTCTGCCTTCTCTTCAACCTCTGTGGGAAGAGTATTCGCATTCTTACTGTGATCCATACTACAGAGAGTCCTCTATTCTATGAAAGTAACAGAAGTGCTTTCATCTTTAAAAGTAAACATAGTGGGTGGGTTTTGAAGGGAATTTTGTGCATCTGGGGGCAGAATTTGGTTCCGCATACATAATAGATGGTTACAGCATGAAACATGGATGATTTCATTCTAAACTCTGTTATTGATGAAGTACTCTCAGTGTTCATAATGCTAGCAGAAACATTGGAAGTGAGTCACAATACACCTTTGTATTTGCTTCTGGGATGAATACTACCCCATTGCACAAACTGTACCCGTTACATAAACAAGAGCACTCAGAGCACAGGAGAGATCCCATCATGCCCATGTGTACTTTTTACCATCACTTATCATTTTGCCATTGAATTTATTTATTTCAATAGCAAATTAGTTAATCAGTTAGTTAATTTAATAGTAGCACAGAAGCATGCAAAGGGGTTAAATAGTGTGGCTGCATTTAAATAGTGTTATGTAAATAAATGAACAAAAATCATGTAGTTAAAATGCATCAATCACTAGAAATTTTGAAACTTGATTGCCCCTTTCCATTACAGTTTTTTTTGTTCCCTTTCCAAACCCTTAAAAAAGCCTTTAAAAATTACAAAAACAGACTCTTGAGGCAAAAAGCATCCCCTTGAAATGTTATATTTCCATGGCTAAAATTACTTGTGGCAATTATCACCACTCACTCTTTTCTTATTCTAATGTTATTTAATTATGAAGTAACATGCTGCAACAATCTTAAGGGCATGTTCCCTTCCCCCCACCCCACCCTGCCCCCTGCATTCCCTCAGGCAAATGTAGTGGTGTTGGAAGAGTCTGGATTGATACAATTAGTTGCTTGATGTTGCTTATCCATGAATTAGCTGTACGGGAGAGAGATAAGTGGTGGGGTGGTTATGACACGGCAATGAGACACAAGAGAGCTCAGCTCACTCTCCAGCTCTGTCAAATTCCCTTTGTTATCTTAGGCAAATCACCTAAGCATCTCCAAGACTCACTTTCCCATGATTAAGATGAAGGTAATTTTGTATCTTTTGTCTCTTCTCTATTTAATGTGTAAGACACTGGGTGCAGGGACGATCTCTTACTATGTGTATGTATATCACCTGGCACAATGGGGCACCATCTGCTATATCTAGACCTGAAGGAACTACCTCAAGGGTATGGTCATGTCCATGGCCAATGCGCTCTCAGCTCTTTGCAGGGATTGCTGATTATTGGTGTTTGTGGTGGTAATTTTTGTGAATAGACACTTTTCCACAAGAAATGGACTGATTCCACAACAATCAAAGGACACCAAATAGCTTTTCAGCAGCAACAATTCCCAGCCCCTGCTAACAACTGCTCTGTTTGAAACCAGAGGTGATAGATGATACAGCAAAGCCTTTTACTCCTAAGCAATTCTAACCCGCTAGCAATATGGACTTCATCTCATGACAGTGTAGTCCTTCCCTCTCAAGTGTTCTATTTGGTCAGGTAAGTGACATGCTCTACCAGTAGCAGCATTGTATAACACTTGTGTTTAATTAAATGCTTCCTAGTAAAACTTTAATCAAAGCCAATTTTGCAGAGCAATATCCAGAGGGCTAGCTGTGTCAATCTGTATACAGCAAAACAACAAGAGTCCTGTGGCACCTTACAGACTAACAGATTTCTTCAGGCATAAGCTTTCGTAGACTCCAACCCATGGATTGGAGCCCGTGACAGCTTATGCCCGAAGAAGTCTGTTAGTCTATAAGGTGCCACAGGACTCTCGTTGTTTTTGCAGAACAAGTTACAGCTGTAGGGCCTGTACTTGTACAGCAGCAAGAAAGGACTCACAATGCTTTTGTACAGGGCAGATCAGTAACACAAGAGTCCCCAGGAAGCCATCACCTCCTGCATGACACGAAGCAGATCTCTGGGGTAACACCCCGCATTGATTTCTGGATAGATCATGGACAGCTGCCAGAGTGGGCAAGCTGTGGTTAGCCTATACACCACTGTAGATGGTCTGGTTAATCCTACCATGAAAAAGTCTTGATGGAAGCACAAAAGCAGGCTTTGCTACAGTAGCCACCCTGGAGACACTTTTCACAGATCCAAATGCATGCCACAGCTACTCAGGTTGCGCACTCGGGATGTCATTTAGCCCTGAGCTGGGCATCGCATGATCTAAAAGAGAAACCTTGGCCCTGAAACACAAATTATGGGGCTAAATAACCACCTTCATCTCTTCAGTATTAAAGGGTCAGGATTGTGACTGACAAACAATTAAATATTTTGAACTTTACACAGAGAATAAAACTCACCAAGAGTTTTTAGCTTAACACAGAACTTTGCAGCTGTCTCGTCTTTAATGTGAGTATATGTGTTTTTACTGCTCTGTGCCAAAGATTGCCACAGGCCCCCTTGCCTTCCAGGTCCTTCAGGTGGTCTCACCCCTCTGCAATAACAGGATTCACAGGCTTCACCCAATACAATCACCCGTGCCTGTTTGTTTACACTGTATAAGCATAGACTCCACTCCTGAACCAGGCCCACCTAGTCTGAAGGCTTTGGGCTGCTCATCTTCCATTGGCCAGGAGGCAAACTGAATGCAGGGCTTCTATCTTCCTCCCTGACCACATCTTCCCTTAGCTTTTCCCCTGACTGGGGTGCTACAACAAGGCGGACAGCTGTTTCCACTTGCCTTCTTAGGCACATTCCTGGCTTCTTCTAATCTGTCCCTTCTGCTATGGGTTTCTTTTTTGGCACCTGGGACTCTGCAAGCTCATTTACAAAATTACCAGTTGATCCTAAAATTAGGGGACATCATCACTCTTAGAACAAATGTTGCTGGTTAGAATTAGACATTGGGCACAACTGTAGGCCCTCTTCAACTTAAGCACCACGGAAGACAAATTGGTTCATCTAGTAACTTATGGTTGTACTACACGTCTTCCTTTCCCACCATTCACTCTATTAGTTTGCAGTTAGTTCTCTGTTTCTTTTCAATGCACGAATATGCCCCATATATGACTTCTTATCTGTAAACCATGCAAAAAAGTTTGTTATTAACATTTATGTTCATTTTTTTGAAGCTTTTGTCCCCATAAATTGCAAACAACTAAGAACAGAGTCTGGCTCTTACATTCTAGGATTCTGTGATTCACCATAAAAGAGAAAAATACTTCGTTTTGAGTCTCATTTCCACTAAGGTCCATTGACACTGCCAGTAGTGTAGACTGGAATCTGATCTACTTATATTTATGGCTCACCTGCTTGTTTATGGTGGAAATAAGTGCAACAAATATTTAAAATACCAGTGCACTTGTTTTAAAAAAAAAAAAGGGCGTCAAAAACTACTAATTCTAAGTGATCCAATAAACAGCTCCTGATAGGGAGTAGACCTATATTGATCTAAGATGAAATAGTTTTTCCACATGATTTTTAAGAGCCACTGCTGGCTGGCAACTGCAACCCAGGCACCTGCAAAAAATGAAAGATGGCTGCCAGTGGGAGAATAGAAAGGGTGAAGATTTTCTTTCACTGGTCACAGACTCTTGATCACAACATCAAACCTCTGAGCTCTGTACCAGTGATGAGTGTACTGTCAACACAGAAGAAGGATGGCTCCTCTTCTTCTGGAAGCAAGGCCTTCTAGGAAAATCAGGAGCCATTTGTTGGTGCTCATTCGAGAAAGGAGAGGCCTCTGTCTGGAGAACAGACTGGCATTTGGTGCGCCTTCTGTCTGTGATGGTGAGTAGAGATTCAGACACAGAAGCACCACCTTGGAGTCCATCAAAGGGTGATGTGCTTCATCAGCTTCTGAATCAAAAGTCATGGTCTTCTTAAAGCAGGTCTTCAATAGTGGCCTGAACCGCGTTTAGAATACCTGCTGACTGTAACCAAAATTTTCTTGTTGTGTGTCTGGTGGCCATAGACCTGGCTGCAGTGCCAGAAGGACGTTATTTTTTGTAGGATTATCACCTTCCCAAATAGAGTTAGTTATGTTGATGCAAGCTTTCTTTTATTAAAACAGCTGTATCTCTGCTAAGGGTTTGTCAGCGTTACTACATTGGTCAGGGGTGTTCTTTATTCACAATCCTGACTAACGTACCTGGGCTCATATAACTTTTCAATGCAGAACAGATTTCAATGTTGCCAAGATAGAAGCCATAAATCCTTATCAGGATTGAGAATGCCCTCATTAACAGGAATGGCTAAACAACCTTGGGATACTGAGTGTGGAAAACCAAACAATTTCAGCTCTCTCCTGGTCAAACTCCAGGAGCATCTCTAGGGTGTTTGTCATCCTTTTAAAGAGATCTTGGAAGCTCTCAAAGTAAACTATATTGAGTCCATCTGGTCAAGTCAGAGCCTTATCAGGTGATGATGAGAATATGGCTAGAGTGATAGTCTGGTTGTTACATTCCTGTACAAGGTCCTCCTCCTCACTCCTACATTCCTGGTCACTAGTTTGCATGAGTTTCTGTTGTGATGCTTAAAGATTGCTAGCTAGATCCTTACAAGCACATCCCTGTGACATAGAAGGAAAAGTCTTGTGTTTTACATGAGAGATAGCTAACAGGGCCGTTGAGGTTAAACAGATATTTTCTTCTTCAGTAGTATAGGCTTCCATGCCAGTAGACTTCTGGATACAGCAGACAAAGGAAAGATATCTGATAAAGGGGACTCCACTTCAGATTAGTTATAAGGCCCATAGGACGTATGAAAGATATCTTTGCAGCAGAAGGAAGCAATAACAATAAGGGTACCAGGATTACCAGAACCAATACAACTGCCTCAGAAAAAGTCAAGTTCAAATACAGCACTAACAGCTATAAGGTATATGTTACCAACAACAACGGAATTACAAAAACAAAGCTGGACACTGAAATGGTAGGGAGCAGTACTGGCTCAGTGGAACATAAGCCTACAGTGTTAGAAAAGCCATAGAGCTGGTGCAGTTCCAAAGGAGTCTACCATCATGACAGCTCTCAGCCATCTTCTTGGTCAGCACCAGAGATGGTGATCAGTGCTGAACTCTTTCTGAAGATCTTTGTTCTTTCCTGCCGTGGGCAGCCAGGGACACTGACTGCTCCAAGGAGCACTGATGAGATGACTCGAGAGTTTGGTAACAGCATAAGGTCTCTTAGAGAGGCCCAATTTCTTATCTCTCAGAACACTCAGTGAAAATAACTTCAAACTAGGAAGAGATTACTCCCAAGCACATGCCTCAGTTTTTTCTACACATTATTTAAATGGACACTTAAAGTATTCTGGCTATGACTGGAAAAAGAAACAAAGGGGTACGCTTGCTAAGGATACAAGACTTGCATAACTGTTAACTAACAACAATCTGAATTGTCTGAACAACAGGGATGCAGGAGGACATGGCGGCACCACCTTGCAAAGAGGGGCAGTGAGCAGGAACTGAGTGGCAGTTGGGAATCTCCTGCCTTTTATATCCTCGCAATGGAGGGAGGGTATGATGATGTACAGTTCACAGACACAGACCCAATGGGCTTGTGGGCTTAAGGATTCTAAGCATATGTGCAAATACTTGCAATGGGGTCAGTGTGGACATCTGCTCAAAGGAGAACACAAGTTATTTGGTCTTGGCACTGCCTGTTTGAAGAATGTGTAGACTTCTGTAGGTTTTTAAGTTAGTACTGAAATCTGGAAATATTTTAAAGTCTTTTAAATGAAAACCTGAATGGAATTTAATGGGATAAGGAATGGGCTTCTCTAAACAATGGGCTTTCCTCCTATCAAATTTCAAAGGCCTGCTGCCAACAGCAGGTCATTACCAGTAACTTATGTCTGCATGCACTCTTCCTCAATGTTTTCAAATGTCAAACAAAAGACTTCCTCTAGGTTTGGACTCAAATTTTGGGAAAGATTCAGAATGGTTCTTAGTTAATTTGAACCTGTCCATCACCCTTAATCATCACTGAGGTGATTGTTGATAATTTTCAGTGGGATAGCCTTGTTAATCTGTACCAGCAAAACAAAGAAGCAGGCCTGCAGTGCTTGTAAAGACTAACAAATTTACTCACAGCACGAGCTTTTGCAGGTATAATCCCACTTCTTCAGATCCACGAAATGGAAACGGAAGTATGTCAGGTATATATACATATGCAGAGGAGGGTAAGCCACAAGGTCAGCTCACCCTTCTCTGCATGTGAATATACACCTGATACATTGCAGTTTCCATTTTGTGCATCTGAAGAGGTGAGATCATACACACAAAATCTTATGAGATAAATAAATTTGTTAGTCTTTAAAAGTGCCACAGGACTGCTTGTTTGTTGAGTGATTGTTGTTATCTGAATTCCAATAGCTCCTATATGCCACAGTCATGGACCAGGACAATACTACAGTAGGTGCTGTACAAACAACAAAAGGTTACATATCGGCAATGGAAATGAGAAAGGAATTCTCTTTACTTACGAGTTTGCTACACAGCACTGCTCAGCCAGAGAGAGACTAGAAACTCAGACGTGACATTTCCCATTAGAAATGCTCTAATGTTCTCTGCACAACTCCCCATTCCTATCTTGCCTTTCTTTGTTTGTATGTATATAATTTAACTGGAAATTAAATGTTTCTATCTGATAAATTTTGTTTCTTGTATGGGATGAATAAATGGAGATTTTTCAATTCTGTTAAAGTCTTAGTTAAATAAATACATCTTGATGACTTTGTTCTTATTTTTATTTTTATACTCTGTTTCTCACTCTCAACGCAATTACAAAGTATTCCCACTCTCACCTTCCATCCCTTTACTGTAAAGCATGCTCTCAAAAAGCTAGGAAGAACAAGAGAAACCCCTTCACATAATGAGATTTACCAATTCCCAGAAAGAAAGATCCAATTATCTCTGTTAGGGAGTGTGTCCTTATGCATTTGGTCCCTCAGTTTTTCCAAGCCTCTCTCCTCCCCAGGTGGTCATTTAAGGACATTGGCAAGGAGACACTACTTTCTCTGAGCTGTGTGACAACAGCGTTCCAGGTAAGGTATCCTTTATAATGGGTATTGCAAGATAAATGAAAATACCTAAAATAACCAGTGTCTTTACCACCCTTGAAAAGACCCTAAGGCTTAAGATGTTCTTGCCCCCTTCACAACTGAAATAAAGTTGCAGAAAAAATCTAGACTAACATAAGAGAAATCAAAGGTATTTTGTTATGAGGTGCTCTCATCTTCTGTTCACAGAGAAAACTGAAAGTCAGCTGTAGTTCTTTATGGGTAAAATTCACCACCCTACTCCACTCTGCCAAAAACTCTATTAGCATGGGCTCTGTCCAAGAGCTGATCTAGGAATCAAAGTACAATTCAGTGTACAGCAGGACTGATATTGCTCTCAATAGTCACTGACAAAACTTTTCAGGGACAGAACTTGACATCTGCAAGAACAGAACTGAGAACCCTCTAAATGCAACACAACTACAAAGAACCTAGCTCAGGCACTGCATGACATTCATTCATATTACACTCTCTTGCTCACCAACAACTTGATAAAGCATTTTATATTTTTCTAGATTCATAGATTTTAACATCAGAAGGCACAACATGATCATCTAGTCTGATCTCCCGCACAATGCAGGCTACCGAACCTTCTGTTCATTCCTTTAATAGATACCTAACCTATGACTGAGTCATTGAGGTCCACAAATCATGGGTTAAAGACTTTAATGCACAGAGAAACCACCAGCAAGAAACCCATGAGCCACGTTACAGACGAAGGTGGAAAATCCCGATGGCCCCTGCCAATCTGCCCTAGCGAAAAATCCCTTCCTGACCTCAAATATGGTGATCAGCTAATCCATAAGCATGCGGGCAAGACTCACTAAGCAGACACCCAAAAAAGAATTCTTTGCACCAAGTCAGAACCCACCCCACCCAACATCCCATCACAGGCTGTTGCCATATTTACCACTAGTACTCAAAGATCAGTTAACTGCCACATTAGGCTGTCCCATCATACCATCCTCTCCATAAATGTATACAGCTCAGTTTCAAAGTCAGCAAGGTTTTTGTCACCAGTGCTCCCCTCAAAAGGCTCTTCACTTCTCTGATGGTTAGAAACCTTCATCTAATTTCAAGTCTAAAGCTCCTGATGGCCAGTTTATATCCAATTATTCTTTTGTCCACATCAGTGCTGAATTTAAATAATTCCTTTCCCTCCCTGGAATTTATCCCTGATTTATTTATAGAGAGTAACCATATCTCCCCTCAACCTTCCTTTGATTAGGCTAAACAAGCTAAGCTCTTTGAGTCTCCTCACCCAAGGCAGGTTTTCCATTCCTCGAGTTATTTTAGTAATCCTTCTCTGCACCTGTTACAATTTGAATTAATCTTTCTCAAAAATGGGGGACAAGAACTACACACAGTATTCCAGAAGAGGTCTCACCAGTGCCTTGTATAACTGTACCAACACATCCCTCACATTAGCTTTCTTCATAGATAATTTTGGGAAATTTGCTTAACTAATTCAAATTATTATAACTCCATTTTTTGTAATGGATCATTGACAATTAGCACCAGCACAGGCTCCCCTTTTCTTAAGGTGAACTGCTTGACTCAGTAACAAATGAACCGGATGGCCATTGCTCCATAAAAGAGAGTGCCCTAGAAGCCTACATCAGATGCTTTTGGGGTCTTTATGCATTGCCCATTGAAATCAACAGAAAAACTATTCAGAAGTCTGAAAAGTGTGGACATCAATGGACATTGGATCAGGCCTAGTGTGTGGATGGGGCTTCAGGTGACTCTCATTAATTATCCTGAATTAGGTGACATTTTTCAGAATTCTAGAAACATTGACAAATAAATTACATGCAAAACATTTTGTCTGGCTTCCAAAATCTCAACATTTTTGTCAGCTGAAATCCTTCCTGAAACAAACATTAGCTTATTAAAAACCAGTTACCATAATTTGGAGGGTTCTTCTTCTTTTTAAGTTTCATGACAATTTTTAGTGGGAATTTAGTGCTCATCAAAACTGCCAGGCTGATGGCCTTGGAGACAAAATGGCCCTCTGTTTGTTTACCAAACAGATGCAGTGAGTGAGAGTTGCATAAGTTTCCCAGGCTAGTACCTGCTAACATTGAGGTACATACTTTCAAGTGTGGTCTCTGAGACTGCAAACAAAATTTTACACACGTACATGTAAATATCTGTGTAGCTTCACAATTTAAATAAGCAAATACTTATTTTGTGACAATGAAGCTGGACTCAACAAACACTGGGCACCAGGTAGGCATGGCGCCTGGGGTTTGCAGTCTGGCACCTAGCTCTGCCATGAAATGCAGTGAAGGAGCGCCCTTTGGTGCCTACACATATACCCACCAGCAGCATCTTTAGGGCTCCCCCAGCAGATTAGGCGTCATGTCAGTGGTGGGCTCTGCACAATCAGTGATTTATTGGTGCCTGGGGGTGTCCCAACTAGGTGCCAAATTTTGAAGCTGGGTGCCTAGCTGAGTGATAATTTTGTTGAGCCTTGCAGTGGAGCATGGGAGGGGAAGTATGAATGATAGCAAGGTGAAATTTTAGAGCCCATTCTTGAACATTTGACTTTACTGTTTTTTTCTTATGCACGTTGATTTGATTTTGTGTCTTTTCTCTCAAGGGGCTCCCTAACCTATAGCAGCTTGACTCTGGTTGCTGTGAACACATTTAATTGTACTAATGTATGTTCTCCAGTGACCACTCTCCCTACAGAACAGCAGTAACTCTTATTTACTTCAGTAGGGTTATTCCTTTTCTGGAAAAAAGAACATGGCACACGTGCGACTAGCTGCATACTCTATTGATAAGAAAATACATATCAAGTCCAAACTAAGGACTAACTGCACTGAAAAGTCTTATCTAAATCTTTTTTTATGTGAAATTAATTTCCTTTAGTTCTAGTGAAGTCTCATGGAACACAGTATATTTTAAACTTATTTTGTTATATGAAAACTGAAAAATGTTTAATCATTTAAAATGGGTGACTGCAGGCATGAACAGGTTTGCATTTTTGGCACATGAAGACCCCATCTTATTTTTAAAGCAACGAATTGCTTCCCCAAACTGCACCAAAAAGAAGAATCTTTGAAAATACCCAGACATAGCAGTCACAGTACCAGATATTGATTAAAATCCAAGATGGAGTGATTGGTTCAGCCTGCTCAGTTCTCTTTTGTAACTTAGATTTTATTGCAATGGTCAAATACATAATTCCTATGAAACAGTCTCTCGTTCCGTGTAGAGTAGTTCTTCACTACAGTTAGCTCAGATTCATACAAGTGGTGCTGCTAACATCTCTCCCTTCTGTAATGCTGTTTGGATTATAGGTGACCATTTATATTATTAATCTCAAAATCTCAAAATTACAACAAATCTTGTAATTTATGCCGTATACAGTGTTGGAAAGGTTATATCTATCAAATATGATTATCGTGTCTGCATGCATGTATCATCTTTGTACCTAAAGTTAGGATTGTTAACTATAAGCCTGTATTTCAACCATGTTTGCTCCTGGTTTATATAAACCATGGCTTGTATACACTTTAGCCAGCCCACTGTGAATAGACTACATAGGTTAATGGCCTATAAAAGAAAATACAGCTTGCACAGTAAACCACAGGTGGTTTCTCAAAGGAGAAGCCTCTCCCTATCTGGTGAACCTTCCTGTGAATAGTCTAGTCAGCGCGTGGGCAGTGGCTGATCCCATGACTCAAAGCATGCAAGGGCACATAACTTACCCATGTAAGGACTCCATTTTGTATCTGTAAAGTTCTACAGTCTAAGGCTTCAAGCACCCACCCACCTAAGAGAAGGTATAAAATGTGGTTTCATTATCTTCATTTTGTCTTCATTCCTGCTTTCTACCTCTTGATCAACTACTCTACATCCGAATGGTGAAACAGAGGACTGAGACCCAGCCGGATACTAGAAATTTTCCAGAAGAAGTATGCAAGCCTGTAAGCTCAAATACTGCTAAGAATCTGATATATATATGCACACTGAAGTCATTTGGATGTACCCGATTGCTTTGCCCATTTAACAGTTCTCTTCCTGTTTGTTTCTTTCCTCAGTGGTTACTAAAGGATTGTTGGGTAGTGTGACATTTTGGGTACGATGCAAACCAATACTGATCTGGTAAGTGAGGCTGACCCTTTGATAAAGTGATTAGAGTTTTTTAAATAACTTGTCTTTTTACTGGAAATAGTTTCTGACTGCGGGTGTGTATTTCTTTTTGGGGCTTTTTGATAATGAGCGTGGGGAATCAAGAGCACTACTTATGACCTGTTGGTTAATGTAACTTCAGTATCTGTCACTGCTTATGGGAGAATTTGCTCTCCTTTTTGCAGCCTGGCATTTTCAAGTTGTCAGTTATGTGTCACACCTTCTACACAAAAAACCTCCCATTTTCATTTGCTTTCAATCTGCCCTAGCTGGCACATTTCTGGGTGTGGATCGGACAGTGAGTTTTACTTTTACTTTGGATAATAAGCAACCTATTCTGCTGGGAGCATGCAGCACAAGATTTATTCAAGTGCTGATGGACTTTCAATGCAATCCCACCATTCCTCCCGTAAAGGACAAACAAGTTTCCCACAATTCCCTGGGAAAGACTCATCCAGAGGCTCAGCCACACTGCAGCACAAAGAGACATGAAATGGTCATGTGCCCTTAGTACTTTGCCTGTCACACATGGAGGAGGGCAGCACTGGTAGGCCTTTGCTGTCTTATTCCTCACCCCTAGGCTAACACAGGGGCCAAAGGCCTGACTTAATTCGGCAGCAAAGACACACCCACAGTAAGGAGGCTTATTCATGCAGTTCTTCCAGCACTTTAGAAGGAATTATTGGCAGTCTGGCAGGAGAACTGAGAGACAAAGAGCCCATGATTTCTATTTCCTAAGCCTCCTCTCTCCCACCAATCTTGAGTGTCACAAAAAAGGCCCTGTCTCAGTGAATAAGGTCAATTAGCCCTAGTTTTGCAAAAACTGGGCTACAATCAGAGAGATGAAGTATGTAGGTGATATCAAGGATTCTTAAGGCATGAGTTGTTTGATGAGTGTATAAAAATTCTCACTAATGTCAGTGGGATTTGTCAGCAAAGGACCCTTTTCCTGAGAATGCTTTCAGCATCATTTAGCAATGCTCAGCCACATTAGGCAGTCATTTTGTTATAAGGACAACAGTGGAAACAGAAATGTCTTACTCTCTAACCGATTTATTGTTTATTCATGCTTTAAAAGAGCATCCAACAGAAGGGAGCTTGTTCTCAGGTCTATGTCCAGAATCACAAGCATCTTTGCTTCTCAATTACAAGTGGAAGTCAGGGAGAACAGTAATCTGAAACTGTTGTACTGAAGTCTGAGAATCTAAAGAAGAGACAAGAGGAAGGGCTTGCAAACTGGAGGGAAAGGAGACTATGTGCAAAGCATGTGTGCATCTATATTTACAGTAAACTTGGCATGAGTGAGAGCTAGAATTTTCTTCTCTATAAAATGTCTTGGGCAGTAATTGTTGTGACATGACTTTCTGATCCTGTAAAAACAGTGGGATCATAACACTTCCACCCATTGGTCTCTAACAAACAAAAGCATGCAGTAAACATCCACTTAAATAAAAAATAGTGTTTTATAATACATGCATATGATCATGTCAATGCACAGACATGTGCACACATGTTCATGCCAATCTCTATAACTGTAACCACATATCTGCAGTTATTTTATGCTAAAAATCCTTAAAAATTAAAACAAAAAGGAAAGCAAGGGAACAAGCAAGCATAGAACTATGGCTATGATTCTGTTATGTGGTATCTCTCTCCCTCCCACTAAACTTTTACCCACCAGCTCTACTTCCTGCTCAATACATAAACAAACCAGTTTCTCTTCTAGTTAGTCTCAAAGGTATGTGTGAATGTGTGTGGTGGGGGCAGGGGAAGGGGACATACAATTAAGCAAAAGGAATCTGAAATTGCAGTGGCTGATCTTGCAATCCCTATCTCAAAGAGAGTTTTACCTGGAGCTAGGACCAGAAAATCCAGTCTCAAATTGGCATAGAGAAAGAAGAGAGCAGCACAGACTTAACACGGAGCATGTGTTTGGTTCATTTGTGTTTATATCTTCAATGTGGTGATTAATTTTTTTCCTATAGCTATGTTGTAATTCAAATATCGTCTCTAAAGGCTCTTTAAAAGGAAATGTGAGAAGGTGGGGCTGAGCACCCCAGAATTAATTCACCTGAGACATACGACTTCTCCTAAATCAGACCTGCCTGGTGACAGCAGAACTTCTTGGTTCAGCACTGGAATTTTTACACTTGCCCTGTTAGCTTCTATTTGCATAGGCAGTTGCCTGGTTTGTGTACAATTTGGGCTTTCATGAAGAGCTCTATTTTTCAAGGTGTACCTGTCACCTCCAGCATTTGCATATGAAGACAATGGCTTTCTTTCTGGAGTTTCAGTGAGAGGGAAATATGAGCCTGGGGCATAGGGGAGGGGAAGAGAAACAAAATTGAACAGAATGGAAAAAGAAGACTTTCCAGGAAACAAAAGATACCATGTAAGGGATAAACAAATTCAGGAAGTGGGCAGAAGTTTGTTGATAAATGGTAGAGTCAATTGCTTATTCATTATTAAATATATGCCAGACATCAAATAATCAATGTCAAGCACATACACAACTTTAAGCCAATAATAATATAGTAGAAGACAAAGTATCAATATGATGCCAGTCTCCAGGAAATCATCTTGTGCAGCATTGTTATACTCATCATACACAGAACACATGCTCTACACTCCTAAAGCCATCTTTTTACACCCTACTTGTTTACAAATAAACGGTACTTTACACATCATCTGAAACTAGATTTAACTCAGTCAACTTTCTACCTTATTTCTGGAGTACCATGTCATACTGCTTATCTCTTTATTCTGAAAACATGCATTCCAAGTACCAAAGAGCATGAAGGCACTCCCAAGTTTTGTTCAAGGGTAGTATAACATGCTTCAATTTATTGCTCTGGCACTTACTGCTGACTATCTGGGGAACCAGCTTTTCATGACTTGGTCCTTCAGCTGAATTACAGGCCATGTTCTTCCCTTCTGAGGGATTTTGCTATCTGTTTTAGCTACTTCCCACTGTGGCCATCTCAGGGCATTTCCCTGGAACACTTCCTCACAGCCCCAATACCTTCTCCACCCTTGCTCCACAGCATTTGGCTACCCTGAGTCCCAGCAGCAGGCACCAGCCCTGTCCAGGGTGCTGACACTTCTCCATCTTTGAGCTCCTGGGAGTCACTGCCCTTACTCCAGTGGTTCCCAACCTTTTCAGGAACTCGACACAATTCAAAGAGACAAACAATTCAGTGGTATGCCTACTTTTTACAGCTGAATTTATTGCTCATAAACATCACATTTACTATGGTTGCAATCTTACTAGAGACGTTTGCAACATAGGGATACACTAAGCTAAAGCAGGAACAAATGCACTAATGTTTCAAATCCAGTAGGAAAAAAAATACATGTCATCTCAGTTTTGCCATTTGGCCACTGGTGTTTAGAATTTTCATGCTTAAGAATTGAAAGACTGATACCTCACTTCTAATTTAATGATTAATTTTCACAAGTTTTATGAGTTGTAATTTTGGTTGAATGGAACATTGTTTAAGATGAAACAATGTTTGTTTTACATTGATTTTCATTACTTTTGTACAAAATTTCACAGCACACCAGAACAGCTCCACAGCACACCAGTGTAACATGGAATACTGGTTGAAAATTACTGCTCTCCTCTACAGTTCCTGTTTATATCAGCCTCTTGAGCCCTGCCTGGCTGCCATGCAGCCCCTTTCTATTGGCTACTTTTCACACAGCTGCTCCAAGGGCCCTCTTAACCTTTCCAGCCCAGCGAGGGGCAGGCACCCTGCCACAGGTAGAACAATCATGTGTCTTGTCGTCTCCCTTTGGAACATTCCAGAACTGGCCTATGAGAACAATTCCCTATGTTGCTACGGTAAAATACTCATACCTTTTGATCCTGACAATTCTCCTATCTACTTAAGCCAAAATTGCTTTAGTTAATGCAAGGTGTTATAGGATATTTAGCACAAAAGAACAGAATTATAGTAAAGCTATAGGCCAATTTATGTTATATAATTGGTATAATATTTGCGCTTAATGCATACTACATATACTAATATGCATTACATATACACACAATCTATATAATTGATATATAAACATGCATATACAATATATAGATACACACATTACATACATCATACATAAATAAACATATTTTAGATATGTATTATCTGTACCAAATATATAAGTAGCCAGCAATACTCTAACAGGTTTGACAAAATACCCAGACTGTCAAATGTACTTTTCTAAACATGATGAGACAGGCAGATAGAGGGAGGAAACATAGTAATTGCCCTCTTAGATTACACCACTGGGATTCAGTATGCTTTCTCTGACAACAGCTAGAACAACCTGCATCACAGGAAGAAGGTGCAAGATGTTCTGCAGGCAATGGGTTGAAATGGCAGCATGTTCTTTATCTAAGCACATTATTCCCTTGCAACACATGTTGTGCATCCAGAAACCTTCAGTGACCATTTTCCTGGGGACATCAACTGCTTGCTATACCTGAGGTAAGTCATGCGCTAACTGGGGTCAGAGCTTAAACAAGAACTGAGTCACTCAGCAGTGAGTGAAAGAGTCTGTGAAATGTGGTGAGTGCAAAGTACCCTCTCAGCCTGGTAGGTCACTTAGGCCTGGATAAATAGAAGTGGTTCTGATACATCCTTTGGGAGGTACTGTGGATCTGGGTTGTTTCAAATGTGCTTTAAGGACTATATCATTTAAAAAAACATACCGTGTGATACAATGAATGTATTCATTTTTGAGATTTTATTCTACCTATTCTTTTCTGTAGAGTTCTTTAACAGCTTTAATGTTTTGGTTTCAGATGCCTACAGCATCTTGGTAAAATTATTGTAATTAGGCCAAATATTAAATTATGCTGTTACTCTCACTGACAGCTTTCCAGTGAATTATAAACACTCATTCTCAGATATGCTGTGTGACTTCAGTTGTGGTCAGTAGAGCTTGTCATATAGTATTTAGCAATTATGGCTAGCGTGGCATTCATTTGCGTAAGTCCCCTTTGCCCTGCTAGTACAAATGTAAAGAGGCTTTAAAGTAAATGAGAATCAGAAATTAAATTTATGTCTATTAGTAGACAGGACACAGGAAAAGGACTCAGGAGACCTAGGTTCTACTCCTGGCATTACTAGTGACCTCCAGCAAATCACTTCCCTTCTCTGTGCTTCAGTTTGTCTGTCTGTCTTGGCAGTTTTAGAAATGAACACTTTACAGACTCTCTGGCTTGAGTTCCAGACAGTTCAGACCTAGACAGAGCAGGCTTGACATGTGCTGCAAGCACAGCTTGCTGTCATCCTGCTAAAAAGTTACAAACAATGCAAGAAGGCACTAATGTAACTGGATGGTTGGGCATATTAAAAAAAAAATCAGCTGATGGAAAATGTCTTCTGTAAATTCAAATCACATGAATAGATATGTGGGCAGATGCTCAAGGAGATGGTCCAAGGTTATGCACCTGGAGTTACTACTTCTAAGAGATATGCAGTGAAATGCTAAATGCTAATGTTTTATATCTGAAAAGCCTGAAGCTGCAACAGTGGAAGCAGAGTCTTCTATATTTTCTTTTTCACTGAGGGAAGGCAATCTGGAGTGTTGCCCTACCAATGACCTCCATTCTCACCCAAAGGGACTATGTCTGGTTCAGAGATGATTCATGCACTATGTTAGGTGAGTTATGAATAGGCAGTATTCAGCCTGCAGAACACTTATCAGTTGGGATTCCCTTAAAATTCAGGTCTGACATGACTGGGTCAGTAATCATGCACTCTCTTTCCTCTCTCCTTGAACAGACATGTCTCTTTGCATCCTTCAGTGGTTCTCACAAATCAGGTCGATTTTTATGGCTTGCTAATTATTAGTGCTAGACTTCCACCGGGCTTTCAGGAGAGTTTTCCTGAAGGCTCCGAGCACAAAACTTGCAAAATTAATCACCATCTAGCTAGCAGCAGCAAAACCAAGCTGTGGCAATCACTCAAATAAGCAAAACTGTACAGTGTTACACTTTCTTCACTTACAAAAAAAATTTGCTATTCCTTTTGTTGACTAGGAATATTAAGGACAAACATAAAAACAAAAATATCTTCTTTTTAATACATTAGTTGACATGCCCAGAAATACACAGACATATATTACACCCAAAATACTATGTTAAAAAAAACATTATTCAGGTTCTAAACTTAGGCACATAAGTAAAAGGAAATGCTAGAAATCAGACTGCCTGTCAAACCTTAATTTAGCCACCTTATGTTTATGTGTTAAAATACAATATTTAACTGCATGACTACGTGCTTTTTTTTTTTTTACAGAACCTTTGCCTCATTCAGTGTAGAGGACTGACAGTGTTCATTTACTGCATAGCAATTCAATATTTTATTTTCTAATGATTGTTCAGTGTTTAGCCCTAGGCCTTGATTCCTTCAAACTACCCTAATCCTGCTCTGCAGACGGAACTATTAATTTCCTCATGGGCTTTTCTATGGCACTCATTGCAACAGTATCTGGGTGCTTCACAAACTAATTTTATCTTCACAGCATCCACAAGAGATGGGAGGAAATGTTATAAGTATTTGAGAGATGAGGGGCTGAAGCAGAGAAATTGAAATTAAAAATATCCACTAATTTTGGATACCAAATGTGAGACACCTAGGACTTGATTTATCAGAGTACATACAATTATATAGCACTTTGTATACTCAAGCACAAACTTTCACTGACTTAAGCAGTTTTGAAAATCAGACTCCAGGGACTCCACACAATTAGTGACCATGTGAAAAGTATGGTTTAAATGACTTGCCCAGTACCACATGGGATTTTGTGACAGAGGCAGATAGAGAAACCAATTCTCTAAGATAGCATTTAACTCTTTTACCCATGACATCCACTTCTTCTTCCTGGAATCCCCAGCCTTGTTAATTATATACCTCCCAATTGCTTTAACAAATTGCATAGCATCCTTCACTACACAACCCAGATTTATCCCTAAAGCTGTCCAACCTACACCCTGAATGAGGAAAAACTTCTGTGGAAAAAAACTGTGTAAGCAGGCAATTAAAGATGACTGCTTAATGCATATGCACAAGGGGGCTGAATTAAGGTTGCACAGCCAAACTTATTCCTCTCCTCTTGAAAGCAGCCCTCTCCTTAAATTTTCTTTTCACATGGACGTCTAATTAAGTGCACCGGAATCCTACAAGAATTAAAAAATAAAGTGGGTGGAGCCCTAGAATCTACCTGCAAATCTCAGAGGAATGCTATTCAGCCTCTGCTTTGCACTGAAGCTCTTATAACTGTAGGAAGCCTGACAGCTCTTCAGTATGGGTAATACTTCACTTGCTTGGGCCTGTTCTGTAACAGAGTCCCTCAGACCCAAGCTTTCCTCATGCTGGAGTCCTTTCCTAGTCACTAGGGTAGTACATATAACACCTGTGGCTGTGATATCTCCTACTTATGCCTGTTAAAGAAGGTCCTGCTTTGCTTAAACCCTGAGCTTCCCCTGCTTTCTGGTGAAAGAGACACTTTGTGAGTGAGGCTATCAGAGGATCATTCCCTCTGCATTGTGGAAGGCTAGGACCTTCTTGCTCTTCTTCATCAAGACCTAGACAGCCTGGTTATCCCCTATCCCTGGTGACTGATACATGGCTGGTACAGATGCCCTGGCTCCTTTCTCCGTCTGCTGCCTTTTGCCAGAAGAACTGTTCTAATGACAGCTAGGTAGGCATAAAGCCTCATGTGAAGCAGAGTGCTTTGGGCTGCCTGGACTCCTCTCAAGAGGCTGGAAGACGGGATTCACCTCCTACATAGAGCAAACATGAGGCTGCATCCTAGACATGCACACATTCTTCTGGGCTTGTGACTGGTTCTCCTGCCACTACAGTCAGGTTCAAAGCCCAGCACCCTTCTTTGGCCTAGCCCCTACTGAGCGTATAGGGCTCAGGAGCCTAATTTAGATAGATGTTTGAGGTTCTAGCATGGCCTTTTTTCTGAAGACTCTTCCTAACCAGGGGTGCAAGGCCAACATTGTAGTCTTACTTTCACGAGTGGTGCATCTCCTACATCTGCAAAATAGCAGGTCTATCTCCACAGCAAACAACCTGAGCACAAGCCAATGGCTGAGAAGTAATCTGCTATTGAGTAATTGAGAGCAAGGAATTTGTTTTTTCATCAAATTACAAAGGAGAGGAAACGGCTAGATCAGTCAAGAGACTGTTGTCTGGGAACTGTCAGATAGGCTCTCATTTGTGTTTCCGGATTGAAAGTCTCACACACTTTAAACTCAAGACACAAACCAGGCCTCTGGTAGGCACTGAACTTTACTGAGTCATACAAAGATGCTGCATCCCACAAGATGCGATGCTCTCTGGAAAATGCAAATGATATCCAGAGGTGTGGATGAACGTATTCCATTGTTGTCAGGAAGCAGAATCTTTGAAAGTACAAAAGCGTCTTTTTGCCCTAGGAAAAAAAATTCTGAAGCCAGTTGTAGCTGGATATTAGAGAGACAAGGTGGGTGAGGTAATGCCTTTTATTGCACTAGCTTCTGTTGGTAAGAGACACCAGCATCATGATTGTCTATCCAACTTACAGAAGGTACGAAATTCTCCTTATAGATTCCATACCTATTTTCAGTTATATCTTAAGTCTAAATTTAAACTTGGGGAGGTTTCCTGGGGAAACAAAGCTAGAGGGTATTGGGATATTTTTCTATCATGGCCTTATGCAGAACCCTACAAATAAGCATATGGCTACACCATTCAGAACACTGGGAAGAACAAAATCACTCTTTTGACCCAGTACATGTACACATATGTTATCTCCATAGGTGTTTCTCATGTAGCTCAACTAAAGTATAGTGAAGTATTGCACTAAACATAAGGATGAATGAAAACATGAAGCTCCTCTTCTGCAGCTGTATAGAGATCAAACTTCATTCCATGTAAGCTGAAGCCTTTCTAACTTGGGTTTAGGATTTAAATTAGTATCTTGGGAGAGTTTTGTGAAAATGTTCCATGAGCTAGAAGTTTTGACTTGAAGTGATTACTTATTATTCCTTTCAGAATCCACCTCATTTGATGGCACTACGGGAAGGGGAATGGCGGGGCGTGGGGGGGGGCAGAAATGTGCATCCATCATCACATTTCAGGCTTCTTTTGGTTCAGAGCACTTTATGAAGAATTTCATTGGGTAAAATAGGAAGCGACACAAGTTTCAGATAGAGAAATGAAAATTCTCTGCCAAGCTCAAGATAACCCAAAATGCGATACCCACATCTTCCACACTTGACATAAAACATCTGTCTTATTAAGGGGTCAAGATTTCTTGGGAAGCCATTAAAGACACAGCTAGATTTCAGATGTCAACCATCCAAATGGCCTTTTGCTTTGAAGACCATAAAGCTAGCTATACAGAGTTTAAGAATGGATATTCATCATAGCTTTGGCCACGATGCTGTGAGAGTGGGTCAGGACTAAAGTGCAGCTTCCTAAATGAGGAAGAGAGATTTTCTTTTTCCATCACAAAGAAAAAGTGCCCAACCAACTAGTCTTTATAGAGGGACTATTTCCAGTGACATAAGATATCACAGCTAGGATGCACAGAGGTCTACAGGACAGAGATATTGTTCAATACATCTCATTTTTATTAGTTGGTAAGTGTCAATGGTTTTCTCAACATTTGTATCTGTTACCGCTAAACTTATATCACTTACATTTATAGTGTGCTTTTCCTGTTAAAAGTGTGAGATAGGCATTTAATGTTTAAGGAGATTTTTCCCAAATGTATCTAGGGTGTTTTGGTGCACAGTCCATTGTGTTCTTAAATCCCATAGTTACTTTTTAAAATCATATCACAGAGCCTCACAACAGTCCTCTAAGTTAAATGGTAAGAGAAGGACAGAGAAGGAATCATTAGTAGAGTCTGCATTGGCACTGTATTCCCCATCTCCCGTTCAAACTACTAAACATCTGTGTAGGCTTCCTGAGCTGGTGGCCGGTCGCGAGGGCGCCTCCTACGGGTGGTCAAGGGGAGTAGCCGGGGTGGCGCCCTCCCGGCGACCGACAGAATGTCTCTGTAGGTGAGTACAAAGTCTGGAGCCCGGCCCCCAGGCGGGGCAGGCAACCAGAAAGTCTGGAGCCCGGCCCCCAAGCGGGGCGGGCAAACACAAAGTCTGATGGTCAGGGACGGGTTAACACTTCCTTTGCTAGGAAACAGGGGGGGAAGTTGAGGAGGGAGACGCAGGCCCACCCGCTCCACTGCGCCTCAGCCCAGGGCCCTATACAGGGGCAGGGTGGCCTACCACAGGGTCAGCGGGGCAGCCTCCGAAACACACTGCCCCGGGTACACTGCCCACCATCCTGCCCTCCCTGGGCTACTTCCTCCAACCCCTGTCCTGTCCGCCCACCCTGGGTACCTATTTCCACAGGGGATAGCCGTCTTCAGGGTCCCGGCAAACCCCTCAGTATCCATGGGCGGTAGGTCAGGATACTCCATCAGCTCCTCTGCCGGGGGCAGCTCCTCCAGGTCCTGGGGCCCATATGGGGCCAGCATCTCCTCTTCAGCCAAGGGTAGCTCCTCCAGGTCGCAGGTGCCTGAGGCAGGGGGCAGCTCATGT
Organism: Podocnemis expansa; assembly: GCA_007922195.1. Lineage (NCBI taxonomy): Eukaryota > Metazoa > Chordata > Testudines > Podocnemididae > Podocnemis > Podocnemis expansa. The sequence continues at coordinate 11,712,312 of ML681988.1, read as the reverse complement.
AGGTCGCAGGACTGGAGAGGGGTTAGGCCTTCCGCTTCCCTGCATCCCCGGGTCGGGCCCAAGTGGGGGGGCTGCAATGGGGCCCAACGGCCCTTTAAGTGCCCATCCCAGTCGGCTGCCTCTGGGCTTCCTTCCCAATCACCTGGTCTGGGGAGGCTGGGCGGGCCGTAGCGCTGGGCGACCCTGGAGCCAGGGCCTGGCTGGTGGGCCTGGTCCTGGCCTAGCCTGGCTTGCTCCCTCTGGGCCAGCACGTCCTTTCCCCTCTGGAGCTCAGGCCCAACTGAGCTCCCAGCCTGGGTTCTTATACTGCCCCTTCCTGCTCTGGCCACGCTCTTCCACTTCCGGGGCTGAGCCCTTGCTATTCCCTGGCCTGGCCAGCGGGGGCATTCAGGCTGTCCCTCCAGCCCGGGCTCGGAGGCAGGCCACAGTGCCTGTCTACAATCTGTATTAATGATCCGGAGAATGGGATGGACTGCATGCTCAGTAATTTTGCATTAAGTGGGGCAAAGCAGAAGATTCCCTTGAAGGATACTGAGTGACCTAAACAAATTGGAGGATTTGGGAGAAAAAAAAAAACCACCCACCAAACCTGATGAAGTTCTATAAGAACAAGTGCAGAGTCCTGCACTTAGGATGGAAGAATCTCATGCACTGCTACAGATTGGGAACTGACTGGCTAGGGAGAGGTTCTGCAGAAAAGAACTTGTAGGCTACAGTGGACAAGAAGCTGGATATGAGACAATGCTGTACCCTCATTGCAAAAAGGGTAAACATGTATTCGGCTGCATCAGTAGGATCATTGCCAGCAGACTGAGGGAAAAGATTATTACCCTCTACTGGTGAAGCCTCATTTGGCATACTGTGTCCAGTTTGGGAACCCCACTAGAGAAAGGATGCGGACAAACTGGAGAGAGGAAAACAAAAATGACTAGGGGGCCACAGCACATGACTTATGAGGAGAAGCTGAGGGAACTAGGCTTATTTAGTCTGCGGAAGAGAAGAATGAGGGGGCATTTGACAGTAGCCTTTACCTGCCTGAATGGGTTCCAGGGAGGATAGATGTAGGCTATTCTTTGTGGTAGCAGATGACAGAACTGGAAGCAATGGTCTCAAGCTGCAGTGGGGGAGGTCTAGATTGGATACCAGGAAAAATATTTTTCCCTAAGAGTGCAGTGAAGCACTGGAATGGACCTAGGGAGGTGGCAGAATCTCCATCCTTACAAATTTTTAAGGCTCAGCCTGACAAAGTCCTGGCTGGGACGATTTAGTTGGGGTTGGTCATGCTTTAAGCAGGGACTCAGATTAGATGATCTCCTGAGGTCACTTCCAACCCTAATCTTCTACAATTATATGATTCTACTAAACCAGTGGTTCTCAGACTGCAGCCACTGGAAAGCTGGCTGGTCTATGGTGTTTTCCCTTTGTCTTCACCATTAAAGCTATTTAAAAAATCATTAAATACTTTCCTAACAATAATTTTCCACTTAGGCAATTGCTGGAGGTTCCTGAAGAAAGTTACCTCATCATGAATAGAAGGGGATAATCTTTCCATGACAATGTGCCCCACCATATGAATTTAGGAACCTTGCCTCTAGCCTACATCTGTCAATCAATGTGGCGAATGTCCTTCCTAGTGTTCAAACTGACTGCAAGGAGAAAACTGTCATGGGGAAGTTGGGTAGAACCTAAAAAGTTCACTTGTAACTGAGGAGACAGAACAGAACAGGTGGTGGAGGTCTTCAGAAGGGCTGTTTCTGCTCCCTTGCCGGTGACAGACAGGTCTGGTTGCCTCATTAGCCACACAAAGATGACCCATGGCAGTGGACGCACAGAAGAAAAGTGATGTATTTTCTGTGCAGGAGCCCATGTGGGTGTTTGGAGCTATATTACTTGAATTCAAGAAGCTGTTGTATCTCCCCATACACTAAGCAGTTGCACTCTTCCACACTCTCTATCATAGTATCTTTGCAAATTCCATTACAGTCATTTTCTGAAGATGTAGCTTTGTCTTCACTGCCCAAAACTGTGTTTTCAGTGCAGCATAACTGACATGCACTAGCTACTCTGCTGTAAAATACTAGTGTAGACAAGGCTGCTATAATTTCATTGTGAGGTCAACTAGGAGAGGTCAGTCATGGGCAAAGTATAGTGTTGACCTCACCTATCTACCTCCTGGTAAAAATCGTAGTGCCTTGTCTCCACTAGCATTTCACAGCAGGATAACTTAACATGTTCTAGTTCCAAAGGGGCAGACATGTTAGTCTAGTTCAGCAAAACAAGGAGTCTTGTGGCACGTAAAGACTAACAAAATTATTTATCACATGTGCTTTCATGGGAGAAAATCGCACTTCATCAGCATCTGAAAAAAGCTCATGTGATAAATAAATTTGTTAGTTCTTAAAAGTGCACAGAACTCCTTGTTTGTTTAACATGTTCTAGTATCCTACTGTAAAAAAAAACAAACAATAAACAAAAACAAAAAACCAACTTTTTTTTCCAGCAATAAAGACATAACCATACACTTTGGTACTGCAAATACCTATGCACCCCTGGAATGACTCACCTGCATACAGTTACCCATTTGCAAATTTGCAGGATCAGACAAAGCTTTACATGGTGTTTTGCACCTTAACAGCTAAGCAAAAAGCACAGAATGCCATTTAATGCATTTACACTATATGCTGCAAAGGAAAAGACACAAGCTGAAGTGATGTGGTACAAGCCATGTGCTTCTCTACTATTTAACCATTCCTCTATTTCAAAAGGTGTTTACAACTACAAGGGAAAGCATTCACTTTTGATACTTCCATTCTTACATTTTGTTTAAGCAGTTCACACTGTGCTTCTCTGTGTTTCTGTAAAAAGGGTCCCTCTGAAGCAGTTATCTGTTAGTCTTTAAGTGCCACAAGACTCCTTGCTCCCCCCACCCCCCGAAGCAGGTTTTCCTGGTTCCAAGTATTTACACATTTGTTCTGAAAAATTTTCTTATTCTCAAGTAGCGAAAAAATACCTTTGTAGTTGCCTGCACTAACAATTAAAAGACTTGACATACCATACACTGTACCTGAAGTGAGAGAATTCAAAGAAAAGAATAAATTTAATTTTAATTACACCTCTTTAAAAATGTGTGACAATAAGACCTGGTGAAGAGAGAATCAACATTTTCTGCTTTCACTAACATTTTAAGCCATTTTCCTTTTCTCAACGGCCTTGTACCAGAGACACTGAAATAACACCCACTTTAAGCATGCACTGAAAAAGACCGATTTTCTGTTGGTTCCAACACTTTTAAATTATTTTTGTTACCATGCGAACTTGATGAAAATGCCACTCACATATTTGCAAAGAAAAAACAAACAAACAACAAAAACTCACTTTTAACCTTTAAGTAAAAGCCAGTGACAGTATGCTTGCTGCATTGCAGTATTTTCATAAGATCCGAAACATTCTGCAGGAGCAGGCAGTAGAAATGCCCAGACAGATTTATTTTGCTGAATATCTTCTTGTGCAAAATATTTCGCTGACAGAACAGCTTTCATCCAGTACTGTCATACAATATTACATTCACAGACACACACGTTCCATTCCATACTAACAGGAGGATCTAGTTTGAAAACAAAAGGGCTGTTGCTCATGCTGATGGTGTTCTCAAATCTGGCAGCCAGTCAGAACAGCATAGGTATATTTTTTTGGTGATGTAAGAGATACATCATAAGTACAGGGTGCAGATATACTGTACCATAGGAACACTCCCAATATTGGAGACTTTTTCTTACATAGACACCTATTATTGCCTCATTTTCTGTCTTGATTTTTCACCTTTGCTATCTGATCACCCTATTAAGTATGACACATTCTGGTATCTATTTTATTTACTAATTTTTGTGTGATGGATTTTGGGATTTTTTGAAATTGAGAGTATGGTATTATATTTATTAGTGAACAATTTCTTTAATTTACACTCTTACACCTTTAAATTAGGCAACATTACAAATGCACAGCTAAGAGACAATTTTAACACTTCTACAAACAAACCTTTTGGAGTGTAGTAAACTCTAGGGACAGATTTTCCATTGGTGTAAATCAGGGGGTCTCAAACACGGGGCCCACGGGCTGCATGCAGCCCCTAAAGCTATTTCCTGCAGCCTGCAATGACACAAGTGTTACTGATATTTACAATATCATCCTATGAAAAGGTTTCAGTAGTGTGGCCCTCGAGCTAACATACCAATCCTTATGCAGCCCTCTACTAGCCCTCATGTGGCCCTTGTGGTGATTTGAGTCTGAGACTCCAGGTATAAATCAATGCAGCTCCAGTGAAGCCAATGAAGCTATTCTGATTTACACCAGTTTACAATCTGGCACTACACTACTCTCAGAGACTAAAATGTGGGCCCAATTTCACCCTCAGCTACACACAGGTACAATTTGCACTGACTTCTAAGATCCAAAGGGGCAGCCGTGTTAGTCTAGTAAAGCAAAAAAATCAAGGAGTCTTGTGGCACTTAAAGACTAACATATTTATTTATCGCATGAGCTTTTGTGGGAGAATATCCCACTTCATCAGACGCTTTGAAGAGGGAGAACTTACAGAATTGGATGCAAATAAATGCAGGGGAGTATAAGACATGAGATCAAGTCATACTGCGACAGCAAATCAGAGCATTTCTTTAAGTGCCACAAGACTCCTTGTTTTTTTGACTTCTAAGAGTTTTAGATGCATGGGGGCAATATTGGCCCCTATCAACTTAATCAATGAAATCAATGGGTGTTTTCCTACTAACTTCAATGAGCACTGAAGCAGGTCAGATTAACGAGAGGTAGGCGAATGTTACACCATTCAAAAATAAAGTTATACCACCTAAAAATAAAGTTCTTTTCTCTTTTATGTTCAAGAAAAAAACTTTGCTTTTTTATTTTTTTTTAATAGACATGAATTTTCTAGTACATAAATGACAGCAGCACTTGTGTGATACCTTGTCTAGAGAGATTTCCCCTTTGTTATCTCTAGAAACTGAGATTATAATTTGGTCACCTCTTGGCTGGATTATTGTCATTTGTTAGTAGCTGTCCTTCTGTTAGGCATTAGCCATCTACAGTTGACCAAAATTGACCAAAGGATACCCAAGACAAGTTAAGTATTTTCATGCTCTGCTGAAAACCCTGCATTGATTAGACTGAATTCAAGAACTGTCCCTTTTAAATGGATGGTTTTGCAAGGAGCTCTTCCTACTTACACCACTGTATATTGTATTATAGCCACAATATAAGGGAAGAAAAATTTATGGAGAAAGCTTTGGAGCAGGGGTCAGTAGATCAGGCTGAAGTCCCTGGTTCAGCTACTAATCTGCTGTGTAACCATGAGTAAGTCACTAAGAGCTTGTCTGCATGAACATTTAGACTGCAGCTAACTGCGGGGTGAATCTCCCTCCCATTAAATGTCCATGTGGATGCTGCTGATGTACATTAACCATTTGTTAATGAGCTTTGATCTAACTGTCTTTGAAATAGGTCCCCTAGATCAAAAGTACATTAACGAACTGTTAATACACAGCAGCAGCAGGGTGCACCCACAGAGCTAAAAGGCAGGAGGACTGTGCAGGGTAGATTTATGCCCAAGCTCACCACAAACTAAACATTCAAGTAGACAAGCTCTAAGTCTCAAAAATGCAAATAACAATCTTTACTTTGGCTGTTCTTGTCTATTTAGATTGTAAGCTAATTGGGGCAGGAATTGTCTCTGACTGTGTGAATGTGTGTGCACGCACGCGCGCGTGTGCATGCTTTGGACACTACCGTTATACAAGTCAATAATAATGGTTTTCCTTTAATCTCTTAGGGTGTTCTTGATTGTTAGATCAAGACCCCTTGGTTTTTCCTGTTGCACTCTCTGTGTAGATCCTTCCCTTTTGCCACAATTTATATAATAGGTTTTCAAAGTTTGTGCATCACATGAACACTAGTCTTTGTAATAGTGGTTTGACTCTCTGAGTTGATCCACACTCCAAGGTATGTAGGATTTTTTCACATACAAAGAGACCAAAACTATCTGTCCACAAATATTGCAGTCACATGTTTACATCAGTTGCACTTTGGCACCACAATTTCTAGTGACAGGCTAAATTCAAACTGGATTTGAACCAGATCTGCAGACTCAGGAAAAGCACAGATGCTTATCTGTAAGATGCACAAATTTACCTGAACATCTTCAGCCTGAAAAGAAGTTTGAAACTCATTCTGGTGAGATTTTCTCAAGGCATTACCAGTATTGCCATGTTTTGTTCAAGCCAGAAATAAGATGAGAACAGCTTTTCTTGGCCCATTTTGTGACCTTCATTTGTAGTGGACAACAATTAACTGAATATGCTGAATCTCAAAAAAAAAAAAATCATTTTGATTCAAAGTTTGGGCCAATGTTTAAGTTGGTCCTTAATTTATCTGAGCTATTTTGCCCAACTGGTCTATGTGTAAGATTCTGGAGCTGTCTTAATAGCTGGTTCAATGCTACATTAGCCCAAATTAATCCCTGAAATAACTCATTTTAAGCCAGAGGAAGTATATTAGAGATGAAGCAGGCCCAATGTATCATACCAACTTGTAACATACTGGTTTTTAAATCAAATCAGTAATCAAAAGGAGTCAGATTCTGATAATGTTATTCGTGATTAGTATTTTTACACTGGAAAGGGTCCTGTTAAAATCAGTCTGTACAGTACCTGGCACATGGGGGTCCTGCTGAAAGACTGAGGTTTCTAGACACTATAGCACTTCATGCAATTCAAATAAATAAGTAAATAAACAAATAATAATGTAATTGAAGCAATAAATCACAGTGAGGGACATCAAATATAGGAAAAGGTGCACAGTAACAGTTGTCTCATTCACTGGTGGACTGTGGGTTTTTTGGGGTTTTTTTTGTCCTGTTTTAGCTAGTACAACCCAAAACAAAGTAGAATTGTTATTGTCTGCATGGAGTGGTTATAAATATTTCAAGCGGCTTAACTAAAGTCAAAAAAGAAATGGTTGTAAAAACAAATATTTACCAGTCCTGAAACAAAAGAATCAATTTCCTCTGCTTCTCTATCCAGCACCATTGGCAGACTGCCCAGCAACTGGCCACCAAGTCTAATGAAAGCAGGTATCACCAAAGGCATCACCAGTAATCAAACAACCCTTCCACTATACCCTCTCAATGAAAACTGTTACGAGAACTGGGGCCAAATTCCCTTCTTTACTAAACAAGGTTAAGAGAGTTCCCCTTCCCCTCCCCATCCCAGATGCATTTTTTTCCTGTTATTTGCTGTGGCATTTCCTGGAGACCTTGCAGCATTGGTACCACCTCTACGTGTAAAATTCTAGCCTAACCAACTTGGTCTCCCAGTCATAAATAAGTGTGGTGCATAGGATGGTGACTCAGTCTATTGTGTAGAGTTATAATCATTATCCTTGTTGTATTTATTAGCGTCAGCGGACACAGGCACTCCTTCTCCCTTCTGCCTCTTGACAACTATAAGCCATCCCTTCTCAAAGGCTGTCAGTTGGATTATTAGCTAATAAATACAAGCAACACACGAGAGATGGGTGCTGCTGCCTGTTACTTGCCCTAAGGAGGCTCAATGCGTGGAAGCATTCATGAAAAAAAAGAGTTTCTAGTAAAAACTTAATAATGATTTACATATTGTTCTGTGCTCTCTTTTCCCCTTCCCTCTGTACGAATTTTTCCACCTCCCATCATTCTGTGGCAGAGACACTGAACAGTCAGGGGAACAACCTAAGGCACAGTGAGATAAGGTTCAAGAAGTCTCTTTCCATAAAAACTGAGAGAAAACAATCTGTATCAGTACTGGGGGTCAGATCCCCAGTGAAATCAGCATTATTTCATTGAGACTCAAGGAAACAGCCCAAATAACTAAATATAAAATCCTGTGACAGTCACATCACTCCAATCAAACAAAAGAGGAATCTCTAGGCCTTAAATGAAAGTTGCTATAAACAGACCTGCAAGCTTACAGCCTCTTAAAAAAAGAGAGTTTCTTGTGAAACGAGTTTTTACTCTAACTCAGACAAAATGCGATACATAAATCCCCTCACACTAGGATGCAACTGAACACTCCTTGGTCTTGTACTTTTTCTAGAGCCTGTAACACAGAGTGTCTCTTACTAACACTTCATCAATGTTCCTGTCTTGCTGGGTATTAGATCACAGCAGCAAAAGATATTCATCTATAAATAATAAATAAAAAAACCCTATAATTCTGCTCACAAACATTAGCAGTGCCACCCTGACATAGCTTTCAAGAGTGCTACAATTCTTGTTATCAGCTATGTCCCCACTGAGGAAGGTCTTGGTCTGCACTTACTAGAACTTGACCGTGCATAGCAGGTCCATGCAGAAAGGTCTGTGAGTTGAAGAGACACTGATATTTCTGCTTTTACTATGCTTTCTCCCATACGGCTAGCACCCAATTCAATACCAGCACCACTGCTGCACAATATCCAAATATGTGTTTTCCTTTCTTTAGGTTTTTAGATACTTTTCCACAGACTTTCCCAAGTACCTTCCTATAGGATGCTGTCTTCACTGTCAGGACTAACAGGACCACTACAAGAACAAAATTTACCTAAAGATACTGCACAGTTTCAAGTATAATAAAAAATGGATGCCCAGAACGTTTAAATTAGTCTGATAGTTCCATCAGTGAGATCTCAACTGCTATAAATTTCAATAGCTCCTTTATTTCTTCTTCAACATTGGTATAGTGACCTGTGCAAGAAGAGAAAGCTCTGTGGCATTGTTCTTTCCTTTTCTTCATGTTTGGTAAGGCAACTGTGTACTATTTAAATTGCTTCCTGCTATGGCACCTTTTTCAGTGTGAAGGGTATTAAATTCTGGCAATATCTCCTCTACATTCCCGACCAGGAATTTAGAACAATTAATTAGCACCTGAAGAGCCATGTTTAAATTAAGGTACGGAGAACCAAGGCATGCTTGGACGGGACACTTTTGGAGTTTGGTTTATTTCAGGTGGGTTATTAGCAATGAAAGATAGATAAGTGAAATAAAGCTGCCTCTTCTCTACTTTAATACCAAGTTTTATAGGCAGATTCTGACCTTCACTTCACAATGTTATACATTGTTCTAGTGACAGAATCAGTCAGGGCCAGAAGAATTGCCATGGCATAGGAGCAGTATAGGGCCCGTGCAAACAGCCCTATGCTGCCCTTACCTGGAAGACCCTGGTGCAGTCCATGAGAATTCTGGGCTGTGAATAGCCCTCTTCTAGCACCGGACCTGCTGCCAGATATTACTGCTTATGTTAAGAGCAATTTCAGCTACACAACAGCCCAGAATCCAGAGGATGCATCTCCCCCCTGCTAGTTTGAGTTTTCCGTGCTGCATTTTTTAGACAGAAGCTGTCACACAGAATCTTTCTCAGAGCACATTAATGAGAGAATCCTACAACCTGGGAAACAGAAAAGACTGTTATCAAACAAAGCTGTGACTCAAGTTAGAGCTAGATTGTTCCAGGAAAGCACAGGTACATGTTGGGTGGTATGGAGTTCCACTGCCCCACAGGAAGCTGCAGTAGGGACTGGGACACAATGATGCAGGGCTGGATAGTGTAGATTGTCTAGGACCATTGCTCTGTCCTTCTTTGATGTGGTTTATGTCCGAATGGCTGCTCAGATGGAGGAGTCAGAGAATGCAGAGAGAGATCTTGACTTCCTTGGGCCTTAGTTTAATAAATTCCTTAATACTTAGATGAGACAGTTGTGCCCTGATGTTATCTATCAACTTGCTGGGATGGGAGTGGTTCAGGAAACAAACAAACAAAAACAACTATGCAAAAGGAAATCACTCCTGGGGGGTTTGTTCAGGAAAAGGCTAGATTTGTGTATGTTCTTCTATATAGTTCTTTAGTTTTGAGTCTGTGTGGTGTTGGATTGGCTCTTCTTACCCTTGATATATACATATATTTGAATAGCTCATGCTATTAAAGTGTTTTCCTTCTTTATTGTCAGCTACTGTACTTGCATTTTTTTAATGCTGGGCTGATGTTTGCGATTTTTAATCTTTAATTCTCTTGGTAGTCTGAAAACTAGGACACAGATTACTTAAAGGGGAGTAGGAGAGCATTATTTCAGTCCCAAGTGAACAGGCAAAACTTGTAAGATACAAAATACTCCACAAGCTGTTAGTCCATCAATTGAAGACTATATTCAAACCAGATTTGGCAAAATCAAGACAATAGCCAATAAACAAACCATCAGCTTTCAGCAACACAAAGCTTACCTTTGTCATCTACTGTTCAATCCCTGAATAACCCTTTATTACTTACTACAAGAATTGATTAATTTCACAAAGAAACATCAAGTGTTCTGGGTCATGTCAGTTGGAGTAAATGGATATAACTCCATTACCATAAATGCATCTATGATTATCTTTTCTAGCTGAAGATCAGGCTCTCTGTTTTTAATGTTACTCTGAAAATAAATTACAGTATACTGTTTTCTAACTTTCCTGAGCAAAGACAAGACGCAATAGAAATAGGAAAGAACCGACTAGCTCAGTCTTCCTTTGGAACATTCTGCTTTTCTGCTTTTCCTAACATACCCAAGTGCCCTTCTTCAAGTATCTCTCAAAGCTCTTTACACTCCACTGGCAGGCACCTGGTGCAGTCATTTATACCTGTACAAAGCAAGGGCAACAGGGTGTAAAATGCTACCAAAAGAGAATGCCAACACTTTATACCAGCTCTGCACAGGTGCATGTCTGTTTTTCAGTCCAAGTTCCCTCTCTCTTCCTAACATTTAATATTCTGTCCCTTGGATTCTGAAGTCCTCTATCTGCTCATAATCTAAACTGAATTGATAGTTATGTATCGTGGTAGCACTAGAAATCTTAATGTCTCTAGTTAGTTCCTCAGAACATGTGCAGTATCAGATGTATCTTCATAATCCTGAAACCTGGCCCTCTGTACATTTCTCACTTTTCCAGGGAGGACAATAAACACAGCTCATTTAATTAGCCTCATTCTTTCAATTCCTGAGACCAGATAACATCACAGCTGTCATTGCTCTGCCTTCTCCAAATCATCAATATGCTCATATACCATATGACTGGTCTCTACCGCTGGATAAGGCACTCCAGATAGGGTCAAATAAGAGCCAGGTGCAATAAAGGTAACTCCTCTCTTGTATTCTCTCTCTCTGTTAATGAAGGTATCCTATGTTTTCTTTCTGCAGAACTGAACACTAAATTGCTGCTAGGATGAGGGAGGAAAGACAAGTGTTCAGACTGCAGTGGGTGTGACTCTTCCCACCAGGCAAGATATAAAAGGCTTTTAAACTAAAATAAAATGAAGGAGAGAAAGAGGCAGGAATTAACCAATGTAAAACAAAATATACCAGAAGGCATGAGGAATTTTCAGCTGCCTTCCTTCACAAATTATCACTTTTTGTTGAAGTTCCCTTCCTGTGAAACCACGAGAATGGACATGACAGGAGTTAGTCACATTGCTTGTGCACCGAATTTATTCATGAACTCCACTAAGCTCAGATACTACAGTGATGAGCATAGTGTACGCATCCATATGGACCAGAGCAGGGCTGTGGGGTTCCTAGTCAAGAAGTGAAGAGGTCTTACCTTTTTAAGCAGACAGTAGAGCTTCAAGGCTTCTGTGTCCTTTGGTTGAAAAACCAGGAAGAGTCTCTGGCTCCTGTTAAGAAATATAAACCAATATATTCCATTTAGTCTCAGATTTCACCACAGGGTGATGGATACTGTATAAACTTAATAATATCCCTGATCAAGCCCATTTCCCTATCACTATTTCCCAAAGACTGGTAATTTAAGAGAAAATAACCCAGATCCTCTGCTCAGCCCAGCCTCCTCTAGACACAGCTGCTGCAGGGGGCTAAGAGCAGTTCTAAATGAAGCTGGTTGGTAATGGTTCCAAAAAGGCATTTATCAGATGGGGACAGCTGATGCACAGTGTGCTCCAGCCATAGCCTCTACACTGGGAAGCCTGAGAAATGTCTATCTTTCGGAGGATTTCCCCATGCCAGGGGTATTTTGAGGAGTGGAGATGAAGCTAGTTAAGGCACAGATCACAAGGAATGGCAGACAACAATCACCTCTTAATACTCTGGAATCCCAGAGGATTGAGGATCCTTCTCCCAGCTATTCTTTTACTCTCCTCCACTCACAAACCCTTAAGTTTGTACCAATGCTGCTGCTGGTTGACAAGGGCTGGACAGAGTTCCTTCTGGGATACAGCCATGCTGTTGCCTAGTTTGACTTCTTGAGAGAAATGATCTGAGATGTATCCACAATCCTACAGGAGGCTGGGCATCATACTGCCTCCTCAGCACAGCAAAGAAGAGAATGATCAGGCTAAAGTCTCGGATTCAGATAAGCCCCCTCAATGTGGGGTGGCTTACTGGAAGACCACCAGGAACTGGTTGCACACCTGTTGTACTTTAACTTTAGTATGTTACTCATTATATTTGCCAGGTACATTGTTAAACCTGAAGTGTAAAATATCTGGACGGCTTTGCTACTCCTGAAGGCCTTGCCAATTCAGAGAATGCCTGCTATGATTCCTGGTATTCTTTAATACAAGAAATGATGATGGCATCATTCCCCCCATCCTTAACCACTGCCTCTAGCCCTCCCATTCATTTCCAGTTCCATAACCACAGCTGCATTTACCATTCTAAATACCTCCATGGACTTAGTATCCCTGTCCTTTTGCTCATCTATCACCTGTTTCTCTGTGGCCCTTGCTATTATTTCACCATTACTGGGTTACCATCTTCTCTTCTACAGCTCCTAACACTGGCGGCAGCTTTCCTCTATTTTATGCCTATCGCTATTCTGGGCCATTCAGATGGTGCTCAACACTTTCCATCACAAGATCCTATTTTCAGTTGCTTTTACCTTTATCAAACTAATAACTCAAGCTAAAATTGTCTGTGCCTAACATCTGCCTCATTGCATGTGATCATGTCATTAAAGACTATATGATAACATTTAAAAAGGGGCTTAATTAAAGTTACACAGGCAGCTTTAATTTGGGTGTTTCCTAACTGTCAAGTGCTCGACTATAACTGCAATGTACTTTTAAAGTAGGTTTTCTGAGTGGCGTATTTTCATGTTATGGGCATATGGTTGAGTCAATTACAATATGTCTAGTTAATGTTTAGCTTTCTTCTCCAGAGGTTGACAGGTTTTGTTTCTTAGATATTATACCTTGAAAATGATGATTTCATAAAATTCTGGCAGCAAGTTAATATCAAGCAACTTCTCTGTCCAACTGCAGACACCTTTGGTAGAATCCCCCATTTACCTCTGTGCAGTAATTCATTACAGCAGAATTAGCTCAGTGGAAACAAGGCTTCCAGGCTGCATTGATTTTGCCCATTCACTGGATGCAGAGGAATTTCATAATAAACTAATTAAATTTGCTCTGGCTCAGCAGAACAATCGATGCTGTGAAGACGGCTGAGCATGCTTAGCATTTTGACCCCAATGGTCCATTCTGGTGCACTACTGCTTCAAAAGAGTGCTACAAGGCCAGCTCTGGGGAAGGGGAAATATATGAACAGCTATAAATGGTGGACAGAGATTTTAGAGAATGATATAAACTGATACAGGGACAGATCTGTATCATGTAAATTGATTCAATAGATGACATTAATAAGAAAATTAGAATGTCAGGTCAACAGGTTTTAGTTTTAAACAACTAGCACTTTCAAGCTCTCCCCTCAGCCCAGAGTGGGACACATGGTCTTAAATACCACAAACTGTATTAAGTCTTGACACTTGCAAATATTTACTGCACTGATAAAACTGTTGGCCTCAGAACAGTGGAAATCCTGGATTGCAAAACCAGGCCCGGCTATAATTTACCACCTACTCCTCCTGACACGCACCTCTTCCTCTTGTTTTTGAGCACAATTGGGCAGTTTTTCAGCTGGTGTACATTGTCACAGTTCTGTAACAGAGCACCAACTGATGTCCAGTCTCCAACATACACCAGCTGATGATCCACACCCAGGAGTCAGAGCCACCCCAAGGTTTCTCAGAGCTCTAGTCACCTTTAATTTTGGCATCACCCCCTGGGAGGGCTGAGCAGGCCAGTCCGGGGGCTGGGCTCCATTCTCCCACCCTGCCTATGGGCCAGCCCTCCCCACCCCCAGGGTGGAACAGCCAGCCCACAGGAGGGGAGAGAGAGCAGAGCCCAGCCTCTGGGCCGGCCCACTCCACCCCTGGGCCAGCTGTTCCCTGCCCTGGGGGAGGAGTGAGCTGGCCCTGTTGAGTGGCAGATTTTGCACTCTCGGGTGGCCCCCAGGCTGTGGGGGGCCATGGGCGATTGCCCCTCTCACACACCCCCCCATAGCAGTCCTATTGCTCAGCACCCTAGGTGACCACCTAGGTCACCTCTATGGGTGGACCAGCCCTGCCAGGAGTCCATAATTAGTCTGTCCCCATGGCCTTGAAAATGAAACCTTCCTATGTCAATATGTGCTCACTGACCACAATGAAATAAACCTGGCCAAAGTCTTGTCTGCAAATAATGCAGAAACTTTATTGTAGTACACAGAGTAGTGAATCTGTTAATTCAGATTATTTTTACACATCTATTAAGCAGAATGTTTTTTAGTGGAGCTGAATAAGGAGTGTTGCCTAATGGCTGGAACCCTGAACTGTGTTTCAAGAAACCCCTGTTCTGTTCATGGCTCTGCCACTATCCTGCTTGAGCAAATTGTTTCTCCTCTGTTCCTCAGTTTCCTCATCTGTCAAATTGGAATAATGATGCTTCCTTTCAAACACTGCAGCTGTACCTTACCAGTACTCATCCTTAAAGGAAATCTGCACAACACTTTCAAAAGGTGAGCCTCCGAACTTAAATTAGTCATTCCCCAAAGCAGTAAAAATCATGGACTGAACAGAGACACTGGATTTACAGTTTATTACAACAACTTGGAACCCACTAAATCCTCTTTTTTGTCCTACTGCTGCAGAAGCGTAAATGGGCCACTCTATCTTGAATGGTCCTTAAAACAGTTGCTAACTACTTAGGCTGAACAATCCGTTCCACCTTGCATTTAGCTATGACACTTCGAGCGCCTTCTTCAGACCTTAAGAGGGGCTCTGTGTGGCTTGAAAGTTGTTCTAATAAAAGGTTGTATCTCAACCACCTTGTTTCTCTAACTTCCTAACGCAAATTGAGATCCCTGATGTGATCATACATAAAAAGGAGCATCTATCCTTCACTACAAGTGCTTAACATGTCACTCCCCCCCCTTTTATTAAATTTGGACTATAGTAGCACCCCTTTCAATAAATAATGAACAGCTATAATCACTCAATGCTCAAAAACATAATGTAGTTTATACAGTTTATTTTGGTTTGTCTGCTCTCCCTTTCCTGCCCTTGGAAACATGGTGTGGTGTCATTAGTCACAGAGCTATCTGTCTATGTTAGGCCCTGGTAGTACAAGCTGCTCCAGGCAGCTAACTCCATTAACTCCACAAGGCTCTGTGCAGTACTGGAGGTTAGGACTCAAACTTTCTGGGCAGGGACCTTGTCTGTATATCACTCTGCAGATGGGGTATATATGAAAACAACTAACAATAAAAAAAATGAAATTACTGTCATTTGTTGTGTAGCTTTATATCCAACAAGATAAATCTGCAACTGAAAGGGCTGTGTATGTGGGCACTTAATCAATTAACACTGAAGCTTTTGTCAGTTAGTATATAGACTGAAAGCAATGAAACTGCTGTTTTTCCTAACAGCAGTCGAGAGCTTAGACCCAGACGAAAAACTCAATGTTCAAGCAGACTGTAAGAACCTTCCTATACCTGGCAGGATACATTGTTATTTTTAATTACTTTTCCAAGTGATCCAAAATGAAAGACAAACATCTGAATTTCTGTTGGTGCTGACAGAGCTTCAACAACAGTGCCACAGGACTCCTTGCTTGTTTTATTGAAAGATTGAGATCCGGAGCCCTGGTAACAGTGTTATAAATCACTGAGTTTCAAGTGAAATCAACAGACACCTCAGTTGGGGAGCTGGCCCTGAATTTTGGAAAGGTCTGTAATGGGACCTTTGGTTCTACTACTGAATCAAAGATCTATGCCAACTGCCCTCCAGTCTGAGAAAAAGTTAGATCTATAATGAAACTATTGTCATGTATTTGCTGTACAGATCCACTTTACAGGGTTATGAAGAGTGTATTATTCAGGCCACTTCTCGTTACCAATATTACTGTCACTGAGAGCTGAATTGTTTAACACCGTTAAAAAATGCACACTATTTGCCTAATCTATTCAAGCACTAACACTCCAAAACCAAGCAGCATAATGTTTGCCAACACAAATCTATTCATTTTAAAAACTATTAAACTAATTCTGTGATATGAATGACTGGATTATTCTAACACTTTTTAATTCCCAGTGCTTAAGCAGCACCACTTGTCCAATGAGAGGAAAAGGATACAGTCTAGAAATATCCTTTAAACTGAAATAATCCATAGCAAATTCTTCATCAAGCAGAAACCTGAGAAAAGTCTGCAGGTGTGAAAGAACACCTCTGCACCATAAATATTCATCTGACACAAAATAACAGATTCCACAAAGGAGACTGAGACAGACTATGGTTGTAGTAGTGTGGAAGGTTCAAAGCTCTCACAGCCCCCAAGGATACAGGGTAGCTGCTGCAGTCTGAAATATGCTCCAGACAGCAGACAGTGTTTAATCATTTATCAAAAGCAAGGCAAGCATTGTCATGAGGAACACTGGATTCAGAGGGAACACTTTTCTCATCCTCTTGGCAGGAAATAACTACTGTATTACATGATTGGGAACCCATGAGAAAGCAGAGAAGAAAATAAATGGAGAAGGATGAGGATGGCAAAATGTAAAATGAGTACATCAGTATTTTCCCAGCTTGCTTAAAAAGCCCAGCTAGGACCAAAAGCAGACTAGAGTTTCAGGAAACATTCACTGGGTTGCAGAGACACAGACAACTGTGGCAGTAGATGAAACTATCACAAGGGTCTCAAACTCAAATCACCAAAATGGCCACATGAGGACTAATATGTTAGCTTAAGGGCTGAAACAATGAAATCTTTTCACACACCAGTACTGCAAATATCAGTAACGATAGTGTTGTTTAGGGCCGCAGAAAATAGCTTTAGGGGCTGCACGTGGCCTGAGGGCCATGTGTTTGAGACCCCTGAACTGTCAGGTGTCAGCTTTCTACTAATGGCGTCTCAAATGGTCTATCTATTTTTATAATGAGGGGCAAAGGAAATTATAAAGATGCTCATTAATACCAATGCCCATGCAATGTTTTGCAATATAGAGAAAGGTAGATGTGTCATTAACATTCCACCTTGTTTAACTACAGCTTTTTCTTTGTAGTCAGCATAAGTTTGGAGCTGTTTTCCAGATGCTATCAAGAGGAATTTTAATACTTTGCTTGAAAGATATGCCACCTGCTACTTTATTTCTATAATTTATTGTATAATGAATGCCTATAAATTCCTATGGTTGCTTAAGAGGCTAGTAAAATGAATTGCTGACATTTTTTTCTCTGTTCCTCAGTAAACCAGGAAAAGTTCAGGTCATGTCACACTGCTCTGTCCTTGCTCACAGGTACAGGAAAAACTGTCTCACAGAGGAAAGTATCTCAAGATTTTCACTGCCACTTTAATATCACTGATACATGAGAGGATTGCAACTTTTGCCACTCACTCTTAAGAGTTTTAGCCTACTTGAGATAGCCATTAAACTGATAATTTTAAAAAGGATAGCCGTGTTAGTCTAGTCCATTGAAAAAACAACAAGGAGAGTCTTAAAGTGCCACACAACTCCTTGTTGTTTTTTCATTAAACTGATAGCCTCTGTTTGGGATAGAGGAAAGCAAGTCAAGGAAGCATACAAAATATGGACTAAGGCAAACTTCCATGCTTCCTAACCCTGGAAAGACAGGTTGTACTTTGTCAATATCCATAGAAACCCCACAAGAAAGCATATGTTCACAGGGTGAAAGAGAAAATTCCTTGGAGACTCCTTCTCAGAGAGAGAAAGAGAGAGAGAGGTTGAGGCAAAATGAGTCCTTTAGTAAGATAGAGACCTACAATAGTGAATCTTTGTGGTTTGCTAATGAATGGGGTGGGGGGCGGAAGAGACAGCAAATCATTTTACTAGTCTCTTAAGATACCATGGGAATTAATAGGCATTTGCTATACAATAAATTAGAGAAATAAAATAGCAGGTGGCATATCTTTTAAACAACATATTAAAATCCCCCTCGACAGCATCAGGAAGAGGAAGTGATTATTTCAGACTAATTTACCAGTAGAAATTTGGATAATCCCTACCATTTTAATGTCATATTGCAGTTATCTCAGAGTTACACATTGGAAAGACTTTGCTTCCACTTCTGGAGCCAAGAAGCCCTCCTCCATGCTGTGGGCATTCCTCATTTCCGGCCACTTGCTCATTTTTGTGTTACCACTGAGTACCAAAGACTCTCAAAATTTTAATGCCAAGGAGTTAATGAGAAAGGAGTGCATACTTATTCCATTTGCTTTATTAAAAAGGAGGAAAAACCTCTCCTCGTGGGAGAATAACTGTGCTGCATTAAAGAAGTTATAAATATCATAAATAATCTTTCCTTGGGATGAGAACCCTTTCTGTCATATTATAATCCTTGGTAAAACTGTGTTTGCTGAAGAAAAATTCATCCTGAAATGAGGGCATTTTAAAATAGAGCCTGACTGGTGTATAAAGCTGTGATGTGCCAGAGCTCTCTTTATCTCAGCTGTGAGTGATATCATCACCAAAGAAAACACGTCAATGTCTTCCACTTTCATGGATCTACAGCAACCGTTTGGATAGTGGTAGCTTTAGAAGTTTTGAAACCAATAGAATAGAATGATTTTCCAGGGGCTCAGATAGCAAGAGATGACACTGGAGGGCTGTGTGGTGCCTGGGAGTCAAAGGGGCTTAAGAAGAGAGCCTGAAAGAGCAAAAATACAGTGAGGAAACAGGAAAGTGCACCAGGATTCCAGCGCCAGGAGCATGCCTCATTCATCTTCTGACCCTGAGCCTTATACCTGCGTCATCTGTGGCAAGCACTGTTGCTTGAGAATTGGACTTTTTAGACCCTAGTGACACTGCAGCATGACACATGGCAGCCAGATTACTTTGGTGCTTCCTTCCTCATCTTTCAAGACAGATGACTGGCATTTCAGGTAGCATGGTCATTGCTGTGGGATTACAGAGATGGAAGAGATTAGACTGCACTTTGGGATACCAAGCAGGGTGCTATGTTGGGAAAGATAAAGGATCTATGACAAGGAAGAAATAATGGAGTCTTCAGGGCAGCGCCACTCCCGGACGTACTTCTGCTTTTGCTGGAATTCACCCTTCCTTTTCTTCGGACAAGCCTACACAGCAAGCAGGATCCTGAGGCAGCAAGCCTCAGAAGCCAGGTCTATGGAACAGGACTATATATATCTCTTAAGTTTCCTAGCCTGAGTGCCAGCCTGAGCCCAATCGCCTACCCTGCTCTTTTTAGCTTTGTGGCACAAGCTCCTCAAGCGTCAGCCTCTGCAAATGTACCCTGAGACTGGCTCGCTTTCCTGCTGCCATGCGTCCTATCCCGGACTCACAAAGGGAAGTCATGTATCATGTGGGTTGTTCATAGCAGCACTGTCAATGCCTGGGGAGGCAGGAGGCTCTCAAGAAGGTTGGGGAGAAGTCTCATTTTTGGGGGTAAAGGGATGAGGGATTTTTCTGCAGGCAGGAGTAAGGAGAGAAGACAGCAGGAAAAGGCAAGGATGCTGCAGAGGGGAAAGATCGAAGCTTCACTGACTTGGCTCCCATTCCTCACCTATGATCACATGGTTTTTCCCTTCAGAGCTTTCTATGATCTGAATTTAACAGTAGGAGTTTTCTTGTTAGATCGTTGTATGTCAAACTGAAAATGATATTGCAGTGATCTGACACGCACGTCAAACAGCAAAACAGAGTAAAAATACACTGTACTTTCACAGGGCTTTTTATTATTTTAAGTCAGAAGGATCCCACACCAATTTAAAGGATAAATTAATTAAGCCTTTCAAGGTAAATATAATGAAAAATGTAACAATCTTGACTTTAGGGTGAAGAAATTAAGAAATATGAAGGGACTTGTTGTTGCTCACACAGTGTGTTACTGCCTGAGCCAGGCCTAGAATTAAGATCTCCTGACATCCTGTTCCCTGCTCAAACCCCTAAGCTAACTTACACAACCCTTTAGTTGCCTCTCATGCTACGGGGCGTAGAGTTCTGAACATAGTCTTTTCTCATTTGTGCATTAATACAAACTGAATTTTATGAAGAGGGGAATACACAACACTATTCTATACCATGGAATTTAGCATTTACAAAGCACTTTTAATCTTCAAAGGGTATGGAAATATATGGAAAAGCTAAATCACAGAATACCTAGACTTTTCTAAAATCAACTGGCTCTGCTTCATCTCTCACCCTAAAGTCTGGGTAGTTGGAGTTATGGTAATAAAGCCTTGTATACACAGATATGAACCACCACTGTAAAACCAGGTTGAGCTGCACCTGGGAAAATGATATTTAACAGTGTTAACCGTGTTTACACCAGTGGTTTGCACTGGTGCAGCTATCCATGTGACAAAGCCTAAAACTCCTGGCTTAGAGAACACAGAATCCTATCACCAATAACATTCTCTACCACATCAACACTACTATTTCTGTATATAGTGTCATGGGAGTGTGCCTAAGACCTGGAATGAGAACGCTTCACAGAAGAGAGAAACCTCAATGGGGAGGAGAGAGAAAGAAAAACAGCTGGCCTTGAGAAGAGGCAAGAGTGTGGACCAAAGGTCTGGAGAAGAGGAGGTAGTCTTAGTTTCCAAAGAGTCCCCATGGGACATCAAGACTTTGAAGAGAAACAGCTGAACAAGAACAGATATGGAGATTCAACTGTGTGAAAGCAGGATTAAATCGTGACTATGGATTCTTTTCCCATTACAACAGGTGATTTGACTTCACCTTCCTCTGTGGGTTGTTTCCCAGTGTTTGAATCTGAACAACTGCTTTGATTTGCTGTTACAGTGTGACCTGATCCCATGCCTTACACTCCCCTGCCTTTATTTTCCCCCCATTCTGTAAGTTCCCACATCTTCAAAGTGTCTGACAAAGTGGGATTTTCTCCCATGAAAGCTCATGCAATAAATAACTTTGTTACTCTTCAAGTGCCACAAGACTCCTTGCTTCTTTTGCTCGACTAGACTAACATGGCTGCCCTTTTGGATCTTAGTTTCTAAAGACTCAGTAAGGCTGCCTGTGGTAAAAGCATCAAAGCAGACAGATACCAAGCAGCAACCAGACACAGTACACTCTGCTAAGACACTTGTCAAAAGGCATTCCTTTGCCTCTGCTAAGGAACTCCCACAGGGCTCTGTGAACTTAAGGAAACAGATAGGAGATTACAGGTGAAAGGTATGGAATCGTCTAGTGATGGCCTCCATATAGTTCCTTAACAAGCACTTTGCAGAAGGATCCATCTCCTCTTCTAATAGGCAAGATGAGCACCCATATGCATTAAATGATCTTTTATTCTCTGGTTGAATGCTGATATGAGCAAAAAAAGCAGGACATCCTCCTTGCCCACATTGTTATGTCTGCTGTCTGCTGCCAGAACACCTACACAGTGAAGTTCCTCTGACCATCCATCTGACAAGCTTGTGGAATAAGAGGAACATAATGATAGCTTTTGCTGATGAAAGTTACACCATATGAGAGTGATAACTTGGCTCTCCTACCCAGTGGCAGCTATAAACACCATGTAAAACAGACAGTTAATGGGATGCCAATTGTGTGCTCAACATCACAATCTGCTGTCTGCTGGTATCTGCCAGGTAGATCCAGCCTTAAGCCATGCTCCTGACTACCCTTCATTACAGTTCCTGCCCACTGGTCCTCACACACTTACAACACTTGTTTATGTAGGAAGCAGGGGCAAGATTTGTCTGATCTGTGGCATTTGACTCGGAACTCAGGTTTTATGAGATTTCCCAGACACTGCTGCCAAAATCTCCAGACTATTAGTGGCTCCTTGTCTATGGGTTCTGTAGGTGCCACAGTCACTTCACCAGTGAAAGCGATGCTGAGGGAGAAAAGAGGTAAGTTGTGACTGGGCAAGTTGCAGAAAGACAGTCATTGAATCCCCGAGACCCAGGCTCGCTTGAATCTATATAAAATGGAGTCTTCTTTGAATTTCCGTTATTTGGGGGGAAAAACAATACTGGCTATAATATAACCCCCAAATGATGATGAAGCCAGTCAGATTTGGCTGATAAGAAATTTCAGGCTACACATGTTCTCATCTGAGGAAGATATGGAAGAAATTATACAAAGCTATAAATATACTGGCAGGATTGGAAAGACACACTGAACACTGGACACAGTGCTTTTTGGGAGTCTGACAAGCAAGTGCTTGGATTTTCCCTGTCAAGTATGCATACTCATCAAATACACTGGATAGGGGCTTGAACATTTATTGAAAGGGTCGCCAGCATCAATGAGATAAAGACACATGCTGTTCTTTTATTCAGAGACTATAAGGAAATTATAATCACCTAATCTGATGTCCTGTATTACAACGGCTATAAGAAAGCAGCTGCATCACAATTCAAAGTAGGCACCTTTGTCTCTACCCCTTCATCACCCATGTCCTTGGAATCAAGAACATTAATTCCACAATTTGTCTAGCCTTCATGAGTCCGAAGAGTTGCAGCCCTACACCATTTTTAAATCCAGATCCTATGCAAACTACCCTCGTCTGCAGCACAGGCATATGTTAATTGGCCTCATCTGCAACGCCCCCACCATGACAAATGACTGAGAGGGACAACAGGGGAACTACAGGTAAACTTCCCAGCTGTGTTTTGGTTTCGTGGGCTCTTGGCTATACACATCCCATCACTTTTCCATTTGTTCCATCGGTTGCACTCTTGCAAAGGATCCTTATTTATATTTCACTGCTTTCCTTGTTCACAAGAAGAGAGCAGGCAATCCGCCTGAATGGATGGCATGATGTGTTCACAAATTAACCTAGTGACCTGGATTTGCTGCTATAGAGCTGCCTACCAGAGAAATTCAAATTTTAATAAAGTTGTTGCCCTGTTTTGTCTGGGTTTTTTTTTCAACATCTCTGGCTTTGGTATCTAAATGTTGAGGTGTGGACGTATATCAGGACATTTACATTAGTTAAGCTATGTAACATTTTAAGCTTCCCAGCACTGGAGTATAACTTAGATTTAGTGGTAACAATATTAGCTTTAGTGAGCACATGCACTGAGGGAGAAGAACAACAGTATTATAGCAGAAAAAAGTATTACAAGGATTTCATATTGTATATGATAAACTACAAGGTTTTATTTATTTTATTCATTCTTATATCATGCTTTTGAAAGACTCATCAAGTTAATTATACCAATTATACTTGCATTGATTTACCAGGACAGCTGGGCAGGAAAAAAAAAACAAAAACAAAGCTAAAATCTAACAGCAGGTTACTAAAACATTTTGTTTCAGTAATTTAGAATTTATTGCAACTTTTTAACTTATATTTCAAAAGAGTCACTTTGATCCAAAAAAATCAACTTTTTCATTTAGAAAATGTCAAAATGGAAATGCTTTGACAATTTCAAAACTTTGATTAAAAAAATTCTAAATGGGAAATCTGTTAAAAATAGCCTTTTCCAGTGAAATTTTGGTTTAAGCCCAGTGGCATTATTTGATGAAGAAAAAATTGCCAAAAAATTCCTGAGCAGATCTATTTACCAGTGATCACCTCACTGTCTGGCCAAATTCTCCTCTCCATTTATCACATTTGAGAGTAGTAGCACACATGGGAAGAGCTAAGGAATGGACATTTTTACATGTCCTTATTCAATTAGTAGACATGTTGAAAAACCATGAATGATTTCAGTATTATTTCTAGTAACCTTTTAGTATTACTAATTCTAGTACTATCTTTATAGTATTCATTTCAGATGATTTTATTTATTTTGTCAAAAACAATTATACATGCCACACAGTTTGAGATAACTGGAAGTTTCCAGAACACAGAAAAACATTAGCCCTTCAGTTTTAGTAATCAGTGATGTACCTTTTCAATGCAATGAAATGCTGTTGGAATTAGTCTTTAAAACTATCACAGGACGCCTTTTTCATTTTACTTTCAAATTATAAGCCACAAAGTGCACTGCAGTCGCCATAATTCGGAAAAATGTCCACTGACTTCAGTGCCTAAATGAGCTTAGGAAATCAACTCCTCTTCATTCTGTACAGCTGCTGGGCTATTAACATGAGCTTCTAATGAAGATGACTTTTCACTGCATTTGATTCACCCTTATGCACTGACTCAAAGCCTAGGAAGCAAACGTCTTGTGCTTTGGGCCAGTATTTCAAATGGCTTTGGGGCAACCGTAACAGTTCATAAGATTAAGATGTCTGTTACCAGCCCATGTCAACCACCTCCCAGTCAACAGCACACAGTCCGTAATGTGCAATAGAACATGGGTCATAAGACTGGAATCTGGCATAGCTCTGGCTTTACCATGAGATGAGCATCAGCTGTGAACTGTGGTCCAGAACTCAGGCTCAGCTAAACAACCTTGATTCATCATGGTATTTAAGCATCTAAGAAGACCTATTGACTTATTGGAACTTTTTCTTCCCTTTAGTTAGGCGCATGATCAAGTAACCTGCTGAATCAGTACCTAGGAGAAAAAGAGAGGCCCTAGCACAGCTTACAGAGGAGCCCATAGTGCCAGTACTGCTGAAAAGTAGGTTAGAAATAATTGTTTTAGGTACAAAATAAGCAATAGCAAAGGAGGGAACTGAAAGCTCCATCTTCCAAGCCCTGCAAGTACCATTCAGGCACAGTCCCCATTTTCTTCAGGCTGACTAGGTTCACATGTAAGCTGCAGCAAAATGGCTGATTCCGAAAAATACTGGTTACTATCTTTCAGTATGACAGTTTGCTAGTTGAGAAAGTACTTTCTCTCCTTTTTCTTATAAATGTATGACTTTAGTCCTTGCACAATGCATGAATCTGATAGCCATAAAAAACTCAGTCCTCTGGTCCCAGTTAGTTGGTGGTGCAAGGTTTCTCCACGTCGAGCTGGAGGGAACCAGGTCTAGGGAAGAGAGGCTAGTTCATTTCCAGAACCAGTCATTCCTGGATCTCTCTGCTCACACTTCCAGTGCTGATGCCACTTGATGCTAGCTGTAGTAACCACTTGTATCATGTGGGTGTCTTAAACTTAAGTACATGCTTAAGAGCTTTGCTGTCTACAGAGAAAAATGCTCAGCAACTTTCAGGATCAAGCCATGAATGAATAGGAACAGCAGTGAAAAAATACTTAATTGTACATAATTCACACTATCTTCTACTGGACACTGAGATATGCAGAGACTGAAATACCCAATCACTCTGAGAGGCAGGGTAATATACCTATATGTACCTTTCTCAGATTATAAAATTATCTGGGAAGGCTCTGAGTCCTTCATGTTTGTACAGTGACCCCATTTCTTCCCCTGCAATGTGGGTCATGGGTCCCTTGCTGGTGTTTTCTCTTTACCTTGAAGTCTTTAAACCATGATTTGGGGACTTCAGTGACTCATTCATAAGTTAGGTGTTTATTGCAGGAGTGGAGGAGAGGTTCTATGGCCTGCATTGTTCAGCAGGTTAGATGAGATTATTATATTGGTCCCTTCGGACCGTAAAATCTATGAATCTGTAAATGATAATAAAATTACATTGCAGTACAAACAATACAACTAACATCAATAAATAACATCCAAAAATAAAATATGCTTCCATTTTACAGTATTCAAATTTGACAGACTACTATTGAGCAAAAAGTATTGTTTAGGTCATAGACTTGATAGTTAACACTTCATAAAGTCTGTCTTCCAACGAACAGTGTTTCCTTTACTGAGAAGCAATGGTTTGGTTTAAAATTTATCAGAAAGTGGTGACTCAGCCTAAGTATTGAAAGCAAACACTGAGAATCTTTTTTTTTCCTTCCAGATGAAGAGCACTTATATCAAATCACAGTACAATACCAACCACAAAATAAAGCCACTGGGTAAAGTTTTCAAAAGTGCCTAAATAAACTTGGAGCAAAAGTCCTATCAAAAGATTCAATAGTACATGTGCTCTTAGATCACTTTTTTTAGATCTCTTATGTTTTTGTCTGGGCTAAGTGCCCAGCACTTACTACCTAACAATACTGACAGCTAGGATAGTTAACTTCAAAACTGCCCTATCATTGTTTTTCTTTTTTTCCCCCCAATACATATTTGTCTACCATTAGCTGAGAGCATTCTCATTACTTAGAACACCATCAACCAATGCTCTGTCTTGCCTGCATTTGACTTTCAGTGTCTTTGTTTCCTCTCTGTATCTAGGAAGAGACCAGTGTCCAGATGCCATTTGGGATACCAGCTTAGTTTGCTGAAGAAATGGAAGGTGTGAAAGTGCAGAGTTAGGATTAGCTGTTTTGTGTGCAAAGGGAAAAAATAATGCTGTTAAAGACTGAAAGTTTGGGAAAAGAATGTTTGTCAGGCTACATTGATGACGATCTCTTTCTGTGGTACAGCCATTGCAAGATCCACCGGTTTACCAAATTATGTACTCCCACTGAATTCATCAGATGCTGGATCAGATCTGGCATGACTGCTACACTGATTAATTTAAAATTATTTATATTGTATAGTTTCTCAGGTGTTTAAAGAACCATTCCAAGTTAAAATTGAGCAGTGAAAGAGGAGGGCCAGACAAAACAAGGTGAATCAAAAACAGTGTTTTGACCTTGAGAATATGATTCTCATGGCTCATACGTCAAACATTTATTTAGGCAATTTTTAAAATTAGTATATAGGGACTATGAGAAACACGTTACATTTACCCAATGGGTTCTAACATCTTTTTCAGAGCTATTATGTTCTATCATGTAAATCCTGGAGGGACTTCTCAAATACCAGTGCTTTACTCAGAAGGGCATAATAGCTCCTTTAGAAGCACTGTGCTAAATTAAATAAATCCCTGTTAAGGGATTTATTAAAAAAACCGAGGTTACTGACCTATTTGACCATAAGGGCACCATCTTTCATGTAAGAGCATACGTAGGCATTCTAGATCACAATGGCAATCACATACAGGACATAAAGTTCAGGTAATTTCAGTTTTTTTAAGGGTCCCCATTTGTTGTCTTTTCAGGTGCTTCTTCAAGATACCTGAACCATTTTTAGTTCTCATTGTCCAAATGGATTGGAGGCACAAAGTTCACACTATGTAACTGTGACCCATACCTTTTTAACTGAATAACATTGACCAGTAATGGAGAAATGTAAGGAAACAAACAACTCTTTCACATTTTACTTCTATGGCTGAGAAAGAAACAAAATACATCATTTCACATTTCACTTCTATGGCTGAGAAAGAAACAAAATACATCACCATACTCTAATTTTGTAAATCACAATGTACCCCAAATTTCAGTCAAAAATGGATTTTTTAAAGACAAAGCTAAATATTTCAAGTTTAAAATAAATTTGTTATTCAAGCTAAATAAGTCTGAAATAAAAATCATTATTGAACCTTTAAAACAGCAGAATGAAATGCAGTGTTAGAAGATAGTAGTAGGATCCCACCAACATGGGCGTATTTTCCCTGGGAAGATTTTTCTGTACAGAGCTCCCTCTTTGGTATCATTTTTGTGCCTAGAGGAATGGATTAGGATAAAAAGTAGCTAGTTGGTATGAAAAAACATTGAAATAATGTCTCCAAAGATTAGTAAAAACAAAGAGAGTCCTGTGCCACCTTAAAGACGAACAGATTTCTTTGGGTGTAAGATTTTGTGGGCTCCAACCCACTTCATCACATGCATGAGCTTCGTCGGATGCAAGCGCATTCATGCATCTGACGAGGCGGGTTGGAGCTATTTACTCCTGCTGTCAGTTCATCTTGTATGAAAAAGAGTAATCTTATTCTTGTCATCTTGAAAATTTATGAAGCAGGCACTCTTCCGTATCAATGACTATTAAATGCAGCTTCAATTTTGTCATATCCTACTGCCTGAGTGGTACACTTTGCAACTTTCATCATGTCCTTTTAATGTAGGGTGTGAATGGAATATTATGTATTACATATAACAGTAGAACAAGCAACAGCTTAAATTCAGGGGAGGGGAAAGATGATTCATGCAACTACCTCTAATATGTATCATCGTAACTGAAACGAAACAGTGGGCATATTAAGGACTTATCACACATCCAGCATGAAACCAACCTATTTAATGAAAGGAAATGTATTAGCAGAGATAGGTGAATGCTGGACAAAATTTACAATGCATATTGTCAAGTATTTTTAATGGATTTACTTCAGCAAAGCTCCATTTTCGTGTTCACTTTCCATGAACAATCATGTAATCTAGTTTTACAGACACAGATGTTCTCAGAAGAGAGCATCAAAATCATTCCTATTTGTGATAGTAATGTCTATATTCATCTAATCAGGAGAAAGAAATGGTTACACATAACTAATTTGACTAATCCCAACATGTCACTGCACCAAAGCTTGGACAGTTAACACTAAATACTTCCAGAGAAATGTTGGCAATCATCTCCTAAATTTAAAAGAAAATTGGTAAGACATTTCTGAATTATGAATAAATTTGCTGACATCATAAACTACTCAAGGAACATCTATGAACTAAAAAGAAACTAGTGGTAAATTTTTCCAAAGTTACTGAGTGACTTCAAAACATAAAACTCACTGAAGGGGATTAAAACTCACACAATGGGATTAAACTCATATGTGCATAAGTCACTACGGAAAACGATACTTTAGGTTCTTATATAATTTAGGAGGTTTGGGAAATTTTACCCAAAAGGCACCAATTCAGCAAAGTAATCAAGTGTGTGCTTAATTTAAAGTTTAGAAGTATTCCCATTGATTTCAAGTTACTCCTAAGGACTTCAGTGGAACTTTCCCTGGGACCATCAAAGGGCTTCGACTTTAGTACCTGCTTAAGATGGAATCCTTTGTCTGTTGTATAGATTATTTGTTGGGAATTGCTCGCTCAGATCTAACAATCCCCAAGAAAAATAAGTCAAACAGTTAAAGCAACCTTCAATACTTTAGGTACAGCATCTTGCAGAAGGAATTCACTAATTCTGAATTCATTCGCCTCGCCAATGGGTGCTTTGGAACAGCAAAGACCATATCTTGCCCTGCTTTGCAAGTGTGTGTTAGGAAGTGAGAGGGTATGGACAACCTCCTTTTTCCTATAGCACACTATAGCACACATGATTGAGGTACGGATAGTTTACCACATGTTTATGGCAACTGTACAAGTACCTATTTAATGCTTAAGACAGCCACTGCTGCTACACCACTAGTATTACCACACTACAGCCTCCAGAAGCCTGGTTGGGTGCCCACTCCCACAAAGTATATGCCATGTTGTGCAGCATGAGCTATCCTGAGGTGAAAATAATGGAGCAGAAGTTTTCCTCCAGGTACCACCCCTCATGCCCAATTCACTCTGAGTCATCCTGTCTGTGTAACATAATGGGATTGTTACCATTCTACCTACCCAATGCAGTTGCAGCAGGTAATGTCAAGACATTGTTTCTTTATTATGCTTCCACAGTGTCCAGGGCAAAAGGCATCTTCACCTTGAGGTGCTACTATAATACAGTATATATGAATGCTACTGTCAGAGTCATTATTATTTGTATTTCTTAATGGTGAATTAGAAAGGGACACATACAGTTCACAAGGAAACTACTAGCAACCTGAATTAGACCAAGACTGAATTCTTAATGGAGCCTAAGGGAGTTACTCATTCAGCTCTTAATGAATTAACATGGGACTTGGGCACGTAATTCTTTAGGGAAGAATACATTCTGGCCTTGGATGCATGATGGCAAGTCTCAATGAAGTCCCAGCATCCTACACTGGTGCAGAAGATGTACTATTGTGGATCATCCATATCTAATATCAATGCTTAAAGGATTCTAGCTCAGGGCTTTTGTCCATGACAGAAGCCTGTCTATTTACAACACAGTTCCCTCAGTCTACTTTTACAATTAGTTACTTACCTATGAAGTAGGGAGCATGACTAATTTGGTGCCTTTCCTTGTTTTGCTGGTGACAGGGACTAAATGTCATCATAAGAAGCCACTTTGGGTGAGACACACATCATTGGTGGGGTTTATATAACATACGTAGGGACTTATGCCAATGGGGTTTCTGAAGACAGGAGTAAATAACATGCAGTAATGAGCTACACTAGTGGAAATGTTGCTCTCATTTTGGTGGCATATGTTTTAATGCACTGCTTGTACTCAGACAATAAAACCATACGGATCTGTTTTATGGCTGAAATAAATGCAGTTCAAATTCTAAATTTGTGCCCACACAATTGGCCTGTTGTTATTAAACCATAAAGAAGAAACTGTGTTCTTTTCTTTTTTTCCCAAACAGCCTTTTCTGTTCTTGTTCCCTATCATTTTAACTGTAAACATCCAGCAAAGTGCATAATAGCTGTCTTCATAATAATGATAATTATAGAAATGCAAAATATTACTAGGGAACCTTTCACCCCACAACACTTCACAAACTATATACATATGTAGAACAACTACTTTTTAGCTACTATGGGGGGTTATGCTATGTCAATTCACCACAGGTGAGGATCTTGATCTATAAATATATACATAGTTTACAAAATTTGGAGCTGATTGCAGATTTCCAAAATCTGCAAAGTTTGGGGCTCTTTAGTTCTGGAGTTTTATTTCAGGCACATCTGTAGCAAATGAAAGTATGTTAGCAGGAACTGGCAGTAGTTCTGCATTGTCAAGCATCTGACGAAATGTGATTTTCTCCCATAAAACCTCATGCAATAAATAAATTTGTTAGCCTTAAAAAGTGCCACCAATTCCTTGTTTGTTTTTATAGGAACTAAGGAACTCTTAATAACTCAATAATTTACCAGCCTACCACTAGTTAATCAGAAGGAGAATTTTACTGGTTAATATTTAGCAGTAAAACGTTTCATTCAGCAAATATCACAAATGGTGTCACTTTTCAGCAAAACAGCTACCACTAGCCAGGGGCTCTGAAGTGACAGTTTTAATTAACTTTCTTCATATATATCTGACAGCTCACAGTAGGGCTTGTTAAAAAAATACATTTACTATGTCTTGTTTTAGAAAATGATCCTGAGCAAAGTGGGTGAGGAGGTCTTCTAAATTGAGTGGGCCAAGTCATCTCAGTCTGTTTTCCTTTCTGCTTAAAACAGCTCTGGGAATGAGATTCAAAACTCATTGAAATCAAGAGGTGTCTTTCCATTGACTTCACTGGGCTTTGGATCTGACCGTAACACTACTCAGTGTAGGCTAGATTCTTCACTCTGGATGAGCTGCGTTCAGTGTAAGATCAGGAGATGGAGATGGAAGACGGCTTTAAAATATCCCTATGTTTCCACAGGGGATGCTCAGCCCTCCACCTCAAAGGGCCATTCTGGACAGCTGGGGATCGCTGGGGCATAAAGACACCTTAGCCATGCTCTCATTCCCCAGGGAACTCCCCCTGTGCCGGGGCAAAGAGGGTGAAGGGTAATTGAGACACCATGGTGGCTGCATGCCACACTTGGGGACTACATGCGAATCTGTTGCCCTTCTGACTGAAGCAGTGCACAGCAGCATGAGTGATATGGTTTTAACAAACATTTCACAGTTGGTAGAAAAATGTATGAGCCTCCTACCCTAACTTTGCAGCTGCAGAGGCGACTTCTTCACAAACAACCGCTTCTCCCCACTCAGTGCAATTTAGAACTGAATGAATGTCAATCTATCTAGGGCCATGACTCAGCACGACGATGCGAGAGCTTAAATTTGAGACTGTACTGCTGAAAGGAATATTGTGCATGAATCACAGCCATGATCTCAGGCACCTAGGGGATAAATACAGAACTGATGTGTGCCTTAGACTCCCCCTCATGCTCTATTACCACCTCCTTATACCCACTCTTACTAATGTGTAAGGCAGTTGGTGGCACTTATAGTTTCTTTTAGCTGTTGCATGTGTAACTTAACATCAGGCAGGAGATCTAAGTGACATGAGTATAGTCTCCTTGACACAATGGTAAAATGCAAAAAATTAGGTCTTAAGGGAGTGCAAGGCCAGGTCTACATGTAATTTTTGCACCACTATAACTATGTTGGTTAGCAGGATGATTTTTTCCAAAGTAGCTGTACCAGTAAACCTTTAATGTAGGCACAGTTACACTGGTATAAAGGCGCCTGAAATCAGTACAGCTTATTCCCCTTCCCAGACAGATTATATCCATATAAATACTTCTATAGCGGCATAACCACATCCACATGTGGCAGGCTGGACATCTTTACCTATATCGGTATAATTGAAGTGACACAACTTTTGAGTGAGATGAGGGCCTTAAGGGAGTCTAATTTAATGTAAAGGGATTACACATGACCACTCAATTTCACCCCGTAGCTCCTAGATTTTACACAAATTATAGATGGCTAAATGAGATTGCTTTTTAAGACAACAGTGTCAAGAATGAGATCCCATTCCTGAAGCGTTGATAATCCATAAACGGTGGCTCCACGAGATCTTTCTTTGAAAACCGGGTTTTGATTATGTGTGCAAACTAGAACTGTTTTCCCCCATGTCAGCATTTAGTGCACACAACTGTCCATTTATTGTGCCAGGAAACAACTAACTGCAGACATGCTGGCACCTCTCTTCCCTTTCAAAGTTACTAGAGACCCAAATAAGATCCACCTTTGAAGTGGCTTTCTTAACAGCTTCAAGAGCCAAGATGCCTGCGGCACTTTAATATAACAGACTCTATAGAACTCTATAGTTCTTCAGCACCAGTGGAGGGTTTTAGAATTGCTGTTTTTAAAACAAGAAGATTCCTCTCATGTTTATTAGGTATAGCATTAAAAAGAAAATTGGCTATTTTTTTCCAAGTCCTTCCTAACAAACTCATCCTAATGCTGCTGTGGGGAATGATTAGTTTGCAAAATGACTCTGTTTTAATTATTTCCTTTGCATTTACTCCATCAATGACTCATTCATACAGTGATACCTTTAACTTCTACATCCCTAGGGAAGAATGCAATCAGCTGTGAAATCTATGCCAGTCTTGAGAAAGGACAAGCTAGTTCATTGTGTGTTTAACCCAATGTAGGGGAAGTGTAGGCTTTGGGAAACTACATAATAATATTTAGCTTTTATATTCTGCAGTTTTCATCCACACATCTCTAGGGATCTCACAAAAAAGAGTTATTGTTATTTCAGATTTATAGTTGGGAAAACTGAATCAGAGAGAGAGTAATGATCTGTGCCAATCAGCAACAGACCTGGGATGAGAAGCTGGATTGACTGACACCACTTCCGCCATCCATCCATGGGACAGTGCTGACTTTCACATTGCCATATTTGTTACTAATTTACACTACAGTTACACTTGGAGGCCCCAAATGAGACTGGAGCCCTATTATGCTAAATGCTGAACAAACACATGCAAAGAGCTATTTCATGATCCAAAGAACTTAAAATCTAAGGTTCTCTGTTCCAGCAACTGAGAGCATGCAAGCACCCAAAAATCAATGGGGATCCAGACAAATTATCAACCGTATGACATGAGTCTAAAAAGGTGAAACAAAGCTTAAGGGGATGTAACATTTAGGCAGAGCGATCAGAGAAATAGCTAGCAAATGTTAGATTAATTTCATAATTGCTGTTTAACATTAGCTTTGTTTTCATTCGCTCTCTCTTTTTGACATAGTGTAGGTATTTTGTTTTTGTTTTATAAGGGTAAAGTGTGCTAGTACAAGGAAAAGGTATCGGGGTTGGACTGAACAGACACAGCAAAGCTGCACCCACTAGCTATTTCTATAATCACACATGGATATCTGAGTTCTTCATAGGAGCTATCCTATATTAGGGGATGCACAGTTTACCTGGGTAAACTGTCCCTCACCATGAATGTTCTGATATGTCCCTCTAAATATTCTTCTTCTAATGCACAGCTCTGCGTGCAAAGTGCAATAACTTCACAATCAATAGAAATGTGACAGTGATTTTTATGTTCTGTATTTAATTTGTTATGACCTATAAATAAATTCAATGTATGTTGAAAACATCATTTTACCTGAAGGATATACTTCCTCTTCACCTCTTTGGGTAACTATTTATATTCTATCACTTTGAACCTAACTACTTTTCCATGCTTTATTGTCTTACACCCTTAGAATGTATTTTAGTCTAGGTGGCAATGTTCTGCCTCAGGATTTGTAGACACAAGCTCTCCAGACCTCCTGTACAATTACACAAACTATAATTACCTACATTTTCTTTTACAGTGTCTTGACTGCTGATTACTTTTGCTTAAAGGATGAATGAGTCTGCAACAACTCCACCCCACCCACCCAAAACTTTTTTGAATGATGTGCACAGTGTTTTCATTCAGCAGGATTTAAAGCCTGCTTTCTATGAAGATCAAGTTGGTGGTGGCTTCAGTGAAACAATACCAGAGACATGCTAACAAAAAGCCTCAACAAAAGTTCAAGAAGAGCAAGTAGCAGTGTGTTTAAAGTCTTTGTTTCATGTGTATTCCTAATAATGTCTTGTACATACATTCATTTCTGTCTAAACAGCACCTCTAATGAAAGAGCTCTGACATACTGCATAAGTAATGAGGGGCAGCAAGTGGCATGAACTTCCTGATCACTTTGCGCAACTTGTCATTATGCAGAAAGGGAGCCACGTGTATGCTGATGACCTCCTTAGCTGATTCAACATGGAAACTGCTGGGCTATTCCATACCAGATGTTCTAGTCTAGGCTATATTAAGAAATGGATTTAGGCAGCATTATATAATACAAAGCATTTCAAATCCTTTCTCACCAGTTTTATAACAACATTCATACGTCTATGGAACATATAGATTAGAAACTGCATGAAAACATGCAAACACACTGTTGTAAGCAGTTAAAATTTCAACTCCTTTCCTGCTCGTCTCTCGCATCAGCCAGCTCCCAGATTTCACCTCCAAAGAGGGAAGTAAAGACTTGAGCTTGTTACTGCTTTCCACAGTGCATCCACACATAGCGGCCAACTCAACCCTTCTCACTAAGCATGTTATCTCAGCAAGATGTACAGCATTTCTCTACTCAGTGAGCAATTATGCTTTGTTGAATTTTTAATTCACACATTCCAAGGTCCACAAAGCAATATACTTCATTAGGCACCTAAGAACAATTCTACATTCTCCCACCCCTTAAAAAATGAGGGGTTTAGATTCTGAATTTGTACTCGTGTAAAACCAGAGTGACTCCATTGAAGCTAATGGAGTGCCTCCAAATTTTCACTGTTGCTACTGAAATTGGAATCTGGCCCTAATTTCCAGCCACTGATAAAGACTATGAGCATATTCAGGAAACCTTCTGAAATCTTTCAGCTTCCTGCATTTAAAAACGTTAAATATCGTGGAGGAGTTGTTGGAAGAGGGGGGTTTCTATTCTGGCAACTTGAATGTTTGAGGAGAATTCATAGATTCCAAGGCTAGAAGGGACCACTGTGATCATCTGCTGACTAATCTGAATTCCTGTATAACACAGGCCATAAAATTTGCCAAAAGTAACTCCTAGAGCATATAAATTGTACACCATCTTTTATTTACGCTGAAAAAACTTTTTAACTAAAAATATAACGATAAAAGAACACATTGGACAAAACCCTACCCTTATCTACAACTGCAATTCGAACAGGATAGCATGAATGTCATTAGAAGAGAATCTGGCCCAAGGAATTGGAGAACTTCAATCTATTTACCATTAATAGACAATGGTAGTAATGATCTAATACAATTATTGATTGTGCAATTGTAGCGCCTGCTACAATTTGAAATGTCCCTAGCCTCTCTTTGCCAGAAGTTGGGAATGGATGACAGGGGACGGATCACTTCATGATTACCTTTTCTGTTCATTTATTCTGAAACACCCAGCACTGGCCACTATCAGAAGACAGTCACAGGATACTGGGCTAAATGGACCACTGGTCTGATGCAGTATGGTTGCAGTATGGACTGCTCTCTGACTGACTTCAATTTAAACAAGGATAACCACAAAGTCTAAGCCACTATTAAACACTGCATTTTGTCTAATGCACTTTCCAATTGCTTTACATCATTTACTGTGGCCAGCCTGTTTTTAAATTTTGATACCCCTATTCCTTTCTAGCAAAATATTTCAAGGTATTTCATGTGAAGCCTTCAAAGCATCCTTTTGTTCCATTATCAGCACGTGAAGGCATTTCTCTACTAATTTCATTTTTATCTATAAAATATATTTTGACTCTGAATTCCATGCAGAACACTTCAGATTTAGATAGCTTCAGCACATGCATAAAATGAAAGTTCTCTAATTCATCAACATATTAAATCCCAATGAAAACAACAACTGCTTATGAAATTTGCTGAATATGGATAGACTTAAGCATGTGCTAAGTGTTTTGCTGAATCAGGATAACAAAGACTGTTTTAGGCCAACCACATTTGTCTAACAGTGCAAGGCTCAGTGAAAATGAGGCATCCATGTATAAGTACAACAGAGAAACGTTATTTTCCATCACAAAATGAACAGTTCTTTTATCCAGCAACGAATGGAGACAGAGCAGTGATTTAGAGCAGTGGTTTTCAAACTTTTTTCCTCAGGACCGAGTAGAAAAAAATCATCTTTGCCCGTGACCCAATAATTACATCTTGAGCAATGCACTCCAATCTTTTGGAAGTGGCAGAAGGGAGTCGCCACAACCCAGTACCTGAGGGTCTGTGACCAGCACTGGTTCTGCCCCTATGTTTGAAAACCACTGATTTAGAGGGCCAATAAGATATGTTTAAAAAAAATAAGCTAAGCTATTCTGCATGAAAGAGGACAGGTGGCAGCCACAAAATAGCCATCAACAGATCACTACCCCCATCACTGCTCTGGATGAGTGTTAAATTAAACACAAGTTTAATTGCACAGAACCTTCTAACCTTCTGAGGAAGGTGCAAGGGCATCTCTCTTCCTTCCACTTTATCATTTAAAATTTGCCTATTCTGACAGGCCTAAACTAACAAAAGCCTTCGACTGGGTAAAATAAAGAAGGTAAATATTTTAAATACCTCCCAAGCATATGGACAAGAGGTCCAGGACGAGTTATGCAGCTTTTAAGAGGTAGAATGGCATGGAATTAGACAGGAGGTGCCTGGCCTGACAAACAATGTTTTGTCAAGAGCTTTCTGAGCCACAAAGGAGACAGCTGCCATGTGGAAGGCAGAGGCTATGTGCATGACTGCAGATCTATTTCCATTTCAGAGAGATAGACTGACCCCAAGCAGAGTTCCTATACAGACCAAAAAGAAAACAGGCCAGAGAGAGAAAGGAATAAACAAAACTATGGACCACACTGTATCAGTCTGGGAAGTGGGAATGGACAGACTCTAGTGAATTTTGAATGATATAGATAAGGGAAGATTTAATCTTCACTAAGCAGCTAAGGAATACGGATGCTCGGCCACTTTCAGTGATATTTCTCGTTAGATAAATCTTAGCACTAAGAAAAGATAGTTATGACACTCAGAAATCAGAAGCCAGGGGCATCAGCATAGACTAGAGAGCAGGGGAAGAGAACTGAACAAAAGTTTCTGCCCGCCTCGCTCCAGAGACATGGAGCAAGACTAAGTTTAATATTCCAAAGATCACTTAAATCCACTGGCTTAGCCTTCTTACAGAGAAACTTCAGTGACATTGCCTCCCTGCTGCTGTCCAGCCTATCAACAGGGCTGACATTAACTCCCCAGCCCTGCAGTTTGTCTTTTTAGGCATTTCTAGTTACTAACTTGGTTGCAGAAGTCAGTTGCTAGTGCTTCATACATGATTTATGTTCAATGTGCCTTAATTTTTATGCATTCATTTTCCTATGATCTTTTAAGACAATGTAGCCAGGAAGTGAAAAAACTCTATCTTTTGAATCTTATTAACAAGCAGATGGCAACTTCTTAAAGGCCTACTGAGTTAAATCACAAGGTTTTCCCTCACACCATGTGGGCAATTTATCATGCGACTTCTACTTATCTCTTTTAAAGAAGAAATGGACTTTTTTCAAAGGAGAACAGAGAAGACTGCAGTGCCAAGCGAGCACTTTTCTTTGGGCAACATGAAGAAACATTTTTGGACAATAACAGTGCTGACAAATAGTTATATCTTCCCATTAAGGTGTGTAAATTATATAAATAACGGTACAGGTGTGAAGAGGCCAGATGGGTGTGGGGGCAGGGGGAGTCACACCCCCTCCAGATTGCTGAAATGAATATGAATGTTTCCAGTGAAGTCAGTGGGCCCTGGATGAGGCCCAATAGAACCATCTTCATACTTTTAAAATCAATTTTATTTCAAAAATAATATTTAAAAATGTTGATTTAAACATTCCCTCACAGTAATGGAAACTTAAACATATCACCTGGATGCTAGCACAGTAAAAAGAAAATAACCAGATCTGTCTTCTCTTTTAAACAGAGTAAAGTGTAGGATAGATGTTAAAAAGGACATTTTTATTAAAATGCAAATAATGAGATCTGTTAAAAAGATACCATGAAATATACCTGCAAACACACATCACAGACACATACAGGGCCAAAGTCGCTGCTGATGACTGAAGCCAGTTACGTTACCCCAGGAACAAATTTGCCCTTTTTAGCCTGACAACCTCCTTTTAAAGAACAGTTTTAATTCCAGTGTTGATCTCTTTTTTATTAGTACCAAGAGTTTGTGTTTATATGTCCCCTGACTCTTTTAATACCTCAGAAAGGCATTCTGTAGGGCAATCAGAGTTTTATTACAGGCTTGTAAATGGCTGCTGGGGTATTACAAGGACCCCCAGAAATGTAAACATAAATGCTAATAAAATACATGGAACACAAATACTTGTCCAAAGATATAAATGTGTGACATTTTATACATCCCAAATCATCTCTTTTTTTCATGGCTTTAGTTAGAGCTTGGTGAATATTTCAGGGGTGGCTGAGGGAAATCACTTGCAAACATTTTGGTAAGAGAAACACCACATTTCAATGTGCCTCATATCTTGGTTTGCCTTTTCATATAAATTTTAAGGAAACTAAAAAGTTTCATTTATTGGACTGTTCATGGAAAATAAATCTCGGGCCCACGGACATTGTTTTGATAGCAACACAATTCAATTTTTGGTCAAATTTTAAAATGTCAATGAAAAAAGTCATTAAAAAATTAAAATTCAAAAGTCTTCAACCAACTCTAGAACAAGGCTACTGTGGAAACCTCAGAAATGTACATCATCCTTCTCATCACATATACTGGTTGCCTGTTCCTATCAGAGCTGGCTCCTCCCCTCTATATATCTTAATATGGATTGTTTTGACAGATTAGGCAAATGTTCTGCGCTTTCCACAGCGGATGGAGTGATTTCCTACTCCAGGCCACAGGCACTGTAATTTAATAAAAAGAAGAGAGAACTGATGGCCTTGCACATAAACTATGGCTTGGACTTCAGGACATCTGAGTTCCATTCTGTCACAGCTTTGTCACAGACACAATATGTGACCTTGGGCAAGTCACTTAGTTGTTCTGTGCCTCAGCCCCCATCTGTTAAATGTGGATAATATTTACTTCCTTGTCCCATTGTCTATTTTGAATGTTCTTCCAGACAGGGAATGTCTCTTGCTGTGAATTTGTACAGTATCTAGCACAATGGGGCACTGATCTGGGTTAGAGACTCTAGATTTAATGAATTTAATGAACAAATAATAGATCTAAAAATAAAATTAGCATGACAAACAGACTTGAAGATGTAAACTATCATCACCCATTTGCAGATCTTTATTTGAACAACATAAATGAATGCAAATGTTCTGCAATCAAATGCAGCAAAAGCAACAAATTGGGGAGACTTTTGCCTACTGATTCTCACTAGTACGAGTTTGCTCTCTTCACTGTTTGTCAAGTGCAGATTCCCAAGTAATGAAGCTGGTACCCTCAGAAAAGATGTCTAAAATCCCTTGGCTGGCTCATGTCAGCTGACAAAGCTCACTGGGCACAGGCTAAAGGGGTATTTAATTGAGGTGTAGATGTTCAGGCTCTGAACAGTTCAATTTCACAGAGTTTGTATTCAAACCCTAGGCAGCAATCTGAAATAAAATGAGGTATTTTGTGATAATCTGCTCTTACAAAGGGCATTTTTATTTCGGGGAAATGTAGTCTGAACAGGGCAGACTATTTGGAAGGTGCTAAAATATTTTTAAAAGAAAATAAACCACACATGGAAATGCTCTGTGGGAAGGGAGGGTGATGGGAGTTGCAAAGGTAGGCAAAAATAAGAAGAAAGGGTCTGGGACACAGCAACGAGAGTAGCAGTTATGAAAAGAGGATAAGTGAGGATGGGAAGGTGAAAAGGAGTGGGGGAAACAAAGTGCAGATGGAGATGAGAGACATTGGGAAAGGAGAGATGGGGGATGACTAAAAGAATAGCGATGGGGCGTCTGTCAACATTCCCTTCCCGTGTATGGGCCAGAAACTGAGGGTGGTGGTGGAGGGGCTGCTCCTCCTGGGGGTGTCTGAGCATCTCTCCCTACCTTTGTGTGTGCATCATGTGTGACAGATATGGCAATTTCCTGCAATATCCTTGAAAGACTATTGTATTGAGTGTATTGTTGACTGAGACAGTAAGGGGAAGACGTCAGAGATGGGAGACCCAGGAGTTCAAGAGACTAAACTGAAAATGTGCCAGACAAGCATGGATTTTCTGGACAATGACTATTAGGGATTCCCCAGGATATCCACTTAGGGAGAATTTCCCAACTCCAGTTATGCAAAACCCAGTTCTCTGATGCTATAACCTAAGGAAAGGGTCAGTGTCTGCTGCCTGATTACCTGTTACACTAGGCCAAGATCAAAGGCCTAAGCGGTATAAAGAAATAGCTGGTCTGCCCAGTCTCTGTTCTGGATCTAGACCAGTTCAATTTCTAATCCCAGAGAAAACCTAGATGTGACTTTTGAATAACTCAGACTGATCAGAGTCCTGATGTTGGGGTTGCCCTCTGGTTGTAGCATGTTTGTAGATTCTTTTGTTGGTTTAATATATTGGTTTTGTGTGTGTGTGTGTGTGTAATATAAACATATTGTTTTAATGCTTTCTACATAGTACTTTTACCTTACGAATAAATATGCTTGCTGAGAAGGAATTGTGTGGTAACTTATCACTGCAGGAAATACACTGGTCCAGCCTGTGGAGAGGGAGCAAAACACTTTTAGGCAGCCTGACTTCCTGGTGATATATCAATGTATGGCAGGGGGATGTGCGGAGACACACATCTCGCTAATTCCCTCCCAACTGCAGAGGCTGTCTGTGATGTCCAGACTGTCAAATACAGAAAGGCTGAAGGGCCACCATTCAAGGAAAAAAACCCCATTGTTTTAAGCAGTGTCACCACGGTGTGTGGCCACACTGCAAAACAAAAAACAGAAAAAGCCCTGCTATGACAAATTTCAGGTCTAGACCTACAGTCTCAGACTTGAGCTACGGCACTAACAGTAGTCATGTCAATCTTCTAGCTTGGGCCTCTCTCTTCCCAGGCTGCATAGGACAAGCCAGAACATCTATACAGCCATTTTTAGCACCATTCTGTGAGTCCAAGTCTGTAGACCCCAACTCAGACTACCTAATGTAGGATTTTGGTATTTTTGTTTTGCTGTGCACACATACTCACAAAGTGAAAAAACAGTTTCTGTCTCAGTAAGCTTACAATGAAATATGGAATTCCAATGAGGCACTTGCTGGATCAGGGTCATTGCATGGCACAGCCTGTGACAGACTGCTTGCTGGATCCAGTCCAGTGTGCCACTGTGATGCCCCGATTCCCACTCCTGAACCCAGATCTGCCCCAGTTTGCCAAGTGACCACCCACTCCTGAGTCAGTCCCCTCTGGCATGCAACCAGTCCCAAGCAGTGGGTGTATGCTCTCTGGCTACTCAAGGACGGTTCCCTCACAAGCACCTCCGGCCCCAGTTAACACACTAGGAGCCACTGTCTACAGAGATTGGGACTCACACCCAACCACCATACACTCAAGCCCATCCATTTAACAAAGAAATGGATTGTGCCCAGCCTTCTTCACTCACACCCTCTAAAGATCACACAGCTTTAGAGAAAACAACTACTAGTTTATTGATAAGATTATAATTCTAATTGAGAACATGGCTAATCATGGCAGAAACACACTATAAATGAGTCATGGAAGACCGCAAGGAAATAAAAGGTAAAATACGCATAATAACCTAATACTTCTACTTAAACTAACCTCATAGTCCAAACAAGTTTATGCTCAAGGTGTTTGGCTATTAGATGTTTGAGGTG
This sequence comes from Podocnemis expansa, assembly GCA_007922195.1. Classification (NCBI taxonomy): domain Eukaryota; kingdom Metazoa; phylum Chordata; order Testudines; family Podocnemididae; genus Podocnemis; species Podocnemis expansa. Next base: position 11,669,717 of record ML681988.1, on the reverse strand, counting down.
GAGAGTTTCAGCTAAAAGCCCTGAAAATCTTTCAGGTCTCTCTCTTTGTTTTCAACCCCCTGACCACTGTTCCCTCTAAGGCGTGCAGCAGCACAGCCGCACACTTGAAAAAATCCTGCCATTCAAGATTTTCCTGCCCCTGCGCATGGGGCAGTTCAGGGTGGCAGCGTGGCCGAGGGGAGATGCGCTGGAGTGTGGTGTCCGGGTGCAAGCCTCAGCCCAGCCCCTTGGCTGGAGGAAGGGAGGGTCTGCGGGCTCGGGTCAGCCCTGCCACTCCTCCCTCTCCTCCCCTCCCTTCCCGCTGGGGCCTGGCCATTCGAGTGGCCAGCCCCAGCCTCCAGCCTGGGCTCCTCCTTGCCAGCCAGCACCGTGGCCTCCTGCCCCCCACCCAGCTCTGTGCCCAGTGAAGAGGGCTGGGTGGGGGCGTTGGTTTGGTCAGGCAGCTGGCACGGAAAGCATGGTGGCAGGGAGGATGTGTGGGGAGGGGGGAGAAGGGGTCAGGATGGTGGGCTGGGGAGGGCTTGGGGGGCCTGAAAGAGGTGGCATGAAGATGGGGAGCTGGGGGTGGGGTTCAGGAGGGCTGGAATGGGGGCAGGGAGTGTAGGGAGTTGGAATTGGGGCAATTCTTCAGCTTTCTAAACAAGAGGTATGGCAGAGGGTAAGTGCCATTCATACCCTGAAGTTTGAAAATCCTCAAGTGAGAAACAGGGAGTGCATGGTGCCAAAATGTCCCTTCTACAACTAGATAAAGCTGTGGAGGTGAAAAATCTAAAAATCAGTTCTATATTTCCTGAAAGCTAGTGTGGATGTTACTTAAGTGGAGTGATTGAACAGTGAGAGTGTTTGAGCATGCTAACCCTGTGCCTTCAAAGAACCTGGAACATGTTTTCTCCAGAAGCCTGTAAATTACAACAGTTCATTACAAAACAAACAAGGAGTCTTGTGGTGCTTAAAGACTAACAAATATATTGATTGCATGAGCTTTCATGGGAGAAAACCCCATTTCATCAGATGCTTTGAAGAACAATTCACAGAAATCTTAGAGATGTAATGGAGATATCAGATAAGTACTTGTTTTAAATATAGTAACAGCCAAAAGACTGGGAATCAAAGGCAGCCATGAGATTATTCTCTTCATTATGCACCCTAATCTGTCCATCAGAAGAAACCATAATACATTGAAGTGATGTGGTATTTTGGTAGAGATTTTCTCTAAAGTTGAAATGTAGCCCCAAAATGATGGGGCAGGTAAAGATACAAGGGACTGAAAACAGGCTTTTAAGAAATACTGTAGCCTTATCTTAAAGCAGCTAGAAGCCCATTGTTTTGATTTCATCTGTGTTTAGCACCCTTCTTGTAGCAGCATTTTCCTGAAAAGAAATGTCTGGAATCTTTTTGATTTTTAAAATTTCAATAGAATTTACCCCTCTGGGACCATCAAGGCATCTTGAATACTAACAGATTTATTTTTCGCACGAGTTTTCGTGGGAGAAAATCCCACTTCGTCTGATGCTTTGAAGATGGGTGAACTCATCTTCAAAGCATCTGATGAAGTGAGATTTTCTCCCATGAAAGCTCATGTAAAAAATAAATCTGGTAGTCTTGTTTTTTTGCTGGACTAGACTAACACGGCTATCCCTTTGGAAATCTTAAACGCTGCCAATTTCCAAAGGGGTAGCCATGTTAGTCTAGTCCAGGAAAACAAAACAAAACAAGGAGTCTCCCACGAAAGCTCATGTGAAAAATAAATCTCTTAGCATTTAAGTGCCACACAACTCCTTGTGTATCTTAAATGCTGTCAGTGATAATTAGCTGGCTTCCCTGTGAACTGTAACTTTGCATGTAGAACACAGGAGATGAGGGTATTAGGCAAAATTGTGACACCTAGGATCCGGATTGAATATAACTTTGGTCTTGGGTTGTTTGAAAGCCATGGATTAGTTTCTTTTGATCATATAGCAATTTGGGTAAATTTTAAATAAATTGGGTGATTTTATTAATAAACAACAACTTTAAATAATTTATATTAATTTTTCATTGGTCTAGATTTTTCAGTAATTTTTGTTGCATGAGTTTGCACACAAATTTTATTCAGAAAAAGTTTTGCACATGGGTTGAAAATTTTGCACACAAGCCACCAAACTTTAGAGGGAACATTGCCCCCGACCCCTCTCTTTCATGGCCAAGGTGATCCCTTTGTCTTTTTCTGGCCACCTCATTAGCATATCTCTAGAGAGCTCTGTCTGACCCCTCCATCTGAGCCATGCTAAGCATGCTACACATCTGTGCACATGTATGATGCTGTAGGAAACATATCATTATAGAAATCAGGTAAAATAGGCTATGAGTCTCCATAAAGAAACATTGCCTAGTGTAACTGGCAACAAATCATACAACACCAGTTTATAAGTGAACAGGAAAGTCACATAGATCATAACCCAGGGTGCCAGATATGCATGCAACCCGTGACAAAGCCCACAAAGGCCATGATTCTACAATGAGTTTGTGTGGGCAGATCCCTGCACCCACTGAAGGAAAGGGACAAACATATGAGATCTCTCCAATATCCATGCAGGACCAGTTTATCTGCAGGTGCCAGTCACCTCTGCAAGAATATCTAGCATTGTAGCTTTTTGCTTTCATTTCCTTCATTTTTAATTTGAATTACAAAAAGAAACAAGGAAAATAAACTACTAGATGCACATGACACACTGTATTTGGCGCCAAACAATACAGAATAACTTATGCATGACTGTAGAGGATTCTTTATCCCTGATAATCTTTAAATTAAGATTAGATTTAACTTGACTTAAATTGTTTTTAACTGATCTGCTCTAGGAATTATTTTGGGGAAATTTACAGCCTGTGTTATACAGGATGTCAGACTAGACGATCACAATGGTCCCTCTGGCCTTGCAAACCATGAATCAGTAAGTCTAAACCTCTTTTAGATGTATGTTAATAAATTTAGTATCGTTTATAATATGTCTTGTAATTCTAACATCTGTATACTACAAGTGCATGTCAGCAGCATGTATTCTGAATTACAACTCCATAACAAGCTTAATTTAAGCATATTTTATTACAGTTAATAATAAAAATTATGTATCTAGCATTACAAATTTATACTGCACTTTACATCCCTACGAAATCAACAGTAGTACTTACTTTGATTTCACTGAGAGCTCAGGAAAACCATGAGACTAAACTCATTCCAAAATGGAATATCCCTGAATCTGAGACCTGATCCTGAGAGGTGCCAGGCACCCCCTGTGAAAACCAGAGACCTTTATATGAGGGTGCTCAGCACCTAGAGGGAGGCATACAGCATTTTGCAGAGTCAAGCCTTATGGGTAATGACATGTCTTCATGCTTACTAGCCATGGTTAACTACAGGTGCAATTCAAAATCAAGCTGGTCAAATAAGCACAAAAGGCTGTGTGGACAATCTAAAATCAATATAAGCCCAGTTTACAGAGAGTTAAATGGATTAGGAACAGTTTACAGGAAATAAAAATAAGCCAATTTTGAATCACATCAGGAGGGCTTGCACAGAGTTTTGCAACTGGTTTGACTAGTGGGTGGACAATACCTAAATCAGGTTGACCAAACCTTAAAGAGTTTATAATCGAATGCCTTACTTCTGCTCTCAGTGAAGTCAAATGGAGTGTTGTCACTGATTTCAGGTGGAACAGATGGGGCACTTTTGTCTTCAAACACATTTACAAGTAAGACCATAAGGGCTTTCCAAGAACATTACCCGTTTATCTGTTGTAGCACTACACGCACAGGAAATATTTTATACTTCCTGACGTGATGGCACAGCTCTGAGTGACATGAATGCAGTGGCAGAATTTCTCCCTTAACACATATGCTCATCAACAAATCTTTAAACCTTTTTAGCTCTGCCACTTTTCTCTTTACTCACTATTCTCCTACATGGCACTATCTTTTAAAACCCTATCTATCAGACCAGAGGCTTCAAACCATCATTTTACCAAAGTAAGGTTGATATTATTTTTTGCCATCCTGTAATTAGCATCATAGAAATTATAACAAAATGCTAATATTGCATTTACAGGTTTATAGAGAAATATAAAATACAGTTCCAAAAGAGAAGTGATCATTAATCAATTTACAGATTCCCTGTAAGTAAAACAAAATTTTAGGCCCCAACTCTGCAAAAAGACTTTTACATACACCTAACTTTACATATGGTGAATAATACTATTAAAGTCAATAGGGCAGCTCATGGAGCATAAAGATAAACACATTCATAAACATTTGCAGGACCTAGGTCTTAAACCACACATTATAGTCAGATCCTAAGGTGCTGTTAAACAGCACAGCTCTGCTGTTTGCAATGAAGTAATATTCATTTACCCCAGATCAGGATCTGGCCATAGATTTCTGCACTGCAATGCCAACAGTGTAAAGACACTTATGGTATTAGAATAGTTTTTTTTAAATAAAAAAATACATCCAAATCACTTTAAGTGATCCAAAGCCTGATATAGGACCCAATCAGACTCCTTTTGAGGTCTACTGAGAACAGAATTGGAGGCAAGAGATATTTTTGCAAACTGCCTTCTATTATTCCAGTCTTTTTGGAAAATGTTGGAGACCATAAAATGTTAAGAGATGGAAGATACCGACTGGAAGTAGATAACCGAGTAGCTTTGCCACACAACTGTGTTAGGGATACTCAGTCCTAAATAGTGGCTCTTCTCTGACTGAACAAAATGGTCAAAAAAAGTCTCTAAAGACTAAGTAAAACACTGGAGAGGACAGCAGAGATGTAACATGCTGTTAACTCTACATGAACTGCTTATCTGATTTCCCAGTTGTCCTCTCCAATGCTTTCCTTGGTAGTCATGGGCCACAGCACACCATTTCCTTACAGCTCTGCACAGAAGCTGGGCGCAATAATTTCAAAAGTGAGTAAGTGACTTTGGTCTGGTCTACATGGAAGAGCTAAGTCAACAGGAAATATGCAATCTGCGTGCAACAGAGTGAGTATCTCCTGTCAACTTAACTTACTGCAACTTAACTTACTTGACTTACTTAACTTACTGCACTGTCTTCACTTGCTTGTGTCAACCAGCAATTCTCTCCCATCAACACAGCATTATTCAACTTGGAGGGGTAGAGTTACTGTGTTGACAGAAGGGCACTTCCAGGATTGATCGAGCAGGTCTACACTGGCCACTCAGGGAAAGAACAAGTAAAAAATTACACAGACAAGTTAGATGCCTTCAGGTCACCAAGGCCTGATGATATGCACCCTAGAATACTCAAGGAGCTGACTCGGAAGATAGTTTAGACATTGGCTATTATCTTCAAAAAAATGGAGAGGTCGCAGAAGACTGGAAAAGCAAATATAGTATATATAAAAAGGGAAATAAGGACAACTCAGGGAATTATAGACCAGTCAGCTTAACCTCTATACCAGGAAAAATCATGGAGCAAACAATTAAGGAACTCATTAGCAAGCATTTAGAAGAGAATAAAGTGCTAAGTGATAGTCAGTGTGGATTTGTCAAGAATAAATCATGTAAAACCAATCTGATAGTTTTCTGTGATGGAGTAACAAGCCTTGTGGATGGGGGGAAGTGGTAGATGTGTTGTATCTAGACTTTAGTAAGGCTTTTGATATGGTCTCACATCATCCTCTCATTAAACTAGGGAAGTACAGCCTCGACAAAGCAACTATAAGATGGGGGGGGAAATTGATTGGGTAGCTGTACCCAGAGAGAAGTTAAAAGGTTCACTGTCATGCTGGAAGGGCAAATGAGTGGGTACTGCAGGGATCAGTTCTGGGTCCAGTTTTGTTCAATATTTTCATCAGTGATTTAGATCATGGCATAAAGAGTATACTTATAAAGTTTGCTGATAATACCAAGCTGGGAGGTGGTGCAAGTACTTTGGAGGAGAGGATCACAATTCAAAATGATTTGGACAAACTGGTGAAATGGCCTGACATAAACAGAATTAAATTCAATAAAAACAAGTGCAAAGTACTCCACTTAGAAAAGAACAATCCATTGCACATATACAAAATGGACAACAACTGCCTAGGAAGGAATACTGTGGAAAGAGATCTGGGTGTCATAATGGACCACAACCTAAATATGAGTCAACAGTGTAATGCTGTTGCAAACAAACAAACAAACAAACAAACATACATCCATCCATCCATCATTCTGGGATGTATTAACAGGACTACTGTAAGAAAGACATGAGAAGTAATTCTTCTACTCTACTTGGCCCTGATAGGACCACTGGAGTTCTGTATATAGTTCTGGGCACCTCATTTCAGGAAGGATGTGAGCAAACTGGAGAAAGTCCAAGGAACAGCAGCACAAATGATTAGAAGTCTGGAACCTTGACTTATGAGGGAAGATTGAGAGAGCTGGTTTTGAGAAAGAAAAATTGTTCTCCTTAACTGCTGGAAATAGTACAAAAAGCAATGGGCTTAAATTACAGCAAGGGAGGTTTAGGTTGGACATTAGGAAAAAATTCCTAACTATCAGGGTGATTAACCACTGGAATAAGTTGCCAAGGCAGGTTGTGGAATCTCCATCATTGGAAGTTTCTAAGAGCAAGTTAGACATGCAGCTGTCAGGGATGGTTTAAGATGCTACTTGGACTGGACTCAGTGATCTCTCATGGTCCCTTCCAGTTTCAAGAATTCTATCATCTCACTGTGTCATTCCATGGGGATCAATGCAGAATTTTCAGTGTAGATATGGCCTTAGGAATCCATGAAGCTTAAGCATGTCTGAAAATTTTATCCTGTGGATAACATACAGCCCTAAATCTTACCTCTTATCCTACATTATTTCCTTTCCCACTAGTTTCTGGAAATTTCTTCGCCTTGTAAGTGTTAAGTAGCTTCAATAAATCTGACTCATTTTTGTTTTAACCAATCAAGTGGCATTTTAATATTTTTATACTGAATAAAATAAGTTAACCTGATTCAACAACCATATGCACCTAAAAAGTCACCTCCTTGCAAGAGCTGTGATGACTCAGAAGATGCTTTTGTGATTTAGAGCTGACTGTCACCCAATGTACTAAAATAAATTGCCTATGATTTCTCACAAGCTTTGTAATAATGTGCTATTAAAACAGCACTGAAATGCTGCATTGCATAACTATTTAGAGATAAATAATCAAATGAACTGTCATCTGACCATATGGGGGACGGGCAGAAGAGACTAGCTTCATACCTGGCCTTTCAGAGAATGTTACAGGTTTTTTTATTTTATGAGTCAGTGGTGTTCTCTTCTCACCCCTGCCAGTGCAATCCTTTTTTTGGTTCTCCTTGCTCTCACATAGCAATCTAACGTATCTGTGCTGGCAGAGAAACCTCCAGAAGTATATACTGTACCACATGGGACAGGTAAGCCAACTCAGTTCTATTCATCATGTCTACCTTAACCCTAACTCAGTACTGTGGGATCACCTCCACAATTTACATTAAAAGGGATCTTACATTGAGCTAAGTCATTAGGCACTAGAGTCCTTGGAAAATAAAATTTCAGCCACCTGTATCTATGCTATTTATTTTATTTATTATTATTATTATTATTATTATTATTAAGAGTACATCTATTTCTATGGTCAATGGTGTATATTGGCTCTTACTACTTTGGTATCTAGGTGTCTTAAATAAACTTTATACTTCCACAGTTGTCCAAGCTGCCCAAACCTTCTGCCCCGAGCCACGTGCCTGAGCTGCCCCTTCTTTGTGTGGAGTTGTCCTGAAGTTGCCTCCTCCCCTCCATGGAGCTGATCTGAGCTCCTTTACTGAGCTGCCTGCCTTCATACATGCAGATCTGGCCTGAGACACCCTCCACACAGAAGCACCCCAAGTCCTATGTGCCCCCGCTGTCCAACACACAGAGCTGGCCTGACTTTTTGCCTAAGACCCATGAGTATATCTGACCCAAGCCTCTAAGTGTTGCTGCATATGTGAGCCCTGCTGTGTGGTGCTGGCTCTCCCTCTCAATCCCTAGAACATTCTTTTATGTCCCACCTGGGGGCGTGCCCCACTTTTTTCACAAAATTCAGCATTTATCCTCTTTGTGCTTGCTAGCTAATGAACTGTCGGCAAGTACAAATGGGACAAATGCCCAGTTTTGCCAAAGAAGTCAGGATGCCCAGGACAGGGCTTAAAAACAGGACTGCTCTGGCCAAAATGGGTCATACAGTCAGTCTACATCCAGAACTTCAAGGGAATGACTACAGGGACTTGATAAGTGGGAGTGTATTGTACTGAGGACAAGTGGATTGATGTCGTTAGAGGAGTAACCTACATCGTGGGAAACCAGAGTTCAAGTCCCTGCTCTGCCTTAAATTTCCTGTGTGAGTTAGGGTATATCACTTAGTTTCTCTGTGCCTCAGATCCCCATCTGGATAATGGGAATAATTCATCTGCCCTACCTAGGTGTGTTTTGATAACCAAGTTAAAGATTGTGAGGTGCTCATATACCATGGTAATAGAGTCACATAAACACCTACAATAGAAAGGTGAAAAGGAAAAAAAAATGGCATAAAAGGAATTATGTTTACTACCACTAAAATGAAAGGCAAAGGCCACACTGCACCCTTGTGTTCAGCATTCAGCTGTCCCAGACAAGAGAGACCTGGCTTTAACCTGGTTTGTACACATTTCACATGATTTAAGAAAAGATAGTACTTGTTCTGGTGGATTGTGCAATGAATTTGGCTGGGAAGCTGAGTACAAGATTGAGATTCCTCCTGGAACAATTCTGAAGTAGACCTACCACTTAGCAGTAATGCCGATTCTTTCTAAGAGGCACTATAAGAATCTGCATTGTGTTTATAGTACGATAAACTTCCTGACAAATATCATGGAAACTAGATGTCTGCCCATTTCATCTGGAGGACTTAAGACAGACTGAGAGGCCCAGACTCATCACTGCTGCAAATCCTAATAAAAGTTACTCCAGAGATACATCTGTATTCTTCAATGCCTTCAGCAAATTTGGCCATATTGTCATCTGCTTAAATAAAGTAAGTGGCAAAATATCACATAACTCTGGCTCTATGCCCAAGAGTTCCCAAAGTGTAAGCTAACGCATTGTTGGCTTTGTACCCTTTGGCTTCTATTCTTTTATTCATACTACTCCACAAAATTCTCTTCTTTTTACCATTTCTTGACTGCATAGTGTTTGTAACTTTACTTAAATGCCACCCGTCCATGTAGCACAAATCTAACATAGTAAACAACCCAACTGGTGCTTCAAGAAAATAACATTGTTTACAAATGATTATTTATAATATAAATAATATATAACAATTGATACAGCATACATAATCTACAGTTCCAAAGGGGCAGCAGTGTTTGTCTAGTTCAGCAAAAAAAAGCAAGGAATCTTGTGGCATCTAAAAACTAGCAGATTTATTTATCACATGAGCTTACATGGGAAAAAAATCCCACTTCACCACAAAGTGGGATTTTCTCTCACAAAAGCTCATGCGATAAATAAATCTGTTAGTCTTTAAGTGCCACAGGACTCCTTGCTTTCTTTTGATAATCATTCTACAGTATAGCAGTCAAATACTTTTCTAGTCTGTATACAGAAAAGACAATTTGCAGTATGCATGCTAAGTAGATGCCTACAGTTATAGAGTAAAAAATGAATTATGACTGTATAAATTACAAGTAAATAATCTCTTCTTTAAAGCATAAACAAAGAGGTGAATTTGTTTTTTCACTGAGAAGATCATAAAAGTCTTGGGAAATTGCTGCACACTTCAGTAAGGATTTTCATAAGAGAAAAGAAGTGCAATATCCAAACGAACTGCATAATTGGAGTTTTTTGACTTACCATTCACTGATCATGTGAAGGAGCACACAGTGTAACATAGTCTATTAATGATGATATCACTTCTATTTGTTTATTTGCATCCTGGTGGAGAACATTCCTTACAATTCTCCAGGACTGCAGCAAAACCTTGAATGCTGACATCAAGACTAGTAAGCAGCATTAGCCCCTGAGGCACAGTTTGGAAAGCATTAATGAATTCAGATTGGTACTGCAGATTGGCTTGTTGCCCTTGGATCATGGATATGAAATGAGAATGGGAGGGGAGGGGAAAGAAGAGAAAAATGACTTGAGTATAGCCTAAAACAAATTGTTGAAAGTATTTTTTGTGACTCAAAGAATTTTATACACATTTGCTGCTCCATGTCTTTGACCTGTAATGACTCCCTGCGTTAACGAATATCAGGCAGAAAATATTATTAAAGGTATCCATGACAAATGTAACAAGAAGTTCCTCTGAAGAACTGTAATACCCAGGGAATAAACAGCAAAACAGCAGAGATCCCACTAAAGGAAAAAGAAATATGACAGTTTATAGAATAGGGAGAGATGAAGAACAACATATATTTATATATTGTATAAAATATCATTACAGGCATGATTCTGGACAGAAAATTATCCAGGGTGTCAGAATAGGTTTGATGACAACCTGAAAAACATGCTCATTTTAGTTCTGAAATAGTATCAATCAATCAACTTTGATTCTATAGGAAGTCCAATTTCATTTTGATTATGACGCAATGAAAACATTAAACCAAAATTCACGGTGAAGCTCATCATCAGTTGCTGTTAGCTGAGAGTTAAGTCCCAGAGGGGCCACAGGGTTCTGCACATTTGTCCGACACATTCCAATATCTAACACTTGTAAACTGCACTGGCAATTTCAGGACACTGGACTTTTTCCACAAAGTTTTCATTATTCCTAGTTTCATCCAGGGTGGAAATACCCCAAGAATTACCTTTCCTGCAGAATTTCTTTTTTTTGGCAGGAGGAGAGAAGAAAGAGTTGGGTGATAAGCCTGAAGATACCATGAAACAAGATAATGAAGGTGTTTGGGCCCTAACCCTGCAAACACTTACTGGCTTGACTTTAAACACACACATAATCCTACAGAAGTTCAGCATGTGTGTCAGTATTTGTGGGCTCAAGGGATTAATTTTTTAAAAATTTAAACTTTTCTGAATTCTATACTGATTCAGGATTTGGTTCACGTTTTGTTTTTTGGTATGTTTTTTGACTAAAGAAGGATTCAGGTCATTTCTTATTTTTTTCTGAACTAATTTCCTAATTTTAAACATTTCTTATTTTTTACTCAATCTCTTAACATCTAAAAGGACAATACACTTTCTGTAAAGACTGCATGAATGAAATCCCACCACTACGGTAGGCTACTGTAGGCTTGTTACGAGATATAACTGCAGACATTAAGCAAAATGAACAATGTGCTTTGGAGTTTTATATGATGATGTGAGATCTCCAGAGCCTCTATGTATTTTTTTTAAAGAAAGATATTATATAGCATTAAAGAAGTTCCATAAATGTCATGACAATTTAGTGGATACCAAGCGAGGGGGTTGTCTTGGAAGGTGCTGGGAGAAGTATGGCACATATATGGTTAATGGATGATGTGTATACATATTATCTCCACCAAGACAGGAGACATAGAGGCAGTTTTGAAACACTGTCCAAGTGATTTAAGATCCTGAGTTCAACTGGAAAAAAAAAAAACCACTACTATGTGATTTGTGTTTCTAAGACACTTAGAGCCTTTACAAAAATCTCTGTTTGCCAGCTCCTCATTCTGAGGGCCATATCACAAAAGATCTCTTTTCTTCCATGCCTTCTCCGGCAGGCCTCTCTATGCTGTGCAGAAAGTCTCAAAGGGAGAATCTATATCATGTATGTTCCAGCAGCAAAATATTCATAAACAACAGACTCTGCTGTTTCTGTATCAACATTCTGGGAGAGCCTCTTAAATCTGAATGACATGCCTAATAAATACAGAGAATGAGCTTCTCCATTGCTGCCCCAGACACCTGCAACATTAAAATTCCATGCACAAAAACCTAAGCTGAGGCATATACATATTCTGGCAACAATCAAGGGGTTAACAGCAATTTTCTCCAACTCCTCCCTGCATGCAAATAATAGAGTGTTAAGTGATACTAAATCATACAATATCTCTGTGCTTCCAGATCTGAGTTCTGTGACAGATCTTCCCTGGCTAACGCAAGCCAATGAAATAACTCTATTGTTAGTATCAGTTACACTCAGACCCATATTAAAAAGACCTCCTTTCTGGCATTATCAAACCCATGAAGGTTGTGTAGTACTTTCATAGTGGTTCTAAATCCAAGTAGGCAGGTAAACAGACATTATTCTTCACCCCTTTGTTTCCACTGTGACTGTAATGACTGACTGGAGAGGTAGCCTACGTTTATATATCTAAGTTTATACATACTAAGTAAAAGTAACTTTTACAGTCTGAAGCGAGATCAGATTTAATATTCAACTGAAGCTGTAACTACTGCACAGTATGACGGAATGAAGCAACATGCACATTTCTAGAAGATCATGCCAGTATTAACTCCATACTCCTACCTGCTTATAAATAAATTAAAATATAATGTGCCTTACCTTTTTGATCTGTGGAATAAGTAGATCACAATCAGTGCACCACGTAAGACACAACAGGCTGGAGAATCTGTTAAAATAAGCCAAAAAAAAAAAAAGAGTGAAAATATTTTATTTTTGATGCAGGAAGATCTTTTCTTCCAACAGGAAAAAACCCAACCTGTTTTTGTTGTGCCAACATGCATAACTATATAGATACATATACGCATACAGTATGTATTACATCTGGAATTCATCCAATATGCACAAATGCAGCACTTAATTCCTTGCAGACTGAATTCTGAATGCTACAACACAACGGTGGTTCTCGTCTAATTTTCTGAAAACACACAAAGCTGGCATTTAAAAATACAGAAAGAAAATCATTACCAGCTCATATTGTGCCATGCCACAAAAGCCTATCCTTAAATAATTGCTGCATAATCACTCTCCCAGAGCATTATTATCCATCGGCTTGCTGCCTATCTCCAGACAGACGCAGTCTGCAAGCCACCAGCTTGTATCTACCATGTGTACGTTGAGAAAAGGAAAACTGCAAATTAGAAAAAGTCTCTGCAGTGGTGAAAAGGAAAAGAGGGCGAGTGGGAGAGGAAGAGGGAGCTCACTGGCCACAGAATTTTCGAGAATGATGACAAGCCAGCCAGCTCCGCCATCACTCACTTACAATAGGATGCTGCATTTGCGTCTGCTTAAGCAGTTTGTCAAGGGGTTTCTGCTATCAAATGCCTGACAGGCATTTTAATTGCATTCAGCCAAGTGTGTCCCCAGGAATCAGGCCTCCACTCCTATGAATTTCATCAACTGGTTTCCTTTGTACCACGGCCAACACACACACACACACACACACACACACACACACACACACACACAGTGCAAACAGGCTGCAGCATGCTGTGTTTCTGCAGCTATAGCACTCCTAATCTTACACGAGTTTTACTTATTGTGCGTGTTGCAAAGAAGGTCTCGTTTTCTGCATTATGGAGTAGGGAGTATTTTTATTCTTCTATTCAGTGTTTTACTGTCAGCTCATTTACTCAGTTACTTGAGCCCCAGATTTGCTTACTTCCAAATGCAGAGAAAGAAAAGAAAGTTCCAGCAGAGCTAAAATGTTGTTTTAATATTTTAGCCTGGCAACTCTTACTCCATAGTTCAGGTTGCAACCTAGCTCCTATCATAAGTCCAGTTTTACCACCACTGCCCTCAAGTTCATAGAGCAGACTCAAAATCTGTAGGTTTGACCAGGAGTGGGAGTAGAATTTTTTTTTTTTAAACCAAATGTGAATAAAATCCGATCGGGGCTTCTGAATTACAAGTCCTTATTTATACATTGAAAAAAAATATTAAATAGACTTTCAAAATTTGTCAGATTTGTTTTCAAGGAAGGGAGGACAATTTTATAGCAAAAAAGACAGATGAAGAGATCAAATTTGATAGCCCAAACTCTCCTGGGTATTGGTGGCCAGGACCAAAATTAAGTTGATTGAAGTTTCATTTCTTTTTTAACCATTGATTAAGGTAAACTACAGTCCCAAATCAGCAAAGCACTTAAATAAATGCCCACCTTTAAGGATACAGATAGTCTCACTTAAACCAGTGAGACTACACATGAATTTAGTGTTAAGTGCATGCGTAAGTGTTTTGCTGGATGAGGCGCAATTACGAAGATAGTTTTAAACAGTAAATCGCTGTCCCTTTTCCTTTTGGAGTTAGATCACACAGTGTAATCCTATCTATGGATAGCCTAGTCAATGGGAAAGAGCTCATTTTCCCACCAAACTGCTTGTGAGGAGGCTCAACAAACCTGTTAAGTCTTGTGGGCTGATGGCAGAGACCCAACATGGCTCACGAAGCTTGTGAAAAGGGCTGAGAAATATGCAGATGTTCACTGAGGGGTACCCCCTACCACTGTTCCCTCTAAGCTGTGCGCGTGTGTGCGTGCACACAGATCATGAAACCTGTGCACACAACAAAATGAAGTACACACAACGAAATTCAATAGCACTAATATTGGTGCTCACAAAGAAATGTTTTTGTGCACACAGTCTATGAGTAATGAGAGGGAACATTGCCCCGTACCACAGTATCTAAGAGGTCCACGGGGAAAGACGGCTATGCCCTCTCTGACCTGCTCCTCCCAGCCCCCTGTTCTCATCCAGTTCCCATTCCTTGTGGACCTCCTGAGTTTCGTTTGACTGCCTTGCCTCCAAGAGTCACAGCAGTTGGAAGTCAATCAGGTAACAGTAACTGGCAAGCACCAATGCTTCCCCCTTTGAATTTTCCTGTGCCCTTGAGCTAACCCCAAGATACCACCCCATCTTTCCTCCTGCAATCAGAGCTGAGTGGGTCACTGGGATGGTTGCCAAATCAAAATAGGGTGGGGGGGAGGCAAAAATATTTTCCGCCCTGTATGACAAAACATCTAGGGGCCATGCCTACCTTCTTTCCCCCAAGTCATTACATCTCCAGTGAGAAGGAGGCAGGAGAAGATGGAAGAAGCTAGTTTGATAAGGGCATGAATGGGACTGGGATTACAAAAGAGAACTGGTGTCTTTGCTGGGCATTATGTGGGAAAGAGCCCAATGAAGCCGCACAGAAGTGTAAGAGGAACAAGCAAGGAAAGCAGTGGGGCTCTCGTCACTTCTCTTCCTAGCAAGCTTCCCATGACTCATCAAAAGAAGAGTCACAGACGCCAGCTACAGGAGATCTGCCATCTGCAGGAGCCAGGGAGCTTTGCTGTCCATAGCAAATGTCTTCATTTTATCCGTTTTCACAATAACCAGGCCATCTCACTCTTCAGTCCTCTAGTGGTTGTGCTCCTTCCAGCTCTTCTTACAGTCACACACTGAAAACATGCAAATGCATTGCACCTAGGTAAGAATTTCACAAATTCCTAAGTGGGCCAGACAGCAGTTTTAAATGCAATTGCTATGGAGGGTTTATTTCCTTCCAGGATCAAACCTTTTGATTGCAAGTACTCAATGGCTTGTCAAGTGTCATTAGACATAAAGCATCTTTGGAGATATTTAAGGCTCGGTATGACAAAACCCTGGCTGGGATGATTTAGTGAGAGTGGTCCTGCTCTTTCGCACGGGGTTGGACTAGATGACCTCATGATGTCCCTTCTAACCCTATGATAATCCTCATATCCTAGGAAGATGAAATTAGAGCATTTAAATGAGACAAGCAAAGGTTAGCATGGTGACAAATCATCACTGGAAATGTGTATGTGTGAAGCAAATTATGAAACCTATGCTCTGTAGTGTGTGTTTTCTATACCCAACCTATAAGAAAGGGAAAGTGGCAAGAGGAAATCTATGAGTATGTCTACTCAGCATCTGGAGATGGTGATTCCTAGAACACATAGAAAGATGCATACTAGCTCTGCTCAAGACAGTATGCTCCAGGACATGGCTGCTGCACCTGAATACAATTCTGCCAGACTCCTCACATGTATTCAGCCAGTTAGCCTGACACATCACTTCTATCATGAGGCTATTTTTCCTGCACTAGCTTGAGCCAAGCTAGTGTGTCTGTCTACCAATGTTGGGAAGCACCGCCCCCCCCCGCCCGCAACTACTATGTAGACATACCCCACACAGGGACAAGATAGTATGCCTTGTTACTCTAGTGAAGACTTAACTCTGCATTTTCTGGATTGTTTGCTTCTTTTTATAAATGTAGCTCATTTTTATTGCTATTTCTTTTCCAGTGGTGCCCAGAAGCCCCAACTGATCAGGGTCACAGTGGATTATTTCCCTCATTTTAGAGACTGAGGCAAAGAACAATTAAATGACTTGCCTGAGGTCAAACGAGAAGCCAATGGCAGAGCCAGGAATTGCACTCATGTCTCCTGCATCCCAGTCTGGTACCATTACCTCTAGACCATCCTGCCATGGGAACTACTGCCACCTGTCTGCAACCATCCCTTAACCTTAAATACAGTTCCGTGGGGGAGGATTTGGTTAACATTTTGCATGGTGCCTGAAGTGGCATCTAACATGATCATGACTGTAAATTAAAAAGAAGACTCTCTGTGCACAGAAATGCACCTTGGTGGTAAAAGGAACCTTTAAAGGCTATTGTTTTCACACTTTTTAAAAAGGTCATTTTAAGCAATAGCAGGAGGATGGTTGAAGGGGCTGGTTTTTCAGCCACCCAAGCTTCAGGATGTACCTGAATCCTGTCACTGACAGTTTCTTTGCAGTGGTAAGAAACATCAGAATATGCCAATTTTACAGTGCCCAGGGAGGAGCCCAGTTTGGGAGAGGATCTGGGATTCTCTCCCTTTCTTTTAAAAGGACGAGACCAAATTGAAGGAAATTAATTAATTCTAAGAGACACATGCATGGACGGTACTGTTACAGTGAAAAACCTTCCAAAGACACTCTGCAGAGGGAAAGGCTGAGGCAGAAGTCATCATCACTCAGTATCTCCATGGTTACTCCTATAGTACAGCTGAAATAAAAATAAAGCAGTGATGGGGGGGAAGGACTAAGAAAAGCTGCAGCCTGAATTACCAGCTTCTGCAGGTACCAAACAGCAGAAGATTACAAACTCATTGTGAAAAAATTCAGGCTTGAAAGAGACTTCAGCTCTGTCCCTAGGCTCCTAGTTTACTTTCTTTTCCAGAGAACTGATGCACAAACAACTTATCTGTCCATTCCACACTGCCTATCTAGCTAAGGTCTTCTGGATTGTGTTATCCATTTGCATTATATTGACTGCACCTTCCAGATTTGTATCCTCAGCAAATGTTATCTTGATGGGACTCTCACAAGCTATTGACAAACTGAAAAATAGTCCAATGATTCATCCTGATGGTGCTCCACCAGTCAGACACTCCATTACACTGCCTCCCCACACATGTACCTTTTGCTTGGCTATCTAAGCCAGCTCTCTATTCCCCCAAGAGAATACCTACAGACTGCATAGATTCATCATTAGCATAAAACAGTATTACAGAGGATCTTAAAATCTAGGTATCTTATGTCCATCCTTTGATTCCTTGCATGTTGCCAAGTTCCAAAGGGGTAGCCTTGTTAGTCTAGTTCAGCAAAACAAGGAAAGAGTCCTGTGGCACTTAAATACTAAACAAAGTTGTTTATCACAAGAGGTTTTGTGTGAAAAATCCTACTTTGTCAGATGCTTTGAAGATGGGGGAATTGACCTCACACTTCTCTATGTGTGGTTTCCCAGTGTTTGAATCTTAACAACTGCTTTGATTTGCTGTTACAGTGTGACCCTGATCCCATGACTTACACTTCCCATTTACTTTCTTCCCATTCTGTAAGTTCCACCTTCTTCAAAGTGTCTGATGAAGTGGGATTTTCTTCCATGAAAGCTGATTTCTATTTTCTCCTGTTTCATCAATACTAAAGACCTAAGGCATTCAAATCTTCCTAAATATGCTTCTCAAACAGCATCTGATGCCACATAGAGTCCTTTGACGCTGTAAGGCAAAGACAACATACTGCATTTTTCTTTCCTCATTCTATATTACCAAAAATGGGATCTTGGTTTCTTATTTTTAAGGATCCATGATTGTTTGAGTGTAAACATGAATGTAATACTCATGAAAGATGCTGATTTGTCAGTCACACAACCCAAAATCCCATATTTATACATACAGAGAGTGACAGAACTGACAACAGCAGAGCCTAGCGTTCATATAATAACACAATGAGACACCACAGAGCTGTCCTGGGGAGATCAGAAAGGATAGGGGATGATCCAGACTCAGTGCTCATTCAGCCCCTTTGTTTCTCAATTATGGCTGCCAATAAAAATGTTAATTAGCATCAGTTATGATGGTTTGATTTCTGTAATGCAGATGTTTGTTCACTAGGAATTGGACTAAACAAACCAAACTCACTCATTTTACATAGTCCAGTGTACTTAAGTGTCTCAAAGAGTTTCATCTGCTTCAATATCATAAGTAGTAACACTTCTATATTTGGAGATCCGAGTTCAAATCTTTCAAGTCCCAAGTGGAAATGACCCTGGTGGGCTCATCCTACTAATATGGACATTTTCCATGCATCAAAAATCCAGTTCATCATATTAAAAAGTCTCTGCTAAAGAGTAATGTGGTATTTACATAGGAAGGATATTGCAGCTACTATCAAGAGCAAGGAAAATTATATAGCATCTGTCCATAGTATATAGCAGTGGTTTTCAAACTTTTTCTTGGGACCCAGTTGAAAGAAATTGTGTATGCCTGCGACCCAACAACTACATCTTTGAGCAATGCATTCCAGTCTTTTGGTGGCAGTAGCAGCGGGTGCTATGAGCCAGTGCCTGAAGATCTGCGACTCAGTACTAGGTCCTGACCCTAAGTTTGAAAACCACTGTTGTACAGTATCAGGCCCAACTCAGGAATGCACTTTAGTACAGGCTTAAGTGCCATTCTTCTATAGGCACTTCAGTTAAATTTATTTATAAACAGATAAGCAATGCAATTGCCACATATTGATGACTTTGGGGTACCTGGCCAATTAACTAATTTCTTAATAAATTAAGAAAGAAAGAAAGAAAATAAGGAGGTGGAACAGACCCAGATCGCAGTGGAGCAAGTTACACAGAGGAGAAGCTAAAATTCAGTCTTAAAGAATCGTTGAAAGATCAGGTAGTTTCATCTCATTTGTCCTTACAGTAGAGCTGTCCTGTTTATATGCATTTTTATAAACAAGTCAGGCAACGGGACTTTCTCCACTTCCCTTGGAAGATAATTCCGCTGTCCAGTAGATTCCACAAGTCAGAAATATAGAGATTAACCTGCCAGCAGCAACAGTGGTTTTGCACATGTTAGCATTCTGAAATACTCTCCACTTTCAGCAAAAATGAAACCTTGAATTTTATACCATTTATGGACCTCATTTCTTTGGACTCTAAGATGGCACTCTGGAATCAGGACTTCACAAAATGGTGTGTTATCTATCTTCTGGCTAGCATATGGGTTTCCAGATAGTCTGGTATAACTGTCATGGGCTGAGAGGAAGTACGTAAAAAAAACAGGAGTTTATTCATTTTTGTCTCCTCTTCTTTTGGAGAGGCAAAGTCTCATAAGTTCACATTACCACAAAAATAAGGGAGAGGGAAACTCACATGGCCGCACATGACAATTTACATACATGATCACGAGTGGTGCATAGCAGCCACAACTCCCACTGACTGCAGAGAGAGTTGGTAGATACATCACGCCACTCAGAAACAGGATGTTCAGGATCTCACCAGCAGTCAAAACTATGACAGAGGATACCATAAAAAGGCTGAAGGTAAATACAGGCACTGTTTTAGCCACTGCTTGCTAGGCTTTCTTACCTCTTATTGTGTTCTGACGACATCAGCACCAACCTGCTTTTTACAGTTTTTACTCTAGACATTCTGGCCTCTGCTAATAGCTGCCCACTGCGAGTCCCTCCCACCACTCCTCTCAAACGTCATCCTCATGCCATCTGCCCTCCCAACTACTCCACTCTTCTTCTTCTTCCTGCTCTCCCACCCCTACCTTAGCCTCCTCCCCCCATCTTTTGTTTCTGTGTAGCTAAACCCTTGTCAGCAGAACTGCACCTGAAATTAATTTAAAAAAAAAAAACACCACACAAACAAAATAAAGTGGTGGCATTCCCGGGCAGAGTTCTCACTCTGCTTGTCTATTATATTCCTTCCCCCTTAAAGCTATGTCTGTTTTGTCTGTCAAGATAGTAAAATCTTTAGGGCAGGGACTCTGTCTCTTATTCTGTGTTTAAACAATGCCACACACAATGGGATCCAACCTCAGTTGGTTTCCCTAGGGGCTACCAAAACACAAATAATTATCAATAGATAAATATTCTCAAAACTGACTGAGAAACCTTAACAGGAGCCAGTCTGCAGAAAGTGCTGACCATGCATCCTCTGCCATTCATGAGTGTCAAGTTGGGCACCCATATCATCTAGCTGTTTTTTAAAATCTTGGCCACTTTGCCTTTATGCCCTAGAGTAGAAGGAGGTCTGTCATTTGTGGCTGGATTCTCAGGAGAACAGATCATAAGAGATGTGCTCTCAAGACCAAACTTTACCCTGAATTCAGCCACAGACCTGAATCCTGAACTCTGTCCTATATCTAATTGGTTTTGAACACTTTCACCTTGGTTTATTTCTAATATATAGTGTGCAAGCATGCACACAATCATGCACGCAGACATGCACACAATTTATTTCCCCAAGCTATTTCTCTCACCTGTTCACCTACAGAAAGAATTAAGACAGAAAGGAATTTTCAGTAAGATATCAAAGGTTATAGTGAAATAGTTTCCTTAAATGTCAATTCAGTTTGCACTTTAATTTACTGTATAAACTAATGATGTTTTGTTAGTCGTCTTGTCATGCCTCATCATGAGAGCTCTTGATTTTGGTTATTGTATACCAAATTTATAAATAAAATATCTTTTAAAAGCATGAATCATTTGGTTAAATCAGCTTTCACATGATATACAGTTAAAAACTAATTCCTGAGCTGATGTGACCTTAAATGACAACAGATTAAGAGGTCCAGAGCAAAATATACACATTATCTATTGTGCTCCATCCACAGGTTCAGGAATGCATATAGACAAACTTTAAGTTCATCCTTATATCAGGCTAGCACATGCTTACCTATAAGCAAGTCGCACATAAGTCTGTGCTTAACTTCCATTTACTTAATGGACCTTCTGGAATTTAGCCTTTGTTGAGGGGCAGGATGCTATCCTCAACTGGAGATCAGATGGAAAGCTTCTCACTCCATTATGCCAATATACCAGTTTATACTATAAAACACTGCTCGGTAGTTAAGAAAATCGGTGATGAAATTTTCTGCTTTTAAAATTATGCTTTCTTAAGATTCAGTATCTACTCTGCATAGTTAAGCATTTTCTTCCATGTCCCTTCATTCACTCAAGAGATTAAAAACAAGTGGTGGTTCAGATAACTTGCGACTTACTTGACAGTGAGACCAAGTAAACAGGCAAAAGAAATTGAAATAACATGTAGTAAAATCTACTTGAATTAGTTTGAACAATATTCCACTTAGCAAGCTTTTATGTAACACAGGCAGTCAAGTAGAAACATATGCAAGACTTTTCAGCAACTTGGCCATGTAAGAAGGGATTTGCCAACTCTGTTCACATTCACATACCCACACCAA
This sequence comes from Podocnemis expansa, assembly GCA_007922195.1. Lineage (NCBI taxonomy): Eukaryota > Metazoa > Chordata > Testudines > Podocnemididae > Podocnemis > Podocnemis expansa. The sequence continues at coordinate 11,648,059 of ML681988.1, read as the reverse complement.
CTCTGTGTTCTCTCTCTCTCTCTCTCTCACACACACACACACTTTAGTGGGATGTTTACAATAGCTGATCTAGGAGAGAGTGACCCACTAGTCATGTTGACTCACATTTAAATGTAGCAGAACACTGTGCTTGGATGATGCAATAATTTTATTTCCTTGCATATGGATTTTATGTACATGTTTATTGATGTGGGTACCTCCAGAAAAGTTGTCTTTCATATTCTGGGCATTTTTTAGTAGTAAAATAAAACTAAATAGCAAAGTGCGAAAAACAGTGAATAACTGCTTGACAGCAAAGGCTTGATCTATGCCCCACTGAACTCAATGGATGCATTTCCATTGACTTTAGTGGGCTTTAGATCAGAGCCTCAGGCATTAGCACTATTTCATCCATGACCTTAAAATACTTTATGAGAGGGAGTTTATCATTATAGCCCAGTATCATTTTTATAGCTGGGGAAACTACAGCACAGAAGGGTGAAGTAACCAGGCTAACGTCATATATGAAGTGAGAGTTAAAGATGTGAACAGAAGCTGGGTCCTGATTCACCATGGTAGATAAACATGCACCTAAATTTAAGACCCTGGGTGGTCCCATTAATTTCAGTGGGTCTGCTCAGCTCCTTAATGTCAGGTGCTTTGCTGAATTGGGGCCCTTGTCCTCTGACTTAAGAATGCCCTATTTGATGGGCCAAGCTGCTTGCTTCACTTTCTCAATGGGTTTCCATCTTTCCTTTTGACATTAACATACCAGCAATGTCAGTGCTCTACAAACTGTGGAGGGAAGTCATAATTTTTCCTACTTTTCCATTAGCTAATGCACTTTAGGATGACTGGGCTCCAGAGCCATTTGCTAATATCAGTTTGCAGCCCGGCCCCCTTCTGACCAACTCCCCTACCCCATAAAGGAAGAGTACCTCAAAATTTCTGGAATGTCAACAAAGATTTGTCTACTGAGAACTCTACAACCAGAGCATAAGCCAAGGAAATGGAGGCTCTCCGCTCTCTGAACAAGACACTGGCCATGATGGCCTTGCTGGAGAAAGATGATGCAGTCGTAGACATCATGGCTACAATAGCTCACCACAAGTAATCTTACCTAGATCTACACCTTCCTTTAAGCACTGACAGAACAAGTCAGTGAAGCAGAAAGCAGAATATCATCAGTGGAAGATCACGTACAAGAAAGGGTCACAGATTTATCTTCTCTTAAATTTGAAGTGGCAAACCTTCAGGGAAGGTCTCACCATAGTAATGTGAGTTACAGGAATACCTGAAGGAGCAGAGAAAGGGAAGCCACCAGAACCCTAAGCTCCTTTCAGAAGTGTTCCACAAGCTATATGATTTAAATGTGAACTGGAGAGCCCATAGGTTCCTGGTTTTCTAAGCCAGCCTTAAACACCAAACCTGACTATCAAATTTCTCAAATTTATGCAAAATAAATAAATATGCTATTTAACAGAGAAAGTTCAGGGGATATCCCAAAACCAAGATGATCATTTTTCAATACTTTAACAAAGATTTGGTTGAACAGCAATCAGCTTTTAAAAGAGCCCAGCAGGGAGGGCTCAAATATTTTATAGTTCCCAAATCAGTTTACTGACAAGGTTTGGTGAGGAATTTCCTCTGATCTAAAAAGCACAAGAAGCAGAATGCTTTTTAAATAGCCTGCAGTGAACTGAGCACTTGCTCTGTTTTACACCAAGTTTACTTCCCAGTTATTTATTGCGTCTGCCCTATCTTGCACTTATGAACTTATCCAATGACTGTGACTAAGCTACTTACCTGGTTTATAGCTTCTGCTCCAATCTTATATTTTATTAACTTTTGTAACATGTATGTCAGATCTTATCAAATGTTTGTATGTGACGTATCCCAGCAGGGGAGTTACGGGAACACCTCATTCCAAACTGATCTCATGGGGATGCACAGACTATGGAAAGAATTTATTTAACTATTAAGTGCCATCACTCCTGTATTTGGTCTGGGGGAATTGATAAACCATTTAACAATACCCCTAGCAGGGCAGATCAACATGAACCATTTCTTTGTGACTACATGAAGCCTTCATGTCAGCTCAGCACTGATGCACATTAGAGATTACATGGGCCAGTGGAGCTCCCTGCGGCTCTGTAGAAATTTGAGGGTTGCAATACCACTTTTCAAAATTGGTTCCAGAGGGCTCAAGGCCCAACAGCTTGATTTCCCCTTTGTTGAAAGTACAAGAGGAAGCTCTCATTCCTGAAAGACATCATGGAAAGTCTCTCAGGAGCTGAACAATATAGTTATATCCATCATGGACTAATAGATTAGAGAAGACAAATGTAGGCCACTGAGCAACACGTACAGTGATTTCTACCTCCTCTATCACCTCCTACTTGCTCCTTCTTGCCCTACCCCTGCTTGCCTCTTTCCTCCATTCTCTCCTTTGCTTGCCCATCCTGCCTCCCTACTTCCCTAGTCTTTCTCCTTGCTGCCCCATCTCTAGTCAACTTTCCCCACTCTAACATTTTCTATAAGCTTAAACCCTGAGAATCTGAATATGAAGTACAAAGTTAACACAGAGGAGTTACTTGTCCGGATGGATAGTTTGTTGTGTTCTTTGGTGCAATAATTTACAATCTGTGGAGCAGTTAGTTTTCTCTCTTATTAGCTATATGTTAATTTAATATGGGGAAGGAAAATAATGTTTGGCTGTAAACCAAAAGCAGGAGAGGGCATGTGGCTCTGGGAACGTAACCCTTAGAACATACAATGTCCCACCAAGCGCATCAAGACTCTGGTGTTTGGTTTGGCAAACCATAAAAATTACAAGTTAGAGGATAATACAGGCATCTCCTTGATACACCAGGTTAAGAAATGTTATGTTTGTGGAGTGAGGGCTCCCTCTCTCCTTATAATGAAGTTACTACTTTGTGGTATGATAAAAGTAGGATGCCTGTTAAAATAAAATTACTAATTAATAACTAAAGGAATAAAAGTGGCAGTGCTCCCAGTCAGAATTGTCTGTCTCCCTAGTCTGTCTCCTCCTGAACTTTTGATTAATTTTAGTTTTATTAACATTGTTAAGTGTTTGATAATTGTTTCCTTTTTGTTGTGATTTACTATGTTTGGTAATAAGTTCAATTGTTATGTTATGTGTTTATGTTTTTTGCTTTAACTTGTCTTTTTGTGCTCTTTTCTCTCCAGAGCCCAAACCTCACGACTCCCTGGAAGTCTGACGAGAGGCAAACTAATCTGAAATTTGTGGGATCCATGTCAGATATTTCATCCTTGCCCCCCCCACACACACAGGTGTTTCTACGCAGGGCGTAGGATGGGATGGAATACAGGAAGAGATAACATTTCATTACCAGTGGGAGGGATTATTCATATACTTCTTCAGTACATGCTTCTATTCCCATATAAATTTCTTCATCAGATTCAAAGACTAGATTATTCTGCCTTTGATTCCTCCATTCATACAATTTCTGTCTCTAAGCATGCCCCTACAACTCTTCACATAGCAACATATGAAGGTGAGAAACAGCCACGTAGATGGAGATTTAATTCTTCACTTACTAGATCCCCATTTCAAATTTTTACTGAGAAAATAAACTGGCCCATTCTTGGCGACAAATTTACCCTCAACATCTTCTCACAGGCTTTCGTGGGAGACAATCAAAGCCTATTCAAGGGATAAACTACAAATTTCATATCTGTCAAAAAGATTGTGGAGAAATGACAATACCTCTTGAGAAAGAAAGCTTGATTTCTTATGTCAGAACCCATCTCTAGATTTGCTGCAACGCTTGATTAATTGTAGATGGAAACTCCGTAATTTGTTCTCAGTACATGCTGAACTCACCCTGTTTCAAATCGGGAAAGACTTCTGGGAAATGGGTGAAAACTCTGTCAAGTTGGTGGTCTACTACCTAAGAGAAAAAATCTCCACACGCAGAATCACAACCAATTATGATAAACATGGTAAATTAGGTTGATCATCAAAATATATTAATAATGACATTTTAATTTTCTTAAAGGACAGTATGAATTGGACACAAACCACTCGATGAACATTTTAGATCAGCTTTTCAAAAGTATTACATTACTGCAAATTAGTGCTGCTCAAAACACAGAAAACTTGAAATGTCCCGAACAGAGGATGATTTAATTGATACGATTAGGAATAAGAAAGTGGTGAGAGTCTCCAGATCACATGGCTTCCCTTCCAAATTCTATAGATCCACGTGTGACACTGTTTGGATTTAGCGAATCATTTATTATTATTTTACATAATAATAATAATTCATATTTGCAATAATCCATATATGATATGCCATGTTTGGTATCAATAGAAAGGTTGTAATCATCCAGGAAGGATCCTATGGTTTATATGAAGGTGTCATATCTGCATTAGAAGCTAGGAATTGGTTTATTCTATTCGTGTTTCAAGTCACTGGATTCTGGGACACTTCCAGTTCTACAAACCTTTGTCTGCTTAATGGCCCATTAAGGAAGTTCCCAGATACAGTGGGTCCAGGAAAAAACCTCTTGAGCCACTAGGACTTACCCATGTGACTCAACTACATTTTGATTTGCAAAAAACTCCACACAGCATGAGGAAGGCCAGAGGTGATAAAAGGTGGCAGCCCCATCTCCATCCAGTCTTCATTCTGCAACCAACACCCAATTCTGGAACTATTCTTCTGCAACTGAACAAAGGACTGAGACCAACCCAGGTGCTGGGTGTCTACCAGAGGAATTGGACTAACCTGCAATTTCAAATTCTGCAAGGACTTGCTTTCTATGGACTCTAAATTATTTGTATTATGAGATTCACTTTGACCCTTTAACATCTCTCATTTTGTTTCTTTTCTTTTTATATTAAGCCTTTAGTTGTATTTACCAAAGGATTGGCTGGCAGTGTGGTATTTTGGTAAGAACCAAGCCTATATTGTTCTGGGTGATCTGGCTGACCCTTCGGGGGTCAGGAGAACCTATTTCTTTAAGAGACCCAGTGGCTAGGTGGGGACCGGAGGAGCTGATGATCAGTAAAGGGGGCTGCTTCTATTTTTTTATGCTTCATCATGACCGGTGTGGGAAATCAGAAGCATGTTGTGTTACTGATTGGGAAACTGGTTTAAGTATCACCCATTAGTAGTTTGTGGGTTTGGGCCCTGGTTTTGCAGCTTGCCCTGATTTTTGCACATTCAGGAGATTATCCCAGAAGGCCTGGGTCACAACATGGTTCACATCTTTTTTGACTCAAGGACTACAAATATGATTTTATAAGATGCTGCCAACAACCCCCTCCTCCTCTCCTACTGCATCTAGCAGGAAGGAATTCAGCAAAGAGGATCTCCCATCCCTCTTGATGCAGCAGGAAACCCTCTGCTCCACCAGGACTCCTAGGCAATGGCTCCCTTCTACAGTCAGGGAGAAAGGAGATCAGTGCTCTACTCCCTCTGGCTCCAGGGACCCAGCACTTAGCCATCCCTAGGGTGGGGAGAATTGGGGCAAATGCTCCTGTTCCCATGCTTTGAGGGGCCCTGTGCTGCTCCATTGGTCTCATAAGCCCATGCATTCTGGGTCACAGCCCCCAAGTCACACCTAGTCCCAGCTCCCAGCTGAATGGTGAGTGGCAGCTGCCTGAATCCTGGGAAGCCAGGCTTCAGCTGTCTTTGTGTTGGCTGGTCCCAGTTCCTAGCTAGGAGGAAGGCGGCAGTTGCTTGTGCCCTAGGAAGTCAGGAAGCAGCCTTCCACACTGTCTGGTAGCCTTGTGGCAACTTCTCATGCCCTGCACAGCTGCACCTGAAGCCAAGCTGCAGTTGCATTTAGCTTGCCTTCATCCTCAGATCCCAGCCCAAGAGCAGCCTCCCGCACCTGCTAGTCTTAAAGTGCCACACAACTCCTTGGGTTTTTTTTTGCTGGACTAGACTAACACAGCTATCCCTTTGGAATTTGAATCACAAGCCCTAGTAGCCTTAAATACAAAAAAAAGATGTTTGATAAAGTGGGCTGAAGGTATAGATTTTTGTACCGTACAAAAATTTGGATTGGGAACTATATTTAATTCTTGAATGCAACTGTTATATTCTCACCCAGCCTCTTGCATTATAACTATGGATGTGACCAAGAGAATAGAGAAGTGTTATTTACCCTTCCCCAAAACACAAAAGCCAAGGTTGCCTGGTAAAATTAATAGGTAGCAGGTTGAATATGAACAAGAGGAAGTATTTTTCACTTAATAAAAAATTTAACTTGTGGAACTCATTGCCTGGGGATGTTCTGAAGGCCAAAACTATATCCAGGTTCAAAAAGCTGGATGGGCAAGACAGGGATGTATTCCTTCCAGAACTGCCCTCCTCTGTACACTTATTCTGAAGCTTTGGTAGTAGCCTCTGTCAGACACATGATGCTGGCTTGGCCAGACCATTGGTCTGACCTAGCATGGCAGTTTTTAAAGTTCTTATGATCTTGTATACTTTCACCCTCTTCCAGCACACTAGGCAAGGGTACAAGCTGTCTCCATTACTTTTTTTTATTTGACTCGAGCTTTCAGAAATAGCTATATGGTGTCACCCAGTTGTTTGAGGTATACAGCTTGGTTCTGTGGAGTATAAGCTAATGCTGTACATAATTTATATATACGTCCAAACCAGAAACCCCTGTTCCAGCCCTCCTGTCACTAATTCAAAAGTTCAAAGCAATATCTTGTTACAAAATAAATTGGGAAAAATCAGACCTGTTGGAAATTTCCTGGTTGTCACATTGTAGGGTTTTTCTTAATGGAATTACCTCATGAAAACTGATGCATGTAAGTAAGTACCAAGAAATATTAACAAACTTGGAAAGATACAAATAGGTGGCATTCTCTCTCCCTGAGCCTAGAGAAAAAAGAACGAAAATTCATACATTGAAAATTAATATTCTAAGTGGCCAAGTTGTACATACTCCTCCCTCTTAGTTCAGAAACTTTAATAACATCATTAAAGTCTGTGGAGACCTGGTCAATGCACACAACTATCACTTGAAAATTTCCATCTTCCTACAACCAAGAGACAAGGGTTGCGGGAGCTCATCAACCTGCTAAATTATTATCATACTTTTACCATGTCACAAATGTTGAACTGGTTCCAGTGTACTAACACCCATATACCCATCTGGCAGAAACTAAACAGGTATTAATGACTCAGTATTTATTTTTGCCCAGTGGAGAAAAATAAGTTGCCCACTGTGGTGGCTGCATGAATGGCCAGAACTATCCTAGCTAAGAGGTATCAGTTTCATCCTTAGAATCATGCAAAAACCACCTGCCTGGTGAAACTTAGCCTTGCATACTATCAGGGGACACTACAATTTGGAAGAACTGGCCAAATAAAAGCATCATGTAGATTTCCCAGTCAGTCGAGGATAAGAATTTTGTCTTTTCCAAATGCTAAAGCAATGATGTTACCCACTATGCTCAGTGTAGTGATGGAGCATACAACTAACACCTCCTAATGTAGCAATTCATTCCAAAGACCCGAAGACTGTCAGAGGCCCCAGACCCTGGAAATGGTTCATAAACTCTGTAGGCCCATCTTCACTATGTGTGCTTTACTAATGAAAAGGAATTCCACAGCTCTGAAGTTCTTTGAGAAAACACAGCAAAAGGAATTATCACAGCCACAAAAGAACCTCAGTGGCAGAGCATACAACAGAATTTTAAAAATGTTGCTGCGGATCACTCTGCTATGCCTGATGCAACAAGTTATTCCATTCAAAATATACTGGACACCACGGAGGTTACGTAAGATGCGGCTCTGTCATCTAATGTTTATTGTTGCAGTAATAAAGCTAAAGGAGCCCTGATGCATATGCTGTGGGATTGTTCAGCCGTCAGGCAGCTGTGAAAGAGGTAGACACAAGAGTGAAAACAGTGCTTGGCTTCAGCAATCAACCCACATCTGAAAATTATATCCTAGATTATATATTTATTACCCTGGGTTTAATTCCACAGCAAGGACTCCGGTTGCTACCAAGCAGCTGACATTGCAAAAATGGATGAGTAGCCTTATGCCCAGAATAAGCCAGTAGTATTGGAACCTGTCTGAGTTATCAGTGAAAGAAAGAATAGCATACTGATGTAGAGACTGATTATATGGATTTAAAGAATTTGGACCCTGTTTCTTGAGAAATTTGGGTGAAAAATGCAGAGATAACTTAAATAAAATGCCTGATTCTATTCTACCTGAGCACTTTTTTCCCTTCCCTCTTCCCACCCCTTCTCATTCCCCACCTTTCCTTTATTGTCTTATTTTTCAGGCACCTTCATACATCTGAGTAATACTGTCCAGCCCTTCAGCTTTGACAAGCTGTGATGTTATATAATTGCATAATTAAACTGGAAATCCAGTGAAGTGTGTTGTATTTGGCAGCATATGTGATCTGTAAATCATCTGCTTTTTCATATTTTTCTTTATGAAAATTAATTAATTAATTGATATTAATCAATAACATTAACAAAAGCTAGCTCATTTTATACCCAATTCATTATAAAAGCTTTAATTCTTTCATCAAATCCCACATTAGTGTCAAACTATGAACAATTTAGTGTACATTTAATATATTTGAAAATGTATTTGGATTAAGCTTAGTGGAAATTTTCTAAGTTTTGGTTAAATTTTAGCTCAAAATTTCGATTGCCAACAATTATGATTACTGCTGTCAATTTTTTAAAATAATCTCAAAAATGGTGGAAAAAATGTTAAAAATGTTGAACAGAAATGTGATTTTCCTCCCAAGAATGCTCTACTTTAGAATGTGATATAGCCATTACCTTTGGTCTATACTTTTCTGCGAATGTCTTCATAAAAAGATTGCTTACATCCTCCATAACACTTCCTATCTTCAAGGTGTGAACACAAATTAGCCCCACGCTACACAGCTAATCAGCAATAGAACAAGGATTATAAAGAGTTCCTTGTTCCCAGTCCTATGTTCTAGTTCACAGCAACCGTGAACTCCAGTCCTATGAAGATGACTTGATGAACACTTCACTCTAATCCCCATATATACAGCCACATGTCCTACTGAGGATTCTTTTCATGGACGGCTCTAGTATATGCATTTCTCAATGGACTTTGACAGTTATATTTGCTGTAAGATTCACTTGGTAGATTCTGCAAGTTAATGCATGAAATTCCTGTCTTAGTCACCATAAAAGCCAATTCCAGTGATTATCATAATGAGACTGATTTCCATTTTGCTTACACATGTGGAAATAATAAGTAACTCCACTGAGGCCCCGTAAGTCCCTACACCAGTGTAAAATGGGTCTAAGTGAGTGGAGATTCATGCCTGATATCTTTTATTCTCCGTACTCTCACAATACCATGCAGAATGATTTTCAAGCTATTTGTACATAAGAATGACTTCACCTGTCTCTGGAACACATTTGCCTCTAGGTGAAAAGCAGTTGCTGTTTAACAGAGCAATGTAACACTACACAGAGTTTAGAGTAGGAGGTGAAGAATGTCATGGCCAATTGAATTTAATATGGACCTACCTAGAAGGTAAAACATATTCACAGTCAAACCTCATTCATCAGAATGGGATAGGAGACATGAGGGTAATGAGGATAAATGGGGTGTCTGGTAAGTGAGGGACTTTTGAAAGTATTTGATATTCATCATAGGACATGATCTTCTGCTGGATAAAGAATTACTTTGGCTAATTGAAACTTGGATAAAGGATCCAAATCTGAATGCTGCCAGGCGACTAGGATTAGCACTCCCACTCTTTCATTAGTGCAAGTGATCTGAAGATTGATTTTTGTATGTATTCAAAAGACAGGCCCCCTTCAGCAGAATAACAACCTTTGAAACTATGCAAGGACAGTGGTTGAACAAGGGCCTAGAGAGATGGTGACAAGACAGCAAGTGTAAAAAATGGGATGGGGGGGGTCATAGGCACTGATATAAGACAAAACCCGGAATATCAGGGCCTTCCCTATAAAATCAGGATATCTTGTCACGCTACACAGAGGTAAGAGGGAAAATAGCTTTCTGAATCACTCATTCCACTTCCTGCAGCTTTGCAAAGGAGACTGCCTCGGAAACCTTCCATCCCGACACGGACCAAAGAAAACACCATTGGGAAACTAGCACAGGAGCACTGCTTGGTGGCAAAAACATTCATGGCACAGGTCTAAAATGCGCCCCTTCCAGGCTCCTGTCACAAGCCCTATCCCTTCCAGGCCCCACCCACCAGCAGCCCAACCCGATCTGGGGCCCGCCACCCAACCCATCCAATCCCCAGCTGTGATGCCAGCCCGACCAGTGGTCTGCCGCCTCTTCCCACCAACCGATCCCCAGCTGCAAAACCATCTTGAACTGTGGCCTGCCACCTCCTCCCCCCTCCTCCGCTGATCCCTGGCTGCGCCGACGGCCCAGCCTGACCTGGGGCCTCCCCTCTGTGGCTGATGCTCAGCCCCGCTGCCAGCCCCCAACCCAGGTGCCTGTCTCCCCAGCCGATCCTTGTCCAGGACCAAACAAGGGCTTGCCGTCCCTGCCCCCCAGCCACGTTCCACCTCGGCCCGACACAAGGCTTGACACCCCACCAGCCAATCCCCAGCCTGAATGGCAGCCCAACCTGCCCTGCCACTAGCCTGACCTGGAGCCTGCCGCATTCCCCTCGCTTGGCCATCCCTGGCCTCACTGCCGCGACCCAGGGCCTGCCAACCCCTCCACTCCCAGCTAATCTCCGGCCTCGCCATCCATCCACCCTGGAGCCTGCACACCCCCCCTCCCCACTGGCTGATCCAGGCCTTGCAACCAACCGGACCCAGGGCCTGCCGCCCCTACCCTCCCCGGCCTTGCCACTCTCAGGACCCAGGGCCTGCCGAATCTCGCCTGCCCTCCAGCCAATCCCCAGCCTCACCGCTGGGCTGAGCAAGAGCAGCTTAGCTCCGCCCTCCGGGGCAGACATGCTTCTGTGAATGTGCTGCCTGAGAACTTTCATTCGGGGCCCTGCCAGGGAGATTCTGGGCACAGGCCCTGTGTGCCCAGCACCAGCAATGCCCCTGATCTAGCACTCACTAGACAGAACACACATTCGACCAAAGCAATACTTGCAAAGGATCCTGATCAGAATACTCTAATTTGTCTTTGCAAAGCACTATTCTGAGCATCCTTTTCCAAATACGGGGTGGGGGGGGAGTTATGGCAGAGTGTAGCATCAAAGACACAAACACAGTCACCCAATTTTTTAGAAACAATAAATATTGACTTCACTCATCTTCCACTGAAGTCAAGGAGATGTTTATTAATCAGGAGTGTTCACTGCTTCTGAAAATTCCCCCTCAAATAATTAAACAGGACCAAGGTCCTTCAAGAGGTATTATCCTGAACTTGCTGAGAAAAAGTATGCAACCAGGATGCAAAATATTACACAACAACACAATGTATATGTAACTGCATAGCAAGGAGCAATAAATAGCACAGAGAAAGACAACAGATAAATGTTTATTCCTAGTATACTCATTTATAGTCATATCAAATTTACAGTCCCAACTCTACCATCTTTACTCATGCTGAGTTACACTGTACTCTTGTGATTATTCCCACTGAAATCAATGGCTCTATTTGTATCACACGTTGGTACTCAACAAAAGGAAGTATAGTAGAATATAGGCTTTAGGAACCTGCTATTGTGTACCCCCTATAATTATAAAACACAGTACTACCACACAGGCAAGGGAACATTTCAGAAGGCAGAGTTAAGTTCCTCATTTCCATATTTTAAATATTTGGGATCTTTGGTTAAAGTAAATTTAATGTTCGATTCTCCTACTTTCAGGAATGAAGTTAATTAATATTTACGACTTTGACTCAAACTAATCTTCACTGGGGGGCTTCTCTCTTAAGAAAGGTAGCTCAGCGATGCACTGATGTGCTCGACTAACTTTGAAGATTCTCAATAGCCAGGCTGGAACTTGGAAGCTCTGCACTATCCAGCACCAGAACTGTCACCTTCTAGCCAAGCAAACCCTAAATAAACCTTGAATGGAGCCCCATGTAGCTCTTCCCTATGCAAGCCATGCATTCTTTGTCCTGTCATGCCATGTCTGCTCTCTCTGGACTGGGAACACTGTGGTGGGGTAAAAACAATGAGAATCCTGACTTCTGTGGCACCTTAAAGACTAATAGATTTCTTTGTGATGGGGGTAGGGTTGGATGAGATGTCAGTGAAAGACAGAGGGATGTAGAACATCAAGGGGTGTAGTCAATATGGACCAGATTTTCAAAAGACCTCAGCATGCAAAACTGGGGCCAGATTTTTAGACTAGTTCAGTTCCTATTTAGGCACCAAAAACATGTAGCTTCTTTTTGAAAGAACTCAGAACACTGAGCTCTTTCCAAATTCTGGCCATAAATGCCACACTGGGAGCTGTTCAGCTCTGGGCAACTTTGAAAACTCAGCTTTTGCACTGATGCCTAAATGAGAGTTAAGCACTTTTGAAAACCTGGCCCCAACCACTTGCAGATCTAGCCCCACGCTTGTCTGAAAATCCATCCCTGTGACTGGATGATGTGGGGAAAAGACTAAGTTTCCTTTGTTAATAAAGCAAGGGATGTTGGTTAGAAGCAGTGAGGTTCTTTCATACAAGTTTTATTGTGGAACATCAGCTCCTTCAACTCAAGGGAGTTGGAATACTGTCTATCACATATAAAGTGTTATGTTGTACAAGAAAACCTCAGGGTTCCAAACACCTCTGCTACGAAGGTCACTCACAGTTCTGAACAAAATTATGGTTCTTTCAAAAGTTTACAACTGAACATTGACTTAATACAACTTTGAAACTTGATCATGCAAAAGAAAAATGCTGCTTTTAACTATGTCCTTACTTCAAATGGAATGGTTTCCTTACCTTGTCAAATCTTTTAAGTTTTAATTTTCCTCTTTTTAGTAGTTGACATCTAACATGGTACTGTACTGTATTTGCTTCTTCTTCTTGTCTCTGCTGCTGCCTGATTGCATACTTCTGGTTCCAAATGAGGTGTGTGATTGACTGCTCAGTTTGTAACTCTGGTGTTTGTAACTCTGAGGTTCGACTGTATTTAGACTATGGTAAAGCCCACTGACCCCAGTTAAGATCAGGTTCCCACTGTGCTAGGTGCTGCACAAACACATAGAGAAATGGTCCCCATCCCAGACAGATTCTCTGGTTCATTCCTTCCCTTTAGCACCTCAGCAAGAGAGAGAGGGAGGCTGTCATGGAGCCAGCTACAGCTCCATGATCTTTTGCCCCACTGCTAACCTTAGTTCATTTTGCTCCATCTAGTTTGCACCATTATACTTCCTTATGAGACCACCTGTCTACTGAAGGGAAGCTGAGGTGCACCACTGCATCTGCTCTGCAAGCGAACAGGAAGTTTGTATAAGAGCTTGCTAACCTTCTAGGGACTTTCCCACATCATATGTGTATCAAGGAAATCAGGGTTGAAATTTGCTTTCTTTCTGTGGCAGGAGCAGTGCAACATCAACGCAGTGGGTCAGAGACCATTATACATATTCCAAAAGCAAAAACCAACTTGTTTAAAAAAAAAAATCAATTAATATTGCTGAATGATAACAATTCAATTTCCCATCATATTACTTACGAAACACAAGCACCTTAAAGTAAGGAAATTAACAGTCAAGGACACTGTAAATCTTAGAGCAACCCATAAAATTATTCACAGGGGTTAAAGTATAATTTGGTGGGCCTCGGAACCCTCGGGCATGCATGGACCCTCTTCTGGCATGGGTGGACCCCCTAATACCAACCCCCAGAATCCACCCCCTGCCCCAATACCCATCCCCATCCCCAGACACAAACACAAACACACACACACAGAGCCACCCCCCCCCCGCACAAAACCCCCAGCAGCTCCCCACCCACCAAGCCCTTACCTGGGCTGTTTGCAGGCTGGCTGACTTGCTGGAAGCTGCTTCCAGCCACAGGCTGCTCCACCCTGCAGGGGGGAAATTCACAAACTCCCAGCCTGCTACAGCTTTCTGCTGGCTGGACTTAAGGTGGAACAGGGTTTAAGGTGGAGCCACCGGAACGCTGTGTTCTGGCTGCTCATGCTATTTTCAGCAAAGCCCTGGAATGCAGCATTCTGGTGAGGTGCTCTATTGTTAGGGACCCCAGAACACTGCCAGCCTAAAAACTGGGGGCCCCAGAACTGCGTTCTGGTGTGTTCCCCCTTACTTTAACTCCTGATTATTCACATTGAACATCAAGTATTTTATACATAAAAAAAACCACAGCTCAGTGACCTTAACTCTGACCCAAAAGGAACACTGTTGTCTCACTAGTGAACTCAGTTTAAACACAAGACAAACCCCTTTAAAGAAGTAACATTAAAACATATGTTCAAATTAGTAGTGTATACAGTATGATTACTATTCTTTAGTATTACAGTAATCTCAGCACTGCAGCCTCAGGTCTCACCCAAATCGCATGCAGCATTTAGTATATGAAGCATGGAAGTCAAGACATCAAGAAAGTAGAACATCAGATCCTTAATACCTCAATCTTACAGTCCAAACCTTCATCACATGAATATGGATTGCAAACTTGAACCTGTATCGCTTTTCTGTTCTTGTTAAATTTATAATTGCTTTCGAGGCAGTGTAATTAAAATTACAGAACTTGACCAACTTGAAATATATTTTTAGAACATTTTATTGCTTACAGCCAAGCATAACATATAAATCCGGTGTATAAATGAGGTCTTATAGGACAACAGATTAGTGCGAAAGAATTGCGCTTTCATTATAGAATTTCTTTTCTTTTCTTTGCATGGGCTTTGTTTTTAAGCATAACCTCTGAATAGATTTTCACTTGGACAAGGAACATTGTTCTCTGCTCAATTTATCTAATTTTTTATTTTTTACTATGCAGAGACTGATCAAAGGACTGAGAAATGTAGAAAACGAAAAAGATAATTAATTTGCCTCTCTATCCAATTTTTCAGGTACAAACCCTAAAATGTCATTGATTAAAAAACTTAGTATTTCACCAGCATCTCTGTAAATAACTCCTTAAATTTTTTAAGAATCAGACAGAGACTTGCTGATATTAATATTAAAAAGGACAGTTCAGACACCCCTGCTAACATTGAACAGTCCTTTATTTCACAAGTTGCCACACTGAAGTTTGAAGCACTGATTCTTCATTAAGCCGTAATTGAGACTTGAATTTGCTTTAGTCAAAGACCTTTTTACATCATTCCAGTAGGCTCAAAACGCCTTAAAGTGAGGGTAAAAAGCCTTTGCATAAACAAAATCAGGCTCACTGGAGAAATCATTTACACTAGTGTAAGGAGACTATAAATGGGACTAAGTTTCTACCAAATCAGGCTGGTAAAATGGTGTAAGGCTGTGATCTTCAAGTGAACATAAGAGAGGTACCAAAGTGGCAGCCATCTTAGTCTAGCTCAGTAAAACAAACAAGGAGTTCCGTGGCACTTAAAGACTAAAAAAATGTATTTACTGCATGAGCTTTCAAGGGAGAAAAATCCCACTTCGTCAAACACTTCAAAGCGTCTTCAAAGCATCTGACAAAGTGAGATTTTCTCCCATGAAAGCTCATGAAACAAATAAATTTGTTAGTCTTTAAGAGCCTAAGAAAGATAGCCATCCATTTACTTTCAGTTAGGGGCTGAGTGCCAAATTCCCTATCGCCCTGGTGCAAATTCTATTCCAAATAACTAAACAAAGTGCAACGCAAGTAAGAATTAGACACAAAGAGACCACTCATTATTATCACATATACTGTGGCAGCACCTAGAGGCCATAGCTAAGTCATGACGCCATTGTCCGAGACACTGCACATATAACTACTGATAGCCCCTACAATCTAAATGCAGCTGGGCTCTGTGTGATGTGAGGGAATAGAAGACTCATCCTAAACCAAATAATAGAGAGGAAAGATGGCTCAGTAGGCAGTATATGTAACTTGGGAGATCTGAACTCAGTTCCTAATGCTGGCACAGACCCTGTGTGTCACCTTGGACGAGTCAGTCTTTGTGTGCTTCAGTTCCTCATCAATAAACTAGGGGTAAGAGTGCTTCTCTACCCCTCTGAGGTGTCATGAAGATAAAGATGTTAGAGACTTTGAAGCGCTCAGACATGATGTTGATGGAACCTATAAGTACCACAGATAGATAATAGTGATGTGATCTAGAGCCCTGCACAGATAAAAACATGTGGACCTGTATCCGATCTGCATCCTCAAGAAATAGTCCGCGGATATCCGTGTTGTATCCGCGGATGCAGACATAATGCAGATATCTGCGGATATCCGCGTATTTGCAGGGCTCTAGTGTGATCTCTACGTATAGTGATTGAAGGATTATACCACAGTGGGGAAAATTCTTTGCTTATTAAAAATACTAGCCTCAGGACAAGAGAACTGATTTCCCAAGCAAACATTGCACACCAAACACCTGCTGGATATGGGTTGCTTAATCCACTGAGAAAGAATTCACATTTGGTAAAACTCTTTGAGCCATTCCTAAGGTTTGATATTATTCCAGGGTATTTTGATTCTTTTCTGCAAGATGTCATCTATTTAGAGAATTAAGGGACTAGAAATTCTAGAGATAACTCACGCTAAATGTTTTTGAAACTGACCCTACTCTGTGTACCTGGGCACTGGAAATCCAGTCATCTGAGACAGTGTTTAACCATTTGTGGCACTGTGAAACACACTCTTTGCTCTTCCTCTGTTCTTCCAAGCCCCTCTCACCTGCAACAGATACTAATTCCCTCTTGCCTGCTGATTCCTCACCTCCATCTTACCAGATTTATCCCCTTCCTAATCTCTGATTGACCCCACTCTGACTATTCTCCCCCCATAGCAAATTTTCCTTTTGCTATTGACCTACCCACTAGTACTTGAATCCACCTCCCTTCCGGCGTTGTAAGAGTTCCCGGATGCCAGTGTTCCAGTCCCAAAAGCAGGAAGGCAGGCCATATGGGGCACATCTGCCAGGGACTGGTTAGAAGCACCATCGGTGAGGAAGGATCAAATAGGAAGCACATGAAATTGCATTTGTTCCAAGCCACAAAGAGTGTCTTCACAAGCCCTACCAACCAGCTGCCAAAACAAGTAGTAATCTCAAATGTAACACCTCTAACTGAACCCCTTTAGAAAAGGATCCCACAAGGAGTTAAAGAACAGTTTCCTTCACCACCAAACACATTTTAAAATTCTGGCACTCTTTCAAGTATAAAATCCAATCTGCCTCTTGCTTCCATGTTTAACACAAATACATTTTTAGATCAAATCTGCTTCCATGTTTAACACAAATGCATTTTTAGGTCAAATTTGCATATCTTCTTCCCCCTTTTTTCACTTCCTGATGGATGTTAAGAGCAGAGGATAAATTGTCTCAGCTTTGGAAGAGGGAAGGACCGTATTTTACAACCTTGTTTTCTATAACATTTTGGCATGACCCTTTATATTAAAAAGTAAAAGAAATTAGCCCACTTCATTTTACTTGCTTGTATTCTTTCTTTTCCCACTCCTCTTTGCTGCAGTATTTATCTTTTCTCCTGTCACAGGGTCTCCCACTCCCACTCCTTTTCTCTGCTGTTCTCTTCTTCAACAGACCAGACCAGAGTCCCTTGTGCTTTTAATCACTCATGCTCCTTTATTTGCTGTGCTTCTCACCTTCTTCCCAACAACACATAAACTGGCCCAACTCCAGCCCACCTTCTCTGGGTTTAGTTGGGGCATCTGAGAGACTCAGGGTTGTTCTCTTTTCCTCAGACTCCTGCAAGCAGAGTGTCCAACACTCACTCTGCTTGAGCCACATCTCCCCCCTCCACAGGCCCCTGAAGGCGGCTTTACCTTTCCCTGGGCAACCATTCAGGTGTTGCCCATTCCTTCATTATCTCAGGGCTTTGCTTCAGGCAGTTCCACATGGTCAACCACCACACAACAGCCCTCCAATCAAGTTGTTTAAGGACTATCTTGCTGCAGCACAGCCCCTCGGCAAGGGTAGCCAAGGCACAGGAGGAATTTTGCCACCTTCCACTCTTCCCTTCTATTGCCTTCACCTTCTGTTTATTCTTTCTACCCCCTCCCACCATTAGTCCTTTCTCCTGCCTATATTCACCATCAGTCTCACTCACTTGCCTCACTCTTCTACCTGCCCCTCACCTAGCCGTAACTCTACACCTAACACGCTCCGATGCTCTCACTCCTACCCTCAGCCTCTATTGGCATTGCCACCCAACCCCTTGCTGAGCCAACGCCACTTCCCCCAGACAGGTATGCTCCATAGCCAAGGCTCAGAGGGTCGAGCAGACAGTTAGTAAGACCATGCCCAAAGCTGCTGCTGTCAAAGCCTTGGGAAGGGCAGCAAACTCTGCCCCACAGGCAGTCATTGAGGAAAAGGAAGGAGGGAGCAGTTGCAGGGCTACCTAGGGTCTGAGACAGGCTCTCCAAGACGCATGGCAACAGCGGGTGGATTCTGCTTTCTCTACCAGCAGAGTTATATGAGCAGCACCAGGCTACAGTCAACAAGCACCATTGTTATCCCAGTCTCTTGGACATGCACACGCCTGAGTCTGGAACCCTGATCCCCCAGCTCCAAGACCACAAGCCTGAGTTATCTGAGGTAACTGCAGTCTCCGACACAGATCAGCCATGAGAAGACCAAGTCAGCAAAGCCAGTGTGGAACATACGCTTTGCTCCCCTAGGCACAGCGCTCCTCAGGGGCTCTATGGAAAACATTTACACCCCTGCCTGGGGAAGAGAGGGGAGGAGCTTTGGCCCTTGCTATCCAGCAAACAACATGTCTGAAGATGTACAGGTTAGCTGAAACCCACAAGGAAACTGCCAGGTTGGACCCTTGCCTGAAACCTAGAAGTTTCGTCTCAGTCTAGTCAGAACTCTTGGATTCAGTTTCTGGTTCTGTCTGACTCATTCTGTGGCACTGGCCGCACCCTTACCCTCTCTATTTGTATCACAAAGGCTAGCAAAGGGGTGGGAGATCAAATAAAATAAAGAGGGGACATAAGGGATGATCTGATCAGTAAAGATTAAAGAGAGATAAATATGTACCAGACACCTGGGCTAAGTAACAGCAGTCGCAGGAGATGGCTATGAATATTCGCAAGGTATAAATGTTAAGGAGAAAGAGGGATGGCATGGGGAGGGAGGGTAAACATAAAAACAACAGGCTGGAACTGAGGAAGGATGTTTGCAGGTTGACTAGCAGGAAAACCCTCCTGAGAATGGGTCTTTTCAAAGAATATGGGCTAAAACCCTAAAAATAGTGTCACTTAAGGAATAATGCTAGGCTGGCAGGGGAAATCAGGAGCTGAATTACTAGGTTTCCTCCTTCTGTAGTTTCTATTGTTCTGTGACTGTTTACCCCAAATCAATATAATACTACATAGCCATCTCACAGAAGTGTTGTGAGATGATCAGTTAATGTTTTATAAAGCAATTTTAGATCCTCAGATGAAAGGTTTTACACCTGTGCCAAATCCTGTTATTGCAACTGCCTTCAACAGAGGGATACACACTGCTGGGGGAACACAAGGAACCAATGGATGTTGCTTGCTTTTCACTGCAGTATGTAGCTACACACACCCTATGCTGGGCATACAGTTGTGACGTAGCTTGAATCTGCACTCTCATCTCTATGTATAGGCCTGCACTGGGGAACCCATATTAATAACAGTAAACTTATTCTCATGATGGGAATCAACTGAATTGTTAGAATTTGCATCCCACCAGTGGGAGCTGGGAGTCCATGATCAGGGCCATAGACTCTTTAAATGCTTTTTGCAATCATTTGTATTACCACAGGATCTAGGAGCCCTGCCCAGGGCCAGCTGCCCACTGTGCTAAGAGCACTGTGTAAACAGAACAAGAAGATAGCCTAAAGAGGTCAGGAGTATGCTGAAGTTTCCATGTGAAGGCCTTACTCATGGGAAAAAAGAAACAGAACACTCACTTCAATAAGCGCTTTGCCTGAGTGAAGAGTGCAGTGTCAGGAGTTGTGCAATTGTTAGTTCTGTGTTATTTGTATTCCTTGGTACAAGAGTCCACAGTCAGGATGAGGTGAACCCCACTGTGCGGTAGGTTATATAACAAAGGTCTGGCATTTCTGGGCCCAATTCTCCTCTCATACAATGGTACAGCGAGCATAACTCCACCAGAGTCAATGAAGTTCCAACGCCGTCAGACTGGTTTGAGAGGAGAACGGGCCCAGAAAGGGTATCTGCAGAATTCGATGCATAAAACAGAATGGCTCAAAACCAGAACAAAAGATGTCTACAGCAGGGGTCTGCAACCTTTGGCTCCAGAGCTGTATGCAGCTCTTTGGCTGCCTGCTTGAGGCTCCAGGCTCCAGATCCTCCCCTCCACTGGGGAGACCCTGCCGGTGGTCAACTCCTGGCTGTGGCCCCCACCCCTGCCACTGTGTCACCCTGAATGTGGCCCATGCCAGACTGCAGGCTTCCCCTTGCCACCAGTGGACCCTGCAGGGGGCCTGCTCCTGGTTCCAGGCTCCCCCCACCCCTGCCAGGGGACCCTGCAGGAGCGCCCTGGCCAGCTCCCCCTCGGCCTCACCAGGAGGTCACACCTATTGTGGTTCTCAAAACACTTGGTTATTGAAGGAATTTTAAAAAATGGCTCTTCTTATTTTTTGGGTTGCTGACCCTGGTCTAAAGGGAATGCTCTGGTTTTGCTACTGATATGAAAAAAAGCTGCATATTCTGACTGCTCCCCCCCACCCCAAAAAAGGATAGTTTAACTATCTCCTTGTCCCTCCCATCTGGCGCACCTAGTCCCAGACTGTCAGTATTCTGGTGCTACCAGCCCCAAATCCTAGCACTACAGCTGTCACTCATGCCCTCTGGCTGCTTGTTGCCACAAGCAGAGTACATCTGTCTTTTGCCTCGTCTGCCACGCTCAGCCAGATGGTGGCTGGTAATGCCTCGATCTTGCACTGTGGAATCAAGTGCTAGAGAATGTACATCTGTGAAACACCCATCTGCTCACGTTGTGTTGCTTTAAGCATATTAAATTAAATGATCCAAAGAAGCAGGAGAATCTGGATCGGACTGTGTCTTCTTCCCCTCCCACTTTACTCTCACCCTACCATACGGAATGCCACACAAATTACTGAATGGATAAGACTATACCAGAAGCCTGTAAGAGATCTATTTTTAGACACAGATTAAGGGAAAGTAGTGATTCCATGGCGCAGTATTCAGTTTGCCTTAAAAATCTGGACCGTCAGTGCTTCTGGCAAGCCAGCTTCCAGACTTGGCACCCAACTTAAATTCTGAATACTACTTGTATACAAACTGAAATAAATTTCATTTCTTTTTGGAGTTATTCAGGTGAAACTTTGCAAAGAATATGTCATGTCTAAGCTATCACTTTGCAGTTTTCCACCCCATTACTATCTTTCTGGAGTAGGATGTCTAGGTTTCATTTTCGTGGTCATAAAGCTTTGTATTAACCACAGAGTGTCATCAATTTGAGTCTTCACAATGAAGGAAATGGACAAAGGAAACTTCAGCGACAGGCTCATAAATCATGTACTGCCCCAAGAAATATAAAGAGAAGAATCTGCACATATTTCTGTTTCCCTGTATAAATAATGAGTGCACAATTTTATTTCCAAACAGTTCCTTTATCCTATCAAACCCCTTGATGTGATAATGCAATCTTGTTATAAGAAATGACTTGGGCAATCTGGTTTGACTGTATGATAGTAATCATTAAATCCTGGTCCAAATCCAAAAGGACTTCCCAAACCAGCCACATGCACAGAAGTAAAACCCTTATTGTGCAAGGACACAGCAAGATTTGTTCAACATTGTAAAACCATGGTAGGTCAGGTAGATTATTAGCAACTGTCACTGGTATATCCATTAGCGCTCATGTTTCTTACTTGTAGCTGAGCAGCTCTCAAGACTTTTTTCCCACTACCTTTGAAAATCAAAGAATCCATTTCTAATCTGATCTTTCAACCGCCTGTCCTATGGATCAGCACAGACCTGATCCCAAGCCCACTAAAAGACTCCCATTCACTTCCATGGGCTTGGGATCAGACCCTATAATTTTCAAGTACGGTAAACACATCAAATGACATTGGAGACTAATTAAAAAAAAAATCAGTGTCTTTTTCCAGTTCGAATTTAACAACTACAGAACAGCAAAACATGCACACAGATGCATGCAATTGTGTATCTTTTTCAAACCTGTTCATAAAACTGTGTCTGTGCTTGCTTTTTTGACTTTACCATGCAGATGCAGACTCTAATCAGGCAAAAATGAAAAATTTGAAACAATTCAGCATCCTAACCATGGCTACATCTACACTAGGGACTTGAGTCGACTTAAGACCCCTTATGTCAACTTAAGCAAAGCCCAGGCTACATGCAGAATTTATTAAGTCAACTTAACCATTTGCTTAAGCTGACTGAATAACTCCCACTTTTAAAGTTGACTTAAGTTTTAAGTTGATTTTATTTTGTCAACTTAAGCCAATGTAGCCTGACATTAGGTTTAAGTCGACTTAATTGGCCTCCTGGCCATCTGAAACCTTCCTGGCAACCAGGAAGTGTCTATCCTGGCCAATCCCAGGGCAGGATAAAGGCCAGACCACCCTGCTCCCCAGCCAGGGCTCTGGCTGTGTTGCAAGTATGGCCGAGGGCAGAGCCAGACAGGCCAGGAAGCAGGTCACCTCCTGGACCTACAAGGAGACCTTAGATCTCCTGGCTGTGTGAGTGGATGAGTCTACACACTTCCAGCTCCAGGGCAGCCAAAGGAACCAGGAAGTGTATAAGACCATCTCCAGCACCCTGGTGGAAAAGGGCCATATCCACAAGATGCAGCAGGTGAGGGTGAAAAATCGAGGCCCTCCATCAGGGCTACCACAAGGCCCAGGAGGTCATGCAGCATGGAGGGCAACCACCACCACATGACACTATTACACCGAGCTGCACACCCTCCTGGGCCAGGAGACTGATGATAGCTAGCCAATCCACATTGTCAATGCCACTAAGCCCCACTCCCAGGATGATGCCCAGGGGGAGTGCTTGGTGAACAAGGACATGGTACTCAGCACCCTGGCACAGGGCTGAGCTGGCCTCAGGCAGTGCCCCCCCCCCGGAGTTGTTCCCTGCCTTGACGGTGGATGGAGGCATGCAGGAGGAAGCTCCCCCTGCTGAGGAAGACCAGGCAAGGGGACATCACACCAGACCACCCTGCAGGCATGGTGAGGCAGGTAGGTGGGACAGAGCCCCAGGGACAGGCAGGGTCCCAGGGGGGCACTGAGGCCCTCCCACAGGGGCACAGGGGCAGGGGGCCATGTGGCAGGGGGATCCGTAGCCAAGCAGGATGGGGGCCTGGCAGGAGATGGGGTGTGGGCACTGTGGGTGAGAGCACCAAGGCCAGACAGCATGTGCCCGACACCACTGGCACGTGGCCTCTGGAGACCCCCGGGCAGGGCTACCTGAGGCTCGCCAGCCTGGGCACTGCACCTGACCCATGCAGCAGAGCACGGTGGCGTGTAGTAAGGTGTCCCTATCCAAAAGGACAGGCGGAGTGGGAAGCAGGGGGATGGACATGGGACAGCAGGTGCTGTCAACCTGCACTCTGCACTACCTAATGGGAGCACTTCTGCTGCAGTGCACTGTGAGCCAGCTACCCACAATGCACCACTCCTAGGGAGACCTAGCAGCTGCCAGTGTAGACACGAGCGGTCTCCTGGCATTCTGAGTGCAGACTCTCTAAACCAGCTCAACAGGGTCTACTTTAAGCCGACTTATAGCAGACCTCATTAAGCTGACTTAATTGAGCCCTCTGGTGTAGACATAGCCCACAGTAGCAACACTAAATAAACCTGTAGTTCCCAGAGATCCTGGAAGGGAAGCTTTATGTAAAGATGCACCTTTAAAAGTGTTTAACAAGGCAGAAACTGTAACCGATGTGCCACAAAGCAATATCGATTACCATGAAACTGTTATGTCATTTTAATATAAAGTTTACCTAAGTCTGTCTCCACAGATTAATGCTTTCATAGGCAGAACTGTAACAACTGTGTCATAGTTCTGTCTGTGGTTTAGGACCTCACACTTCAAGTTTGTACAAATCCAAATAATCTTTACCTGTCCTTCAGTGATTCTCCTCTACAGTCTCAGTAACCTTTGAACATCTCTCAAGGCTTTTCCAAAAACTCTGAAATTCATCTTTATGCTCCAGTCTTGTCTTCTGCAGCTACATCATATTAAACTTCCATTTTCCACATCTGTTACCCCATCTCACCCCACCACTATATGCTGAAGACATTTTTATTTTCTTTGAGATAATAGAAGATGAATGGATCTGAATGTTTTTAACTGGGTTAGATTGTGATGTGGACTATGCAAATACGCAAAGGGGGAAAAATCTCCCTGCAAACTCCTACACAGGCTACCAGGACCTTGCACCAGAGGATAAAGGAGAAAGCAAGTCTACTCACCTGCTACTTGTCCCCCCAATCAGCTGAATGGGGAATGAACAGACATAGATTCCCCCACTTGCCAGAGAACCTGAGCTTGGGCACACAGTGAAAAGAGGATAGCTGTTAGCTCCCAGTGTAGGCCAGTAGTAAATGAACACCTCCTGGAAACAGGTGGGGAATTGTCTCTTGGATGGGTTGCACGCACAGCACCTCCAAGGGTTACATCTAGGTTAGAGCAGCTTACGCACCTTACCCAGGGCTGTGCCTAAAGTCACTGTGGAGCCCTTCATTAAAGCTAGCAAAGCCTTCTTAGAGGCTATATGCTACTTAGACTCACCAAGCGCTCTGTGCCGTTCCTTTGCATAGCAGAGGAAAGAAGGGGCTGGGGAATGAATACATTCAGAAGCTCTTGGCAGACTCTCATCCCTTCTGACATCATGTCAGCGCTATCAAAATAAAGACAGAATTTATATAATCTTGGCTACTATACTGCAGACTCAAGTCACGAGCAGCTTAGTGCAGATTTGGGCCCTAGTCTATTATTATTATTAGCATTTTGTGAAAGTATTCAGGAAATACTTCACTGGTGACGCATACTTCCCCTAGTCAGACTTTGCTTGCAAAGCAGAATGATTTACAGTGAAAAAAAGGGAATTTTGGTATTCCACATACACCCAGGTTAGTTTTAACAGCATTCCATGGGGGTTATTATCTGATAGGAATGAAAAGTCTAGAAATGATCCATTATTTCCCCATAGATATTGTCTCTGGAGGTTTTTATTGGTTTTAAGTAAATATGCTGCTGAGGCAAAAGAAAATTTGTATTGATTTAATAAGAAGAACTTTCCGTTCACATAAAGCCCCAATATAGAACTAAGCTCCCCCCTTCCTCCTTGGAATTCAGTGATTCACTGAAAAGTGAAACTCACAAGCCCTTGATTTTCGCCACAGAACAGAAGTAACCCCTGGGGAAGTCAATGTAAGTTACTCAGACCTTGCAGTGGGAGGACACACTGGCTAGTAAAGCCGCCCATCTTGAATGGGTCCGGTTTTAACATTTGGGTCAGCGAAATGCTGAGGCATAGCCAGTTGTGAATTTTCAGCATTTTCCACCTGAGGAAATTAAGCCTGATTAATACATAAGAAATAAACTGAGCTGATGCTAGTATAAGCAGCAGAAGTTTTGTTTGTGTGTGTATGTGAGATCTATCTACCCATATATAAGGTCACATCTACATGGTGGCCCAAATAATATTTGAACATTGAAATTTCTGCAAAAGCAAAATAAACCTCTTCTAATGAGATTGCTACCATATTAAAACATATAAGAGTATTGTATCTGACTGCTGGGACTGATTGGATGTCCTTACTCATTTTGTCCAGTCTTTTCCCTGATTTCCATGCATGCCACAGTTTATTTACTACAAAGAATCCATATGCTGTGGATGGCAGACACAACTACTTTGTAAATGACACACACACATCCTAGGATGAGAGATCAGAACCCCACTCCATTAGTTTCAAAAATAGGCCTATATCACTTGATCTTAAGAAACAAATGAAGACTTGATGCCTTTCTGCAACAGATCCTTTATCATGACGAACTTCTATGGTCTTTTTTCACACAGAATGGGAAATAAAGTTGTTCTGCTCCAAAAACACAGAATTCTATTGCTTTAGGTGAAGAACTTCTGTAGCTCCTTGCATTAGATGGCTGGCTATCTATGTAGTGCATGATGCAGTCATGCACTCTCTCTCTCTCACTCAGTAGACTGAGTTCTATGCAACTTAGGATTTGATACTGCTTCCTATCATTCTGGTACCTCTGCAAAATTCATAGCAACAGAAAAATCCTTATTATGTATAAACATTGCATTAGATACATCGAAAATCTAATGTGTAAGAAATATTATCTATGTAATCTTCTGATGTAAAGATTTACTAACTAAATAGTTATGTGTAAAAGTTATTTAAGAATGCTCAATTGTTTGAGAGCAAGCAGTATGTGGTTTATTGGTTACATACCTCAATCAGCTCCAGCCTAATGTTTTATGAACTACTCAAAGTTTACTGTCATGCTTTCTTGTGCCCTCATAAATCCTGGCCTGAAACACAACCCTGCTAATCAGCCACTCATGGTTTATTATTTCGTTTTCCAATTCACCCTATCCCGTAGCTCAGAGGCAGGGTGGATAGGAACCGCAGGTGTGTGCTACATGTAGATCTGAGGATTGCCAGATTTATAGTTAACACTAAAAGAAACTGGTAAGTGGATCAGCAAACATGCCATATTATGCCAAGTTCCAAAGGAGTAAAACTGTCAGTCTAGTTCAGGAAAAAAAACAAGGAGTCCCAGGGGCACTTTTAAAGACTAACAGATTTATTTATCGCATGAGCTTTTGTGGGAGAAAATCCCATTTTGTCAGATGCAGTAGGATTTTCTCCCATGTGATAAATAAATTAATTAGTCTTTAGAAGTGCCACAAGACTCCTTGTTCATATTATACCAACTATCAGGTCAAATACATCTTATACTGTTAGCACAGAAACACAGCAGGTACAGAACAGTCCAGTTTTTCGTGAAGAAATGAGGCAAACATTCTTATAAGTAGGAGCAGAAAAAACTTCTGCTACTGGAATGCTTCTGAGTATAATACTTCAAAGTCTAATATCACAAAACAGGTGTCAAATATAGTGAAGTGTAATCCCTAAGTAAATAGCATTAATTTTGTTTTAGAGGCCCTCTTTTCACCCCCTACTTCTGTGTGACAGTCACACTGTCATATTCAGGTTTATACAAATCGTGCAGGATTCGAAGCACCAGAAAAGTCCTGCGCTTCCCTGACTTGCAGATTGAGAGAGCAAATGGTTATGGAAAGCAGAGGTCCTGACTTCCAGCCCTGTGGCACAGTGTAAACAGGCACTGTGGAGCTGCAGTTCCCTGCACTAGCTGAAGCTCTAAGCTAGCGAGTACAGCACAGAAACTAGTGTGCTAAAGTCACAGCAAGATTTGCTATTCAAGAGCTTGGGTATGAGAGAACCTATTATTTATTTACCTAGAAAAAATAAGCTAAGAAGATATGAAAATATATCGGAATGAGTAGTTCTAGTATCAGTTCAAGGTCAGTTTATCATTAAACCAACCAGACATATGAAATCCTGATAGACCATGTGTGTCTGCTTCTCTGTTCCTTCTAAGCTGTGAGCATGTGTACATGCACACAGGTCATGAAGCCCACACACACAACAAAATAAAGTTTGCACAAAAAAATTCAATAGTGCTAATATTGGTGCCCTCGAAGAAATTTTTTTGCGCACACAAAGAAATTTTTTGCACTCACAGCCTACAAATAATTAGAAGGAACACTGCCATGCTGCCAGAGTTTAAAGAAAGGATAGATGGTAGCTTTTATGATAAACTGATCTTGAACTACACATTTTGATACAGTTATTATTTAAGATCTCTCTCTCCTCTCTACCACTGTCAATCCTACTCTTCACAGCTCCACGAAGCTTTGCCAGTGTGAGAGAGACTTAATGCTAGTCTGGCTAGATTGGTTATCTGGGACACATAATTGTGTTCTTGTTTTCACACAATGAGAAAGTTCTTGATGTTAATAATTTATTCATTTATGGTATTTCTGCCAGAACAGGATCCCTGAATTACAATGGCCATACTACAAGGAGGAAATTACTGTAGTTGCTTCAAATTAAACATAATAATTTATCTTCCCTTTTCCCTGGGCCTAGATACAAAAATAAGTTTGAGAGAAACAAAGCTAAGCACAAGGGCATGGGCATGTTATTCACCTTCCAGCAAATCTGGCTACTAAATCAGGAGTGGCTGAAGATTTAATTCTCCAAAGCAACTGGTTCCAAGTAGTCTGTGGGAGAAGATAAAGCTGACAGTGCAACATAAAATCTCAGATTTAAGCACTCACTGAGCTGTTGAAGTGAACACAACTGCAGACACAACCTAAATCATTATCAGATGCTATTTGATTTAATCACTGCTCATATCACACACACGCATCTCCAACCATGCCATATTGCTGCAACTGAGATCCACAGAGACACTACTGCTGATGACCTCTCTATTCAGAGAAAGGAGCTGTTGGCCATGTATTCTCCATGATGAGTCTTTGGCAATTGCTACAAGATGGCTCAGATTTTATTTCCTTCTGGGCATCCTGCAAAGTCCATCTGTCCCACCCTACGCTTTTAGGGTGCTCTTAGGACTGAAGGAGCCTGAATGAGTCTGTATTTCTGGTAAAGTGGGATGAGATGTCCCTTCCATTGTACTGTGTAGTACATTTTCTTTTCTAAGGGGTGCTCACATAAAAAATGGGTGCCTGGAAATGCTTTTATATCTCTGAAGTAGTAAGTTAATAAATATTATCCATGCCATAATGATTTGCACCCCAAAAGGTGAGGCCATGACAAAAAGGTGCCAGGGGGAGTCATGCTACTGAATTTGGAGGTACTGTGACACTCAAGAGATGGCTTGAGACTCATGGAATTTCATCTGGGATCTTATGACATGGAGAGATCTGGGGAGTCTCACATCCTGCCAAATTCATGGAAGGTAAATTCTAGTCACCTGAAGGAATGATACAAGAGAACCATTGAAAGTTTCCTTAACTCTATTTAAGTATTTTCCTAAGAAGGCAGAATCAGCCAGAAGGCAATATAGGATTTATACCGGGGTCTCAAACTCAAATCACCTCAAGGGCCACATGAGGACTAGGATATTGGCCCAAGGGCTGCGCCACTGAAACCTTTTCATACAATGATGTGGAAGTACAGTAAAAAATGAAGAGTAATATAGTATGCTACTAAAAGTCAATTTATTAACTTTTTTGAAACTGTAACATGAAGTCTATGCTAATTTTGACAGTCTTTCCAGAGCCAAAACACACACTTCCTTTTAGAATTACTTCCATTCAAGATGGCAAAATCATCCAAAAACACAAAGAGTAAACAAACACTTAAAATTTTACATTTTAAATCAGTGATTCCCAATCTATTTTTGTTTGAGGGCAAAAAATATGCTTTTTCAAAGCCTGAAGGACCACCAGTTAATTTAATTAAAATTAAATTAAGATTTAATTTATTGAATTCAAATTGATGTTAATTGAAAAAAGTTAATTGTAGTTTATTTAAATTGAATTAAATTTAATTGAAATTAAATTTTTATAAAAATTTTAGTTTTTTTAAATAAAATTAAATTGTTTTAGAAGATTTTTGGTTTTTTTGCTTTAAAAAGAAGGGGCTGCATGGATCCCCAACCCAGGACGGGAGGAGAGCAGCCACATCCCAGGATGGGGCTGCAAACAAGTTGGTCAGAGCCCTCCACAGGACCATAAATAAGCAGCCCCCTGCCTGGCCCTGGGGGCAGCACTGGGACCGGTGGTGGGGGAAAAACCCTCCCCACCACCTGCTCGAATTTGGCCACGTTGGGGTTGGCAGAGGGGGAAACACCCCCCATCCACCTGAATTTAACTGTGCTGGGGTTGGCAGAGGGGGGGAACATCCCTCATCCGCCTGCCCACTCAAAATTTGGCTGCGGTGGGGCTGGCATAGGGGAAAACATTCCCCACCCACCCGAATTTAGCCACTCTGGGGTTGGCAGAAGGGGAAACAACCCCCACCCATCTGCCCACTTGAATTTGGCTGAGTGGGGCTGGCAGAGGACAAAACATCCCCTGCCTGCCAGAATTTAGCAGCACTGGGGCAGGCGGAAGAAAAAACACTACCCCACCCTCCTGGGGGGAAACACCCCCTGCCTGTGCTGGGACTGGCAGCTGGGAAAGCCCTGGGGACCGTGCTGTGGCTAGTGGTGGGGCTTTCTGGTGCTCCCCCAGAATGAAGCCCCCATGTGAACCCTCCCCACAGGCTCAGGCTGCCCTCCCCCACCTGAGCCTTCTCTGGACAGCCCAGCCTGCTTCAGCTGCTCGATCAGCTGCTGCATGTGAAGAGGGCAGCTCCTGATCAACTGCTGCATGTGAATAGGGCAGCTCCCAGGCAGCAGTTCAGCTCCTCCCTGTCAGTGGCTGATAACACAGGGGGGAGGTGAGGCTGCTTGGTCTCCGTCAGCAGAGAGGCTCAGCATTTGAAAACCCCAGGGTTGGAAAGGTGGGAGCCCCAGGATTCTGGGAGTTATCAGGGGCTGCAGGAGGCAGCTCTGCAGGGTGCATGTTTGAGACCTCTAATTTAAACTAACACAGGAAATACAAGGTAGAACATTTACCTTGGTGTATGCACTTGGACCAGGGAGTTTCAATCCATTAGAATCGCTGCACTCAACCATGGATGGCGATTTGGAGAATCTAGTCCAGGGGCTCAAACTCAAATCACCATGAGGGCTGCATGAGGACCACACAAGGGCTGCATGAAGGCTAGTATGTTAGCCCAAGAGCCACACCACTGAAACCTTTTCATATAATGATATTGCAGATATTGGTCATGATAGTGCCATTGCAGGCTGCAGGAAATAACTTCAGGGCCACATGTGGCCCACGGGCCACATGTTTGAGACCCCTAATCTAGTTCAATCCTTTTCCAGTCACCCAAACAAAATGAATGCCTCAATTTATAGTTTCAGGTTTCCAACACAAGTATCACCTCACCATTTCCACACCACAACTTAAGCTCCCTCAGTATCAAATATCCTATTGCTGAGTCTAGCAGTTGTATAGTCTCTTTGCTAATCTCGTATCCTCTAAGATGTGCAATGTATTGTGTGGTTTCTCGTGTCGAGTATTTATAGAGTCCTGGTCCTCAACAGTTACCACAGAGGATCAGGATATGCTGCAGCAGTGAGCTTAATAAACAGATTCCAGAGGGGTAGCCATCTTAGTCCAGCTCAGCAACACAAACAAGGCGTCCTGTTGCACTTTTAAAGACTGACAAATTTATTTATTTCATGAGCTTTTGTGGGAGGAAAATCCCACTTCATCAGATGCTTGAAGATGGAGAATTTACAGGTTAATTAATTAATTGATTGATTAATTAGAGGACCTTCCTGATTAGGAAGTTGTGTAGTTACTGCTTAAACCATGACTCTTTGTGTTCACGTCCTCACAATACTGGTGCCAGAAATAAGTGAACTGCTCTCTCCAAAGAAGGATTAAAGGAGACTAGTGGTCCCTAGAGCTGCGAGTAAGTGGGAAAAATGGAAAATCAGGGAGAAAACTAGTAAAAGCAGCAGCAGGAACGAGGCAGAACACAGTTTCACTGCAGCAATTAAACCCATAGCACAAAGGGCTCTTAGAGAAGTGTAATTTTGGCAACTCAGGCAACTGGCTCTGCTAGAGACAAAAATCTAAGTGTTTCTGGATGCCTTCCAGTTTACCTGAGAAAGCACAAGAAAGCCAAATAAATGGCTTGATATTTGCCATAGGTGATGCTGATATCCTATGTGCCCTACCCCCTTCCCCGATGAGAAAAAGAAAGAATCCTTCAGACTGAAAGAGGATTTTAATGCCCATTTTATAGGCAGACAGACTACTATGTATGAAAAGGCCAATTTAACAACAGATGCAGGAAAAAGCACAGACTTTTATTACTGCAGTTTACAGTCTGGCTTGACCATTGTAAATATTTAATGTTAAAAGATGCACTAACAAAAAGACAACAGTTGGTGGTATAAAAGACACCAATTTATCAGCACAGCTTCATTTAGAACCAGATCTCACCCTAGCAAAAGGTATAGTAAGAATGAGAATGTAAGAAATCAAAGAAACAGCAGTCTGAGTTACTTGGTAGAAGCATATAGGAGACTTCATCAGAGCAACAAACAAGGAATTCTATGGCATGTTTAAACACTAGCAAATTTATTTATCACAGGAGCTTTTGTGGGATTTTCCTCCCATGAAAATTCATGCAGCAAATAAATTTGTTAATCTTTAAAAGGGTTCCTTGTTTGTTTTGCTGAACTAAACTAACAAGGCTACCCCTTTGGAACTTGTCAACATGCATCAGAGTAGTGAGACAGTTAGGAAAAAAAGACATACACGTCCGGGAGAAGTCTGACCAAATTTACAACATAAGAATAATGCACAGCTAGAGAGCAGGAAACCAAAGAACCTTAAGAGGAAAGATGCAGCAATATACCAAGTCAGAATCAGCATCCATGATTATTTTGCAATCACATTCAGGTCATCAAGAGCAGTGAAAATAATCCAAGAGGGACTGTTATCAGATGACGAGTCTATACTTTCAGAGACATCCTCAACAGACAGAACAACGCCTTGGTACACAATCCATGAAGAGAGATATACGAACAGTAGTCACTCAGGTTCCAAAAAAAGATTATAATTGATCCTTTGATGGAGATTACAAAGACCAAATTCAGTTTTACATGGGACTAATAGCAATACATTGGATGTTTATGGCCAGTTCCTTGGGAACTGGAGAAAAGACAGCATATATCTTATATTGACTCCCAAACTCTGGTACACCAGGCCACCTCTCAATCGTATACATCCACTGATTTATTAAGACTGCAGACCTTGTTACTAGCTTCACCAATATCTCTGTGCTGCTGGAGGGCTGGCCACAGAGTCACCAGTGGCACATGGCCATGCAGGGGTAGAGCACAGCAGCTCCCAGTGTCCAGCACAGCCCAGTTATTCTGCCCCCTTCCTACCCCCACCCCTGGACACTCATGGCAGTTGGCCAGGACCCCCAGATCACTGCCATTTCTGCCTCCCAAGCAGCACACCAGCCACATCCTCCTGTCCCACATGGGCCCAGTGCCCTGGCCAGGAGGGTCTCCTGCACTAAGTAGCATGGTGGCTGCCCTCACTTCCCAAGATTTCATGCATTTATTAACATTTTGCAAGACTACTGCTTTTTATATGTGCTACGGTACAATATGATTTAACAACATTTAGGATTTAAGATGGTTTTTGTACACAGCCTGTTTATAAAACAATTGGTGGTGGTCCTACAGGTGGTGGCAGTTTATATTGGTAGTACTCAAGGTAGTAGAGTTTGGGAACTGCTGTAATTCAAAGAGCTGATAAATCCCATACTAGGGTTGCCAGCAAAACAAAGACTACACCTTACGGAGAAACTGGAAAGCATTAATAGCAAAAGGCAAACTACAGAAGAGATGTATCCAGCTTTCTTCTCATGGCTAGGAAAGCTTCAAGAGACTACAAAATAAAATGAAATGTAATCACTGATTCTTTTTGGTCTCACAGCCCCTATATCCTTGCTGTGGAAAGTCAAAGAAAAATAAAAGAGAATGGAAGGATTAAACTTTACCAGAAACTGATTCAACCCTGCCAAAAAGAGTGAGTTTGAAGCAATCTACTTTCAACAGACCCACTACCATATTGGCATGACCAAAATGAGTTTCACATGGCTGATGGCTTGCTTCTGAAAATGGTATCCCAATGGTTCTTCAGAAAAAGATTTTCTCCAAAACCCAAGAGGTATAAACAAGTGCTACCCATAAATCTTTTAAAGATAGAGAGTCTATGTCCAAAATTCTTCCTTCCAAAACCTGAACTATTCAGTCCTCTAGGCCCTACAATTCAATTACTAAAAACAATGAAGGGAAACATTCTGAATAAATAAGTGTGTAGTGCGCATTCCCACTCACACTATAATGAAACTTGATGCAGACCTTCAAGTGATCAGAGTCTGACCTCTATCTCCCACATATAAGGTATCATCACTCGGCTCTGCAACCTGTATAGAATCTCAAAGCCTTACTCTTTTCTATAGCAGGGGACTACAAAATAATAAAGTCACAGTAGACAGTGTATACTACTCATGGGTGGTCTGGGGTGCTTAGGCCCTTCCTTGGGCCCAGGCTTGGAGAAAGGCCAAAGCCCCAACTAGTCTGACCCTGGGAAAACGCCAGCTGTCACAAACAGGGGTGGTTATTAACCCCTGCAGTGATGCCAGTTGTCAACCTGCCTGCTAGATCGGTCAGGACAGACACTAGGAGTCAGTAGCACCAGTCTGAGAGTAACACCAGGACCAGAGGAGGGCAGGGGAGAACATGGTGTGAAACCCTCAGTGACTAAGGTTCAGGAAGGTACGAGCACTCTGGGTAGTCAGGAAAAAGGGGCAGGGAGGGTGACACAGCTCCACCCAACTACATTGCTTCCCAGCCCAGGGCCCTGCCGCTGGGTTAGCAGGGCTCCAGCTGCAATCCACTGACACCTGTAGAAGCTGGTGCTCAACTGAACTAGGAGCAGCTACTCCTGGGCTACTTCCTCCTACCCTGAGCCCAGGTGCCTGTCTCAAAGGGGGCTCCTCCAGTTCTTGAGGGTAGACAGCCCATGGGATCCCAGCTAGTCCTTTGCTGGTCAGGGGTGGCATGTTCGAGAACGCCTTGGATCTGTCAGCAGAGGGTAGCTCTTCCAGGTTGCAGGGTCCTTCAGCAGCTGTCTGTTCCTCCTGGGTGCCACGGTCCTCAGCAGATAGAAAGTTCTCCTGGTCACAGGGGCCCAGCAGTTCCTCTGGGTCATTGGTTTCCCCTAGCTCTAGTGGGTCCCCAATGGGGGCAGCTGTCAAGGCACTCTGAGTGTAGAAGGTGGGGGCCTGCAACAGGCCTTAAAAGCCACTGGCCTTGAAGCCTGCTCTTAGAAGTCTCCAAGGCCTCCAATTCCTGGCCTTGGAGTGGTGTAGCTGCCACCACCCAAATGCAAAAAACCTTTTGAGACCCAGGAAGGCGCGCTTCCTCCCTGTGAGGTACTTGCAATCTTGTTTATTCCTCTCTCAGAAAAGCGACTGGACCCCAGCTGCAATATGAGCTGGAACTGGAACAGGGTTCCCTCTAGTAGCTGCCTGTGCAGTCTAAGGCACGTTCACACAAACCTCTTGCCTTCAAGGACACAGAACCAGAACTTACTTAAAAGGTAAAATCTTTAATCAAAAAGAACAGATAATAAACACAGAGAGTTACTTCTCTGGGAATTAACTTAGGTAGTTATAGGGTAGTGGGGGGGGGGGTTACATGTGCTCAGCACGGAGAAATCCAAAAAACAAGCCAAAAACAAAGAAAATACCCTGACTGCGTCTAAGTAAACATTCCCTGTTCTACCCACAGCTGGTCAGTAACAAATTTAATTTATCTCTGGTAAGGATGTTGCTGGATTTTTCCTCAGGCCCCTCTGGCCTCCTCCTGATCCTTCCAGGAGCTCTGCCGCATCCAAACAGGAACAGGTAAAGCTGCTGTTCCCATTCAAAAACCTGAGTTTCATTCCTATTGGCTGTCCTGGGACTCACTGACCAGAGTGTTAACCCCTTCCTCCCCAAGGGTTACTACAGCAGCCCATTCTGGTCACAACAGGCCATGGAAAATCACCCCAGTCTGCAGTTCCCAGTGTTCCCTCCCAGTCACTAGGGCTGGGTATGATAAGTGGGCCTGCTGGCCTCGTGACAGGGGAAGGTGAGGGTAGCCTCACAGTGGGACCCAGGTCTCACCTCGCTTGCAGCCTCAGAGAAGGAGCATCATTCTCCTGTGGTGGCTTAGGCACAACTGAGCTTCTGGGCTGGTCTTTTATACTTCCTGCTCCTGTCCTTGCTCCTCCCCTCTGCTTGCTGGGCCTCAATCCTGAAATGCCTGGGTCAGACCGAGGGTCCAACCAGGGAAGGCCAAAGTCCTTGCTACGACAGTACTCACCCACAAATGAAGTGACAGAGCACCTGGCTCATCACTGTTTCATGTCAATGTTATACTGGTGTGTCAACTGAAATTAATGCCAATTCCCTGGCATAAAATGGGATTAACATAGTGGTGAATCCATGAATGGATTTACATTATCCAACATCATCCTGATTGCCCTAAGTTTCAAGACATTTGTATTTTCTTAAAAATTTAGGTTACTTAAAAAACTGTTAGTTTCCTAGTTCTCATAGTTGTACAGAGGTACAAAGCCCATGTTACATAAGCTCCTTGGAACTTTTGACAGAAAACTCATTTAACACACTGGTATCTCCTCCACCCCTCCTCCCAGCAATGAGTTTAATGAGGTCTGTTTTCCAGCATGGTTAAATGGCAAAACAATTCTCTCTTTTAGTTCCATGAACACAGAAATCAGTTGAATGCAGGGGGGAGGAGGCAGGGGGAGGAAATGTGTGGTTTTTTTCCCTTCTTTTTTTTTTGCATGTTCCTCTGAAAATTCACATAATCTAAATTTAAGCCTTCACAAAAACTTTCATCCATCATTTTTGTTCTCTGAACCCAAGAAATCTCAGTGAAACTAAGACTTTTGTCCAAACAAAATTTCTCTTTCCAGAAGCTGTGCATATTGAACTAATCAAACAGACATGAAGAACATTCTTTGAAGGGGTTAATGATTTGCTCAATGGAGAAAGATTAAAGTCACCTCTGTTAAGTCCAGACTAGGCACAGACCCATAGGCTTCACCAGTGTTGTTATACAAAGTAACATGAGCAAAAGTCTTTTCTGAATTATATAGTAGGACTAGCTCTCTCCTCTGCTCTGTACTTCCCCCCTCTCACTACAATATTGTCACCAGATCCAATTACTGTGCACACTCAGACTTGTTCAGATCACTGTTTTCTGGGGGGTGAACTAATACTTCCTATCTTTTAGATAACGCTGTGCTTTAAGGACAGGTCGGGGTGACTAAAGCCCTCTCTTTAGTCACATAGTAGGCTAAACTGCATGAACAAGCTTCTCCACGGTTACTGAAACCTGTTTTACATGCACCACTTCTGGAGGGTTGCTGCATCTTCTATCATTTCCATCTCTTCAGAGGCTGCCAGTCTGGGATACAATTGTGATGAGAAGGGCTTTGTGATGTGATCATCTGTTCACCAAGCCCACATGGTGATCCTAACTTCTCACTGCACATGTAAGGCCCAACTCTGTAGCTTTACTCCTCTGTAGCCATTTATACCTGTGCAGACTAATTGCAAAGTGCACATAAAATGCTGTTCTATTTCCTTGCATTTTACACCTTGTTCACACTAGTGTAGATAAACAAACATAGTGCAGTACATTGGAGAATCCTGCCCCTACATTCCCTCTGCCTTTATTTTTTTCCTCTCACCAAAAAAAATAGCATTCTTTTCCAAATCACCTTGATTTTCTTCTATAGAAACTAATTCCACTGGGCATCATCAAGTACACTGTAGCCCAAAGTCATTGTTTATTATTTTTATTACAGTACCACCTTTGGGTCCACTGAGAATGGAATAACAGACGATCTGTCTACAGGTTTTATACTGCTACCCCTCACTGTAGTATTGCTGTTCTTTTCATATAAAATTAACAGCAAAACCCCTAGTGTATCTGATGGAATCTCTGGCCCATTTCTCTTTTTGGGGTAAAACACTTGCTTGGGATAGGGCTTTGGTTTTGGGATTTTTTCCCCTTTATTGGCAGAATGGGGTATCATTGTTATGCCTATGGTGGAAACACTTTTCCAAACAGAAAAGTCCTTGCTCCAAAGAGCTTACACACTAAACAAACAAAGCACTCCTATGTTCCATCATTCACATGGAATGTTCACCACCAAACTTCCTATGCAGGTTATTCTATTTGCCTTAGCATCTCTATAATACTATATCCTCTTATGCATCATTATTATTCTTTGTTAGAAATGGTTTGTGGGAGCCAAAAGCACAGAATAGCGGGAGGATCTACATTATTTAAAAGTTATAAAAGCATTTTTTTGTGTTTTAAATATAAGTATAAAAACTGTAGAACTCCATTAAAAAGCTATAAATCTGCTGAAATTGACATAATATACGATGCTTATTACCAGTCAGAACTATCACAAGGGTTGGATCATAAAAGAGATTTCCATGGAGAGACTTGCTTCCTACTCTAACACCAGTTTTAATTACTTGTCAGGATTGATGATCTAGGAAATTCCGTCCACCTGCATGGCAAAGAACGTTGAAGTAAAAGACACTGTTGTATATATTGTGTTATTTAGGAGTTCTCACTCATGCAGGAGAAAGTCACCTAACATTCAAGGTGGAAAAAAGTAGTAAACAAAAGTTCCTCCTACATTTGTGTTAACTAATGGAAGCAGCACGTGTAGAGCTGTGCATCTAAATGCCTGCTAAGTGCAATACTAGAGCCTCTTGTTTTGGCAGTTTTCAATTATGCATTAAATCTTTCTTTCATTTTACATTGTTATCTGGTCCTCATCTCCATAGTAGCACCTCCAAAAGACCCAAAAAGGTGTTTCTCTCCCTAACTCCTTCCGATCAGAGTTAACTGAATTTTGTTTAGTTTATATGGTTTGATTTTATTTGGGTTTCTTCTGTTCTTTAAGTGTGGTGTTATTGTGTGTGAGAAGTCACATGCGCATTCTCCTCGCTCCAGCCACTGAGGTTTGTGGTTAATCCTAACTTCTGAGAGTGAGTTCCTGATGCGAGCTGACATGTATAAAAAGTGTGTATAAAAGGTGTGTGATCCAGAGCCCATGAATGTCAAAGACAGCCCACTGATTCGTCAGCTTTCCCTCCTGTTCTTCCCACTGCTCTTCCTCTGACTTCAGTCTCCTTAGGATCAGCCCTTCATGAGTGTCTAGAACAGTGGTTTTCAAACTTAGGGTCAGGACTCACTACTGGGTCACAGACCTTCAGGTGTTGGGTTATGGCAACCCCTGCTGCTTCCACCAAATGACAGGAATACATTGCTCGAAGATGTAACTGTTGGGTTGTGGGTATAAATTACTTTTTTCAGCTGAGTCCCAAGAAAAAGTTTGAAAACTCCCAGTCTAGAAAGAACCTAGCACTTACAGTGTGCACTGTCACAGACAAATAACAAAAAACAACAACAGCAATGGCCCTGATTCAGGGAAGTATTTAAGTACATAGGGTTTGTTTCCTGACTGCATGCCAGTTGTTGAGAAAGTTCTGCCTCAAATGAATGACACCCTGGAGGCTGACAATTCCACTGTCCCAGTGGACTGCAGCAGTCGAGGCAGGTCATGCTCAGTCACTGTTGAGTATCTTCTTCATAGAACTCAGGACAATCAAATTTTCTTTTTTTTTTTTTTTTTTTTAAAGCAGATTACACCACTGATTTCAATGAGGAATTCTGCTTAAAAAGACACAGCACAACATGGCCCTGTATTATGAATAGAAATCAGGGCTGTGGTTCTTCATGGATATCTCCTCAGTTTCAGGCTACAGTGCCTTGTCTTGTAAACACGACTAAGCATAGTTTTGACCATGAATGAGATCATTCACAACAGCAAATGCAAATATGGCAAACTGATGTTTGCCCCATGCCTGAGCTGCTCTGTATTATTAATTTGTT
The DNA here is from genome assembly GCA_007922195.1 of Podocnemis expansa. Taxonomy (NCBI): domain Eukaryota; kingdom Metazoa; phylum Chordata; order Testudines; family Podocnemididae; genus Podocnemis; species Podocnemis expansa. Next base: position 11,608,290 of record ML681988.1, on the reverse strand, counting down.
ACACCCAGCTTACAGTACATGGCTCTATGTTATGTGTGGGTTCTACGTCCACAGTCCTAGCCTAGTGGGCCCTACCTTCCTGGCACCACCATAACACACACAGTAATATCAAGGGGTGGAGGACAGTGGAGACAGCGTAGCTCAAGAGATTTTGAAAATCCAGCTTTTTTGAGTGATTTCTTTTTCCGGAACTATTTTGAAGACTGTCATCATCTTTGGGCCAGCTCCAATGAAAGCATGGCTCAAGGGCCCTTCCTGCCTACCCTACACATACTTCCTGCCCTTCCTAAACACACTCAGGCAGAGGCCAGTCTCAGACCTTGCGCAAGCATGTGTCCTCACCTCTAGGACACACGCACCCACACACCTGAATGCAACATAATAGGGCACTTTATCTCTTGCACACATGCATGTGCATATACACACACATCTTTCTCTCTCCATCCAGATCTGCAAAGTCTAACCCTCTTCCAGCATAGCATGAAGAAATCCAAATGAAAGTCTAAAGGAATCTTCAGACTAATGGCCCGTAAGCCACACTCAGATTTTACTGTTGTCTCCCCTGCCGCAGCATAACATGCTTCTGCAATGTTCTTCCACCATTGTATCTTCCTGTTAAATTCTGTCGCAGGGCTTCCCCCACATGAACTACCTCAGTCTTCTTGTAAGGCTTAGTTCTGCCTCCTCTAGCCAAGAGGGGAACAGAACATGACTAACTGGGTTCCCTCTCTTTTCTTGCAGGTTATGGAGTTAAAGCTCTGGCACAGCTTCCTGTTAGTGACTCTTGGATATTAGCCACCCGAAGGAAGGCTGGAAGATGGAAATAGTGTCGTGGCTACAGGAAGCATGAGACTGCTCGAGTCCATTTCAGGCTCTGTTGATTGCTGAGAAAAGCTCATAAACATGATGGGAGTGTAACCTAGAAACGAGGGGGGGGGGCGGGGGGGGAGAACAACCAACAACAAGAATGTATTTTTAAAAGGTCCTGAGATTTCTAAGCCAATCTCACAATTTTGGGGGCCTGACCCATGATTTTGAACAGTTGGGGTTGGCAGTATTGTAAGAGAGCTATCAGAACCTCAGGGGATTTACAGAAGAACCCACAATAATCTGTCAATTTGCTGATGATCATCATGATACTTTTGTGAGATGAGAGCTGGTGGGGGGGCATTTGTTCCCTCCTTCCCCCATGCTAGCTACCATGTGAGACTTTAGTAGAGATGTTTCATTCTCAATAGCGCGCATTCCATTTATCCTTCAAAGCAACCATGACAACAGAACTGTTCTTTACAGGGAAGCAAAGTGTCAGATATATAGGAATGACTGAATTGTGCTCAAATAGCTCCCCCTCTCCTCTGTAGCGCAACACAGGACATTCAAAGGGCAAGATCTTGGCTAGAAGAAGCCAGTGAATTCATGATTCCTTTTGGCAGTTATCAGAGACAAGATAGCCACATGTGGGGAAGAACCTTTCCAACTCACACAGGATCAGGCTACAGAACAAGGGGCAGGTGAAGGCAAGGATGGGATTAAAGATGCCATGAATTTCAGGACTTGAATGTAGCAGATTTACTTCATTTTTCAATTCCATATTTTATTATTAAATACCAAACAAGCTACTTGATAAACATCAATCTGCACTCATGTATCTTAACTGATTTTTCCAGAAATGAGTAACTTGAAGTTAAGATTTTGGTCAAGCTAAATTAGACATTGAATGAATGAAACACACTCGAGGATGTTAGTCTGTAATGTCACTAAACAGCAGATTTGGAGCTGTGATGAACTAAAAGAAAAATTGACTCTGGCCTTTTATAATGGGCCAGAACAAATCCCTAAGCAAAATATGATCTGAGTTTGGCTTTTCACGGCACATCTCTGATCTATATACTCAGGAATATGCTGGAAGTGCTTTGCTATATCTAGTGACTGAGTAAGTGACTCAGCATTCAGTGTATGAACTCATATTGGGCCTCCTTCTTTGCTCACTCACACAGGTTGTAAATCAGGAAGAACTCCACTGAAAGCAACTGATTTGGAGCAGAGAAAAAATGTGAGAGACTGAGGCCCACTGACTGGAAAATGCCCCCTTACGTAAACCATTAAAGCGCATCGAAAGGTCATAAATCTTGTATTTTACATCTTTATTAAATAGCACTTGCTGTCCTAATAAATAAGGGACCCAGAAAAGCAGATGATATAAATGGTATGCAGAAGCGAGAATGTATGCAGTTTCCGAATTCACACTCAGTCCTGTGTGCATTAAAGGAAGGATGAGAAATATATGAGCTGGTGAAAGGAACAAACGATACAGATGGGGAAATGTGAGCTGTAGAACTGAAGGGAAAAGATGCATACAAAGATATCATTAGAGGCAGAGGGCCTGATCCTCAGGCCCCAGCTCCATCCCTGCACTGCTCAGCAGGGCCACAGCCTGCCTATGGCTGGCAATCAGGCATTCCCTCAGCAAAAATTCTCGGTCAGGATAAAGCAAACAAAGGCAACTCCATTTGCCAACTGCCCATCGCCTCCCAGCAAAGAAAGCATATTGCTAGGCCAGGGCAGGGGTTTGGGGGGCAAAGAAATTCTCCCCTCCACCATCCTGCCTGTTCCTCAGCCCTATGGATGGGTCAGTTGATGGGGCTGATTTCTTTAGGTATGGCCACAGCTACTCCCTCCTGCTGCAATACTGCATTTCTCCTTCCTGACGGACTGAAAACAGGAGATATGAGCACTGCATATTTTAGCAGGCCTCACTCCACTCACACATTTTATTCTGTCTTATGTGGGGGAGGGGGAGCATGTGGGCATCTTTTGAAGCTATGGCCAGGGGTGTGAAGCACCCAGCCACATGCAATGAAGGAAGCAACTGACTGACTACCTGGGGACTCATGGTGTTGGTGAACTGGTGAGTAGATGGTTGAAAGCTGGGAATTAGGTAGAGCTGTCTATAATTCAGGTTGTGGCCATAACTATGGCTGACTCCCGCTATTGACCCAGACAATGATTTGCCTCCTTAAAAAGCTTCTGAGATTCTCCAAGAATCTCCCCACCCCCAAGAGCCCATGATGTTTATTACTGAGCTCAAGTAGTAGTACTAGTAGGGCCCTGTATGGATTTGCACAAGGGCTGCCACCCACACAAGCACCAATAAAAATGTGCTCCTTGAAACCTCCAGTATTTCTCAAGCACCTGGATATATTCTGTTCCACACTCTTCTCATGTTCCCACAGAGATCTCCTGAAGTGCTCCCCCACCACATAAACAACTCTCCTTATTCTTCTACATTCTGAAGTACGTGCAAAATGATATGAAGGAATTAAAATGCCACCACTCAAGTGACCTTCAGTCATGGAAGAAAACTGGATACATGACAACCTAGAAAATGTTGGGGCTTGGTTTGTTTTGTTACTGGCTATTAAATTTTATAGACAAGGGTAGAGGATACAGGTACAAAATTTGCACTATTTCAAAGCTTCATATGTTTGTGTTAGAATTGAAAATAGCCTCCGTGGGCTGGTACAGAAATCCCATTCTGGTAATAACTTATATACTTTTTCCATCACTGACATGTAATCTGGGTTTTTCAAAAAAAAAAAATCATAAATGACACAATGCAATTCATATTGTGGTCTCAAGACTGCACAAATTATAAGAATGTACAAACAAAAAAATTAAGAAGGAATGTAAGAATGACAAGGAATTAGAACAGTGACCGGTATAGCTCAGTATTCTTGCTACAGGGACTTGAGAAAGCAGTGATTCTAATACATTGCATGTGTTCTGTTAACTTTGAATGTCCATGGGCCCTCAAAGACGTTAATGCCCTTTGTTCAAAAACTTTGGTGGAATTAAATGAAATCCTCTCAGCACAGCAGGAAGTCCCTCACAGAACAAGCGGACTTTTAATTGGGCAGACAGCAAATATTCTGCTTTCAGAGTGTGCTCTGGCCTCAGTCTTGCAAAACACTTAAGTGTGTGCCGAACTTTAATTGCATAAATAGTCTCATTGAGACTATTCCTCCTTATAAATTAACCATGTGCTTAAATGCTCTGCCAAATCCTCTGTCTTTCTCAAATGATGAGAAATAATACATTCTTCATTCACAGCGCAGTATTGTTAAATATTCATACTCTTGACTTCACTACTTCAAAACAGATGCCTTTAAAATATTCTTTAGGAAACACTAACAATGTGGGTAATTTGATATTTCCAAGCAGCTATTTTGGGGTTATCTGAGTATAAGATGAAATGTAGAAAGGGGCACAGGAGTTTCAGGTTCAGAGAGCTCAACAGGTTGTTGTGAAATTTTCCACCCAACCAAAATAACAGCTTCTGAGATGAAAACGAGCATTGGAAATTTCAGCTCAGAAGGTAATTTGCAAGCAATTTACTAACAAATGAAAGAGCGGTGTAGAATGGAAGTGTTCCCTCAGCATTTCTATCAAATATCTTCCATCAGTGGGTATGATTCAGAGCCAACATTATTTTCACCTTCCCTTCAAGTAGCTGCCTTTGGAACACTCACGAACAACATTTTGCATTGGCAATATAAGCATCATAGAATTTAAAATATTTTCTGCTTCGTGATTTTAACTCAATCTTCTGATACAGCTACAGATCCCACAGCTGTGCCTGGTAAAAAACATGGAAATGCTTCTGTCTTTTCTTTTCTCAAAAAAACAGTGAAACAGTGATATCAGCCCAAAGTCACCCTCTTTGCAAGCTCCCCCTCCTTTAGTTAGTGCTAGTGATTTATTATAATGGAAAACCTTTCTCAGCACCTAATGTAAGTAAGCTATTCATCAAGGTACAAAAACAACAACACACTTAAGCACATGCTTAACTTTAAGAACGTGGGTTGTCTCTGAAGCTCTGTGACTACTTATTTGCTTTATGTTAAGAATGGATTTTAACACTTTGATGGATCCAGGCTTTAAAAAAAAGAGAAGATAGAAGACAGCCTGACAAATATTTACAAGTCAGATAAAGTGCATGAACCTGATCTAATAGGTCTTTTACCATAGCTATAGATATAGCTTTTGGAGCTAAAAAAAATAAATTTGAAGAGGGTGATGAGATGGGGAGTGGAAAGGATTAGGTGCACAAAAGAATAAAATGTATGCATTTATTTATTTTCTGAATGAAAAACATAATTCTCTGAAGTTTGTAGCTCCTTTCTGGGAAACCATACTTGTTATTTGCCTTCTATTATTCTTTTAGGTTTCTGACAACAAAGGTGCTAGTCCAGCAAGATTTCAGTCAATCTAAAACAGTGTCCATGTCCCAGTTTCCAGAGTGACAATAGCTCTTCTTCTGAAGGGCTCGTGGAATCGTAAAGTTCTTTAAGAAGCTTTCTGAGGAGATGGATTGGCTTAAAGCACCTCGAACCCTACAGGTCTGATCCAACTGCCAATGAAGTCAGTGGAAAGACTCAAACTGATGTCAGTGGAAACTGAATCTGACTAAATGACCATCTCTACTACATTTTTTGAATTCTAACTTGGACTAATTACATTTCTTCATTTTTCTGTAAACGCTCATCTCCTTCTCCATGCTAATATACATGGTTCTTGGATTCCTCTGTGGAGTTTCTTAGTCAGTGTGACTCTGTACAGCTCCATTGCCAAGAAAACATCAGATGAGGCCCTCATCCATCACAAAGGACCAGCTACACCAAACATTTATGCACATTCATCAGTTTACTCACATGAGCAAAAATATTCATGTCCATAATCATTCATAGGTTTAGGAACAAAATTATTTATGCTGCAATGATACAGAACTATTTGGACACCATCACAACATAACATCCATAAACAAAGTAGTCAAAATTCCTCTAATTTCTACTGCCCTTTGCTCCATCAATGCCTCTTACATTACAAGCTTAAAATTAAAACCTGTATCAAGTTTAATTAGTACACACATTATCTTAACACCCTTATTTGTGTGTTTTTAAACAACATTGATTGGTCAGGGGGTGAGAAATGCTATGCTGATAGAATGCCAAAAAGAAGCAAGAATGAGAAAGTAACTGGAGAAAAGAATGTAAAAATAGAACTGGCTGGAAACCAGAAACCACAAGAGTTGGGTTACAGGAAACGGCACTATGCAGTTACCACACTGGAGATTTTTTTCCCATGTATTAGTGAGGCAAAGTGGGCATCTGTATAAAACAAACTACATCACAAGACTACTTAGTCTGCAGGCTTTACTGCTAGGGTGTGTGTTTTCCTATAAAGCAAAGAGGGATCCTTTGGGTAGGATCTCTGACTGAGTTTTAAGGATAGAGCTCTTATAAAGTTATTACAATGAAAGAACATCATCCAACATGAAACCTGGTAATACAAACCCTGACTCATATCAGTACATTATTAAATGTCAGTGGTCCCATTGATTTCGGTGGCCCTGTGCATGTAACTCAGTCATATGTTAGTAATGGTTTTGTGTGCTCAGGCTAACATGCTATTCCATTGCAGAAAAGGTATATTTCACCTACTTTCATTGTGTCATTCTGATGAAGCCTAAAAGCACATTATTTAACTTGGTTTATGGCTAACAGCACAGCTTGTACCATGTCTTCTAAAAGCAGCTCATATCAGCAGGATAGAAAATCAGATGTTTCTCTGAAATAGTTTCATTTTGTAAGAGAGTTAATGTTGCCATGTTTTCATTACTTGGTCTAAGCCACAAATGACTGTAAATCTGTAACAGCTAAATTGCTCTTTCCCCCTCCCTGTTCCTCACACTGAAAGATTTTTGTGACACAATCACAATATGGCTCTGATGTCTGGGCTGATGAAATAGGAGTTAAAAGTGTTTACACTAGTTGTTCTGTGACCCATTTCAGTGCTAAACGTACAATAACTTTCAGGCTTCCATAAGGATTTTGACCTGCCATTGACAATTTAAACACAACTGAATGCATTTTTATTTAAAGGAATAATAGTAAGTCCAAGCACTTGTAACACTTCTCATCCGTAAATCCAAGAGATGGGTAAGTATCATTATTTCTATTTTACAGATGGGAATGCTGTAGTACAGAAGAAAGTAAGTTGCTCGAAATTGCCCACTAAGTCGATGGCAGACTCAGAACTTGAACAATGTTTCCCAACTCCCACTCTGTGGTCCTGTGTAGTGGGCCACTCTGCTGGCATGAATAAAGATACAGCGACACATCCCATAAAGTGCTAAGGGATTAATTTAAAGCCCAGAGAAATCAAGAGGTGCCTTTCAATTGACTCTGGATCAAGGCCTATATACAGTAGTGAAAAGGAACCCCAACAACAAGCCGTTTTCAATCATGCTGCCAATGTCCACAACAATGTTCATTCATTTTAGGCTCACTGCACTAATGTCTATTTCTCACTATGTGGCTCAGTGATCATTTTTCAGCTTTGCAATGGAAAGTTAATTCCTCCTTCCCACCAATCCCCAACCACAATAGATTTTCACCAGGTTTTTTTGTTTTGTTTTGTTTTGTTTTTTTGGTAGCTCATAAAGGCCAAGTTCCATCATTCTCACTCATACTGAAGAGTAACTTACTTGGTGAGTAATCCTATTAATTTAAATCACAACACTTACAGTGTTAGGCTGTGAATAATGATGCGGAATCTGGTTCCAAAATAGGAGCCAAAATAGAATATAAACAACGGAGAATCAAGATTAGCCCTTTTTTAGCTGAAGGAAAGTTAACTGAGTTGCATTCACTGAAACCAGGGCTGAATTTAGATCATAATAGTTTTGTTTGTGGGAGGAGGGGAAAAAGAGAGAGAAATCCCATGGAAGTTTGTTCCATTTTATTTACGCATAATAGAAAATGTGCACTGAATAAAGTAAAGGATGAGAACATAACCCAGGATGCACAACTATATGGTTTAAGCTTGGATGAGGGTATGCAGCATATAATATAAGACTGGCCATATAGTCCATCTAGTTCAGTATCCTGTCTTCTGACACTGACCATTGTCAGGTGCTTTAGAGGGAATGAACAAAACAGATAATCACCAAGTGATCCATCCTATCAGCCATTCCCTGACTATGGCAAATAGCAACTCTGCCTGTCCTGGCTCATAGCCATTGATGAACCTATCAAGTTCTTTTTGGAACCCCATTACAGTCTTGGCCTTCACAACATCCTCTAGCAAGGACTTCTGCAAATTGCCTATAACGTGGGTGAAGAAATACTTCCTTTTATTCATGTTAAACCTGATGTTTATTAATTTCATTTGGTGACTGTCACAGGGCTTCACTGCCTTCCCTCCTCCACTGCTCCTTGGCTCTCACCAGGCACACACAGGCTTTCAGGTCACCAGTGCTCTTTTATTGTGGTTACAACCCAATCATCAACTATATACAGCTTTACAGACTTACAGGTTCACAGGAGCTCCACCAGCTCAGCCCAGGTCAGGGCAGCTTGACCCTGGTCGTAGGCAGCTTACCCTTGCCTGGCCATTCCTCCTTACTCCCCCTGTAGCCCCCCATTAGCTCCTCCCTGGGAGCTTTTATTCACTTCTCAGCCCTCGACAGCTGGTCCTCCCTCCAGCTCATTAGCAAGCCTGCCCAGCTGGCTCCTCTTTCCTCTAAGTCAGCAGGGTGCTCGCCCAGCCTGGCCGCTGCACCCTGTGACAGTGACCACTAGTTTTTCCGTTATGAGAAAAAGTAAATAACACCTTATTTACTTTCTCCACTCCCACCATGATTTGATAGAGTTCTATCATATCCCCAATTATTCATCTGAAAAATCTCACCTTATTAATCTTTCCTCATATGAAAGCTTTTCCACAGCCCTTATTATTTTGTTGCCATTTTCTAATTCCAGTATATCTCTTTTGAGATGGGTGACCTGATATGTACACAATATTCAAGATGTGGGAGCAGGGGCGATGCTGGCACCAGGCACATGGGGCCCGTGCTCTGAATCCCAGCACCAGTGCCCTGGGTCCTGCGGGGCCCCGCCTCTCCTGGTCTCCAACCCGATTGGACCAGAGGTCCACGGCCCAGCCACCCGCGGCAGCAATGGCTGCTCTGGCCCTGTCCCTGGCAGGGGCGTGGCCTGTGGCCAGGGGGTGTGGCCTGGGCCAGAGCCCCGGGTCCTTCCTTGGGGCAAAAACACTCCAGTGTGCGAGTATCATGGATTTCTAAAGAGGCAATACAGTGTTTTCTATCTTTGTATCTGTCCCTTTCCTAATGATACCCAACATTCTGTCAGCTTTCTGACTGAAGCTGTACACCAAGGGGGTGTTTTCAGGGATCTATGAACAATAATTCTAAAATCTCTTTCTTGAGCAGTAATAGCTAATTTAAATCCCATATTTTATATGTACAGTTGAGATTGTTTTCCAATGTGCGTTAATTTGTATTTATCAATACTGAATTTCACCTGCCATTTTTTTGCCCAGTCACAGAGTTTTGAGAGATCCCTCTGCAACTCTTTGCAGTCTGCTTTGGACTTAATTTTCTTGAGTAGTTTTATACCACCTGCAAATTTTCTCACCTCACTTCTTACCTCTTTTTCCCAGAACATTTCTGAATATGTTGAACAGCACTGGATTCCAGTCTACTATTTATTTCTCTCCTATTCTGAAAACTTGCCATTTATTTCTGCCTTTCATTTTCTCTTTTTAACCAGTTACTGGTCCAAAAGAAGATCTTTCCTCTTATCCCATGACTGGTTACTTTGCCTAAGAGCCTTTGGTGAGGTACCTTGCCAATGGCTTTCTGAAAATCTAAGTCTCCATAGCCTGTGGATCATCCTTGTCCACACACTTGTAGACACCATCAAAGAATTCTAGTAGAATGGTGAGGCATGATTTTCCTTTACAAAAACCATGTTGACTCTTCTCTAACAATATTCATCTGTGTGGCTGAAAATTCTGTGCTTTACTATAGTTTTAACCAATTTGCCTGGTATTGAAGTTAGGTTTACTAAACTGTGATTGGCAGCACCACCTCTGGAGCCTTTAAAAAAATGGTGTCACTTAGCTCTCCCTCTTGTTATCTGGTATAGACAGAATTTAAATGATAGGTTACATAACATAATTAAAAGCTCTACAATTCCAGGTTTGAATTCCTTCAGAATTCTTGGGTGGATACCATCTGGTCCTAGTGACTTACTGTTTATCAGTTTGTTTCAAAACCTCCTCTAATGACATTTCAAACTGTTATAATTCCTCTGATTTGGCACCTAAAAAGAATTCAGTTGTGAAGACCAATGCAAAGAATTCATCTGGTTTTTCAAAAACAGCCTTGTCTTCCCTGAGTGCTCCTTTAGCAACTTGATCATTTGAAGGCTCTACTGGCTGTCTGCCAGGCTTCCTACTTCTGATGTTCTTAGACATTTTTGTGCTGTTACTTTTTGAGTCTTTGGCTAGTTGTTCTCCAAAGTCTTTTTTGGCCTTTCTAATTATATTTTACATTTGACATGCCAGAGTTTAGTATGCTTCTTTTATTTTCCTCGAAAGGATTTACTTTCCATTTTTAAAAGTATGTCTTTTTGCCTCAAACAGCTTCTTTTACTTTATTATTTAGCCCTCATGGCATTTTTTGGTCTTCTTACTAAGTTTTCTAACTTGGGTGGTATACATTTAAATTGAGTCTCTATTATGGTGTCTTTAAAAAGTTTCCACACAGCTTGCAGGGATTTCATTTTTCGCACAGTACCTTTTTGTTTCTGTTTAACAAAATTCCTCAGGTTTGTACACTTCCTCATTCTGAAATTAAATGCTACTCTGATTAGCTACTTTAGTATTTCTCTCCCCACATAAATTTTATTATGTTATGGTCATTATAACAAAGCGGTTCAGCTATATACACCTCTTGGACCAGATCTTGTGCTCCACTTGGGACTAAATTAGCAACAGCCTCAACTCTTGTGGGTTCCAGGACTAGCTGCTTCAGGAAGTAGTTGTTTAAGATACCAAGAAACTTCATCTCTGAATTCCATTCTGAGCTGACATATACTCAGTCAGGATGAGGACAGCTGAAATGCCCCATTATTAATGAGTTATTTTATTGTTATAGCCTCTCTAATCTCCCTAAGCTTCTCACAGTCACTACCACCATCCTGGTCAGGCGAGTTGGTAATATATCCTTGCTGTTATATTATCATTATTCAAGTATGGATTTGCTATCCGTAGAGGTTCTGTGGCACCGTTTGGTTCATTTAAGATTTTTATTTCATTTGATTCTACATTTTCTTTTATATAGTGCTACTCCCCCACTAGTATGACCCATTCTGTCCTCCTGAAATATTTTGTACCCATGTCCCATTGATTATCCTAATTCTACCAAGTTTCTATGATGACTATTATATCAATATCCTCATTAAATACAGGTCACTTAAGTGTGCCCATCTTCGTATTTAAACATCTAGCATCTGTAGATAAGCACTTAAAAAAATTGTCACTTCTTAGTTGCCTGCCATTATGTGATGTAATTGAATGGGTCTCATTTTCATTTCAGTGTCTCTCATCAGATCCTACCCATATTTTAACTTCTACCATCCTCTCTCTCCTTACTACAACACAAACAATCTCCATTAATAGATCCTCCCCAATGAATCTCTCTGTTCCAGCCATGTGCTCTTCCATACCTGCCAGCTTTCTCCCAGCCCTTAATTTAAAAACTGCTCTGTGACCTTTTTATTTTACATGCCAATGATCCTGTTCCATTTTGGTTTAGGTGGAGCCCACTATTCCTGTACAGGATCCCCCTTTCCCAAAAGGTTTCACTGTTTTCCATGTACCATCTTTCCATCTACACATTAAGATACTGCAGTTGTGCCTGTCTAACTGGACCTGAGCATGAAACTGGAGATATTTCAGGGATTGCTGACATGGAGGTACTGGACTTCAATTTCTTACCTAGCAGCCTAAATTTGGCTACCAAGACTGTCCTATCCTTGTCTATGTCACTGATGCCTACATGTAGCACAATCACCAGCAATTCCCCAGCACTGCTCCTGAAGTCTGCCTAGACTAAGGTTTTGAAAAATCCACACCCTTCATACCTGGCAGATAAGTCATCATGCAGTTCTCCCAGGCATCACCAACCCAGCTACCTATGTTTCTAATAATAAGGTCCTCCATTACTATTACCTGTCTTTTCCTAGTTACTGGCGTTCCCTCTTCTGGAAACAGCGCTGTCCGGAGGGGTGGGTGGTGCCCAGAGCAAAGCGGCCTGTGTGGGTTCCCGCCCCCTCAGTACTGTGGAGTGGGTAGATGCTGTGCTCGATGCTCCCGCAGTCCCTAGGCTGGCTAGTCCATGCCTGAGGGCGGGGTGGGCTCACTCAGAGACCATGCTCCTGCTCCACACCTGGGTCAGCTGGTCCGCCCCTGAGGGAAGGGTGGGCCAGAGCTGGCTGGTGTGCTGTATGGCCTCTGGTGCAGTGTTCCAGGTCCTGTGGCCCTAGAAGACCACACCAGAAACTACACTGGCCACCAGTAGGCCCCCAGGGCCCACCAAAGCGCAGGACCTGGGGAAGTCACCCCCCCCCCCATTGACAGCCTTGCCTGGAAAGGTGCCCTCAGTGCATATCATCATGTGGAAGAAGACTCCCAACTATGGAATCATAGAAACGGAAAGAGACCCTGAGAGGTCACTGAGTCCAGTCCCTGGCACTCATGGAAATGCCAAGTACCCTCTTAAACCATTTCTGACAGGTGCTTGTCTAACCTGCTCTTAAATACTTTCAATGATAGAGATTTCACAACCTGCCTAGGCAACTTAATCCAGTGGTTAATCACACTGACAGTTAGGGATTTTTTCCTAGTGTCCAACCTAAACCTCCCTTGTCATAATTTAAGCCCACTGCTTTTTGTCCTATGACTGGTGGTCAAGGAGAACAATTTTTCTCCCTCCTCTTCATGACAACCTCATAGATACTTGAAAAGTGTTGTCTTGTCCCCTCAGTCTCCTCTTTCTCAGACTAAACAAACCTAACTCTTTCAATCTACCTTCATAAGGCAAGTGTTCCAGATCTCTATTCATTATGCCTTTATGTGATGCTCTTCTTTAGACTTTCTCCAGTTTGTCCACATCTTTCCTGAAATGAGGTTCCCAGAACTGAACACAATACTCCAGTTGAGCTAATCAGTGCAGAGTGGAGTGGAAGAATTACTTCTCGTGGCTTACTTACAATACTCCTGGTAATAGATCCCCAGAATCACTTCCCTCTGCTTCAGTTTGATGGTCTCCTTTTCTCATGTTTCATGTTCTCTTTCCCTCAACAGTATGGAGGCTGTCATGCTAGTGATGGGAACATTCTACTGAATCCTGGAAAGTCTCATCTCATCTGTCTCTGCCCCCTTAGCTCCTCCAGTTCAACCACCCTGATCTCCAAAGCCAGTGTGGTCTCTAAGAGCCCAGGACCTCCCTGGACTGAATGCACACATACACCGCCCACTCACAGGGCACATAATCATACTTTATGCATTCAGCGTATGCTGGATAGCCCCCTCTCTCTTACTGGCTGTATTCCACCTGTATTCTCTTTTTATTCCTGCAGCTCTTTCTTTTATTGTTGTTTGTATTTTTTGAGGGGAGCAGGGGTTGAGGTTTAAAGTCCTAGGTGGTTTGGGTTCTGAGTAGTTGAGAGACCATCTTTCTCTCTGCAGTATAACTAGAGCACTACAAAGCTGAGATGCTTTACCTAATTATCTCCACCACCATCACCCCCAGTTACAATCAGGATGGGTCTAGCAACATTAGCAGGCCTGTGAGAGGTCTCTGAGAATAATTTTCCTCCCTAGTCTACTAGAGCACAGATTTGGTGGCTTTCACATCACGCTGCAAAGCTCACTTGTTTTCCGGATCTTCTGGGAAAAGGAGTGTAAGGTGAAATAAGGTGGTGCTTATTCCTATACTTGTATTAGTTTCCAATGGACTGAGATTTTCTAGCATGAATAGGTCTTTGGGAGGGAGACCCATTTTCTTATATACCGTATATATTATCTTATCAGCTAATACATACACAAATCAATATAATATTAAATGAAATATAAAAAATTAAGGGTCCGAATATAGCTTAGTATAGCGCTGTGCTTAGAAAACAGCATCTTGTACTCATTCTTGGAGTGGCAGCCTAAGTTGTGGAGGTATAAGAGAGGAAACACCTTTAAAAGTTTTCACAATGGGCATGCTCATCACCATCATTAATTCAATTAATGCACAAGGTACAGAAAGTCACTGGTGGTAAAAGCCTCCTCATTAAGCTCTTCTAAAACAGACATTACTTCTGGAATCATAATTCACAAGGGAATATCTCAGATCCCCACTATCCTGTAACAACACACATTTACCTCAATCTATGCACTGGCCTCCTGATAGTTTTTCTTTAGTTGCCTCTCCCCCTCTGCAATTTTTACTGCCCCCCTGGTCTCACTTCTTCCTCATGAATGTTCACAATCTGTGCTTTGGGTATGTGTAGACTATTTGTGTGCAGTGCTCTGATTTAGCATTATTTTCCTCGTCTTCGCTGTTTCTTCCTCAACAAATTATTTCCCATCACTTTGTGATCTCATCTCTCATTTCTTCTTTGCCCATTCCATCTCATTGTCATGGCAGCACTGAACTACTTGCTACTGAGACTTCTGTAGACTTGAAGAAGAAGGATTTTTATGCACCATTGGCTTTGCTTCAACTCACTGATTTCTTCCAAAGGGAATCTACAGGAAAAACACAGCTATACAATGAAGAGCTGGAAAAAGATCATATGCTCTGATGCCTTCTTGTTGATACCACAGTGGGCCTCCTTGTGAAAAGTTCCTGAAGTTTGAAAGCACATTTTAGGACATCTTAATTGAAAGTGTAGACCTGCCCTAAGTCAAGATAATTAACATCATTCAGAGGTGTGAAAAAACCATTCCTCTGAGTGGCACAAGTTATGGCAACTTAAGCATGACACAGGCACTATGTTGACGGGAGATGTTCTCCTGCTAACACAGCTTCCATCTCTCATGGATGTAGCGTAATTATGCTGATAGGAGAGTTCTCTTCCACTGGCATACAGCACCTTCACCAGAAGCACTGCAAGCTGCACCAATTTAGCCCTTCTAGTGTAGACCAGCCCTTAGTAGAAATGTTATGTGTGAGACCAAAAGCAATCACACTCTATTTGTGGAGATCCAGGGCCTCGTAAAGATGATGTGCTTGGTCTCTGTGGCATGATGCATAAGGTGAAGAACCTGAAAATATAATGAGCAGCTCTCGCTGATTCAGTAATACAGTTTGCCTGGAGTCAATCTTAGAGAAAGCTAGACATTCTGATTTCCCAGCTGGGTAAAAAGCTTATGGAGAAATGAGTTTTTAATTTAGAGGAGATCAAAAAGCTAGCTAGAGGATTGGGGTTAAGAAGGAGTGTCAAAAACAGGTTTAGATCAAAGAAGTAAACAAACAACTGCCCCATCTCAAATGCCACAGGGAAACATATCTTAATATAAAGAACGTATGTAACCCTAGACAAAAAGGTAGTATACGTCAATGGTGACCTAATAACTACGGGAGAATGTATCAGCTTCAAAAATGCAAACGCTCTCTTATAGCTCAACATTATGAATGACAAAAAGATTAATTCTATACTGTTTAATTATTTAACTGACAGCAAGCATAGATCACTATAGAGGGACTAAAACGAGGCCCTCAAGATCTGAATGTTTAATCTGAGAGAATGCGGATGGCCCAATATAAGGTGCTGGGTCTGAGTCTGCCCCTGGGGCCCATTTTCTGATCCTTGACTGTATGCGGATAAAATCTTATCATGAAAGTCCTTAATCTTATGAGAGTCTCTCATCGTGGGTCACAACTCTCACAGGAACAGCCTGAAGCATTTCTGTGCCTACAAATCCAAACCAAAACCTAGCTCTCATTTGGCCAGTCACCCCTACTCTACATGCTAATCTCAGCTGAATCTGTATCTAAATCTTAATTGCTCAGCCAATTACCAGATACCAGCATTGCTGCCTAAGCTAGAGGGGCAATGCTCTGTGGTATTAAAGACAATGACACGTTAATCATCTTTTAACCTTACTGTGGAAGTGCAGACATACCAGCCTGGCTGTACTGTCAGGGCACACTCCCCTGTGGATTAGTGGTAATGCAAAACGTCATCCTCAGATCCTGCCTTGCAAGCTGCTGCATGGAGCTTTACTTAAAGAAGAAATAACAAGAATCTGAAGAGATATGGCTGTTAACTCGAGAAGTGTAGAACAAATGCAGCACAAAGACTCCAAAGCAGCCAACCAAACACAATGTTTGTTAAAATGCTGATTAAATGGGTAACCAACTTTCCTCATGGGTGCTTTAACAAGGGACTCAGTTAAGTGCTACTGCAACCAGCATGAAATTTTATAAACATCAAATGATCAACAGGTTTGGAATGCAAAATGCACACCAAATACAAACTGTTATTCAGCATATGAGAAGGAAAAAGATAAAAGTTTTAAAAAAAGCTAATATGCTGGCAATTTTCTAGCTTTGCTCCATATACCATTAAAATTATTATTTACTCTACCTCTGGTGAACATCTACTGTAAATGCATGTTTAAAAGCCAACAAACATTTGTAAGATATTTGGCCACCATTTTCCACAGCGATGAGTGATTTTGGGAGCCTCAAATTCTGAATGTCCAATTTGAAACACCTTAATTTCAGAGGGTGGATGCTGAGCACCCAGCTCAAACCCTATTAGATATGACACTGAAACCCCCTGGTCATTTTGGGGGTATATTTTTAGCCCATCTGACAGATGATCTCCCAGCTTGGCTGAGAACTAGTCTCCCTTTCTGCAAAAGCAAATTTTGCACCCACAAAATGAAATGTGGCTGCAAAGGTGACTAACTGCACCTCTAAGCAATTGTTTCATACCCACAATAAGATGGTTAGAGGTCTAAATACTCAGATTTGCATGCATATTTTAATAATTAATGGTGCTAAAAGCAGGTGCTATGCTTCCACTTCCTTCCTACAGTAATAGCAATTCACTTTCAGAAGACTACAACTTCCTTCTCATCCTTTATGCATATTTTGTCACCACGCGCACGCGCGTGCGTTCTGTTGGGATTCTGAAAAAACATGTCTCTAATAATAGTCCTGATCCATGTATAACCAGCAGATGCTCAGTCAGGGTGTCTCACAGTGAATGAGCTCTCAGAAAGCTTAGAGATACAATGACTGAGGTCCTGTGATTTAGTTGCATGACCCAGCTAGAGTAGCAGATGCTGTTATATTAGCATTTGAATAAGATCAAGAAGTTTTCAGTTGAAAAAGACTTGGCATAATTACTCTGGTGGACAGTGAATGCAATTTCTCAAACAAATACTGACCTTAAAGGAGTTGGTTAAGTCTTTACTATAGAGCAGTGCTGCCCCATTGGACCCAAGCTACCAAGGACTCCCCCACAACTATAGAGGCACACAAAACTGACATACTATTGTTCCCAACCTGTGGTCCGAGGACCCCCAGGGGTCCACGGACATGTAGCAGGGGTTCCACGGAGCCTCTCCCTACTGTAGCTGGAATCCAGCTACAGCCCTGATGCTCCCTGCCAGGGCCGCCTTTCCCCTCCCATGGCTGAATCCTGGCAGGGGGATGGGGCTGCAGCGGCTCCCCGGCAGGGGTAAGGGCAGGGGGCCATAGCCGCTGTGGCTCAGCTCCCCAGCAGTGTGGGCCATGGTGGCAGCAGCACTGCTCGCCAGCTGTCCCAGTGGCACCGCCAGAGTGATGCGGGCAGATTACATAATCTGGGGGGGTGTTATTTATTTATTTATTTATTTATTTATTTTTGGTTAAAAGGGGGTCTCCAACCTGGAAAAGGTTGGGAACCACTGCTATTGGGCACAGACTTCAATAAAGAATGTGAGTATCATCTTTGCTAACTAAAACAACTCTTTTACTCTTAACAGAAATGTGAATGGCCAAAGTAGCAATAGATGGCTACACATTTTTGTCCATCCTGATACACAGTAGCACAATTAATTATGGGATCCCATGCCTTCAATACTGCAAGCTATCATGAGACCTTAGTCTTATACCAAATCAATTTGATAGCAGCAATGGATAAATTAGATAGATAATTTGTATGACCCAGAGATTGCCCCATCTGCAGTGAAGCCCACAGGAGATAACTCAGAGGAGGAAAACTCTGGGAAGAAATTTAATGGCGTTCACCCCCTTCTCACCAATATATAGGCTGTGGGACCCATCCTCAAATGAGACAGAGCAGAATATTGGCCCTGAACTTCTGTACTCGGTCTGGCACCCCCACTCTCTTGCAGTGCTGCCCCATTGGACCCAAGCTACCAATGACTCCCCCACAACTATAGAAGCACACAAAACTGACATCAGAAATTGCAACACAAAAAAAAAAGTTGCTGAGCACTTCCATCTTCCTAATCACTCCATTGATGACTTGTTAACAATGGTCGTCAAGAAAATCAATGGGACATCAGGACCTCAGAGAGAAACAGCCAAAATTTAACTAATATGCAAATTAGATTGTGTGAAAGCAGGGCTGAATCGTAACTATGGATTCTTTTCACATTATAATAGGTAATTTGACTTCAACCTCCTCTGTGTGCTGTTTCCTAGAGTTTGACTCCTTACAAATCCTCTGATTTGCTGTTGCAGCATGACCTGATCCCATGTCTTACGCTTCCCTGCATTTATTTTCATCCAATTCTGTAAATTCTCCCTCTTCAAAGCATCTGACGAAGTGGGATTTTCTCCCACGAAAGCTCATGCGATAAATAAATCTGTTAATCTTTAAGTGCCACAAGACTCCTTGCTTTTTTTTTTTCCTTACTAGACTAACAAGGCTGCCCCTTTGGAACGATAGAAGCCCTTGTGACCCTCCACATAAAAGATGGAGAGTCTTATAGTCCATTATCTTCTCTGGGCAGCTTCATGTAGCTGAAGGCAGGGCAGCAGAAAACCACGTGATGCACCTGTGCAACTGAGCGGTGAATTCAGCTCTACTCATTTCAACACTGCTTTCACCTTGGCCTCCAGACAGAGGATTCTTCCACATTCACTTTGTCACCATATGCACACTTATCAGCTTCGGTCATTTTCTGGCCTTCGTGGTATGGATTCGCATGTGATTTGTTCACTGTTAGCCCTCTAGTAGGTTGCCTTCAATGCTGTTGTGGTGAAAATACAAAAAGATCAGAACAGGAAAGACTGTTCAGAGAGGAGAATGTTGTGGACTCCAGGAGTACCTTTATTACCTGTATACATGAGCTAGTGTATTTCAGTGCCTGGGAGGAAATCTACACAGTTGTACTCTTTGAAATTTTCAGTTAGAGACATTTACACATCTCGGTCTTGGACCAGAAACTTTCTTTTAGCCTTTAAAAAAAGAACAGTCTTTGGGGGAAAAAAATCACTGCCCCTCTCTGCTTCAGTTTCCCCCATCCACTAATGGGAATAATGCTACTGACTTCCTAGTAAGTACTTTGAGATTGACAAATGAAGAGTGCTACAGTCTTCAACAGAGAACACAAGAATCATCTTTGCCAACTAAAGCAACTCTGTATAAATTTACCTACTTTGTGTACCAGACTGTCACATGGAACTGTGTCAAAAGCCTTACTAAAATCACAGAATGTTCTGTCTACTGCTTCCCCATTAGGTTGCTTTGACATGATATGTCCCTGACAAATCCATACTGATTTTCCTGATAACCATATTATTTGTTAGGTTCTTACAATCTGATTATTTTAAAAATTTGTTCCAGCATCTTTCCAGGTATCAAAGTTAGTCTGACTAATCTATAATTCCCTCGGTCTTTTGTTCCACTTTTTAAAAATAAATACTATGTTTGCCCTTTTCCAGCACTCTGGGACCTCATCCATCCTCCTTCAGTTCTCAAAGATAATTGCTAACTCTTCTGAGTTTGCTTCAGCTCATTCCTTAAATACCCCCTGCTGACTTCAATACATCTAATTTATCTAAGTATTCCTTTGCCTATTCTTTCTATAACCTGGCTTGCATTCTTTCCTTCTTGTTGTTTAATATTAATTATTTGTTAAATATCTGGTCACTAACTTTTTAGTGAAGATTAAAACAAAACAGACATTAAACACCTCTGCCTTTCATATGGCATCAATTATTAGTTGTCTTTCCTGGCTAAGTAGAGAACCTACACTTTTGTTCACCTTTTTCTTGCTCCTAAGACATTTAAAGGACTCCTTCTTACTGCCTTTTATGTCCCTAACTGGGAGTTTCTTATTTTGTTCTTACATGCTTGTCCTAACCTTTTGTACTCCTCCTTAGCAATTCATCCATTTGTAGAATTTCTCTTAGATTTTCAGGTCATTAGAGAGCTTCTGATAACATACTAACCTCTTGCTATTTTTCCTATCTTTCCTTTACATCAGAGCAACTTGCTGTTGTGCCTTTGATATCTTATACTTGAAAAACTCTCAGCCCTCCTGAACTGCTTTGTCCTTTAAACTTATTTCCAATGGAACCAAACCTACTAGTTCTGAGTTTGTTAATGGCTGCTTTAAAAAAAAAATCCATTGTCCTTATTCTCCTGCTCTCACTCCATACTTCCCTTAGAATCATAAAAATATCATTTTGTGATTATTTTCAACTACATTGCCTTCTACCTCGAGATTCACAATCAGTTGCTCCCTGCTGGTCACAATCAAGTTTAAAACATCTGTTGCCTAGTTATTCTGTTCACTTTCCAAAACAAAATGTTGTCCACAGTATATACCAAAAACTTATTGGAGATCTTGTGTTTTGTCATATTTTTCTGACAAATGCCTGGACAGTTAAACTTTCCCCCCTTTTCTTTTGCAGATTTCTGTTCCTTATTCTAGAAATGCCTGATCCATCTCCTTTTCCTGATTTGATGGTCTGTAGATCCCCTAACATGACATCATGCCTTTTATCTTTACCCAGAAATTTTCAATTTGTCTGCCTCTTACCTCCTTCTGGACCTCAGAATAAGTGTGTATATTTGTGATGTATAATCCAACACCTCCATTTATTCCCTGCCTGTCCTTCCAGCACAAGCTGTCTCCTCTATGCCAAAATTCTAGTCATGAGATTTATCCAACCAAGTCTTTTTGATGCCAGTTCAGTGATAGGGTTATGCACTTCCAGTTCTTCCTGTTCATTCCCCACACTCCTTGTGAGTTTTTTCCACTCTCAGTGTATCTTTAAAATAGGGATAGCCACATTTCCTTTCTTCCATCCTTTGTCTTACCTTTTGAGATATATGGAATGGAGAGCATGCTTATAAAATCTACAGATGACATCAAGCTGAGAGGAGTTGAAAATAACTTCAATGACAAGATTAGAAGTCAAGACAACCTTGACAAATTAAAGAATCAATCTGAATTCAACAAGATGGAATTCAGTAAAGATAAGTGCAAAGTACTACATTTAGGAATGGACTAGAACAGTGGTTCCCAACCTCCTCCAGGCTGAAGACCCATCTGTTATGGGAGGAAAAAAAAAATCTGTGCCCCCCCCGGCTGCATTTTTGTGTCAGCATAGCCGTGCTGCTGCGGGGCATAATGTGGCCCCCACTGCTCTGGAGGAGACTCTGCTGGGGGGATACAGCCCCCACTGGCACAATGCAGCCCACGCCACTCCACGGAGCCTCCCTGTCCCTGCCCCTTTCCCTGAATATCCCGCCATTCTACGATCCCCTCCCTGGTATCCCCCCACCCCTCCCCAGGGTCTCTTCCTGCACTCCCCTTACCTGGCCGGGGCTGCTGCACCTGGCCTCTCCCAAGGCTACTCTCTTGAGCATGGTCTAAGCATGCTCACGAGGCAAGAGTTTTAAAAACTCCCTGCCTGGAGGAAGCACCCTGCTGGCTGGAAACCGGGGTCTCCACTGACCCTGGCAGCATCCGGCCCCAGCTCCCCTGGCCTGTCCGCAGACCCCCTGGAGCCACTCTGTGGCCCCCCAGCAGTCTATGGACCACAGGTTGGGAACCACTGGACTAAAACAAAAACTGAAATGCACAACTACAAAATGAGAGATAACTAGTTAACTGGCAGTAGTACTGAAGAGGGCGGAGGGTTGAACAAATCAACAACATGATGCAGTTGCAAAAAAGGCTAGTAACATTTTAGATTTTATTAACAGAGACGTTATATGCAAGATAGAGGTGGTAATTTTATTGCTCTACTGGGCACTGGTGAGGCTTCAACTGAAGTACTGTATCCAATTTTGGGTACCACCATGGAGGAAAGAGGTGGATAAATTGTTAAGAAGCCAGAGAAGAATAAACATGATAGAAGGCTTGGAAAATGACTTACAGGGAAAATCCGGAGAAGGTAAAAGAACTGGCCCCTGAAGTTTAGGTACATCCATTTATACTAGGAAGGGGAAAAAACTGACTATCTTAACCTCCATTTAGAATATGCAGAAGAACTAAATGATCAAAAGAAGAAACAACTCAGTGAGCTAAAATGGTGTAGCTTTTTAAACAGCTACACATTTGCCTGCATATCTTTATTCACATTGAATTCAGTGGGAGCAGTGTGGGGTTTGCAATAAATCAGTTTTCCTTGGGCAATGCTCATTTACATATGCTGTACATGTCTCTTTTACTCATTTTTGTGTTTCACTTTAATTGACAAGAATATGCCGAGTTGCTTTATTTGACATACAACATGAGTCCTTCCCCTCACACCTAATTTCATTTATCCTTGGAGTTAGTGCCTCCAGAGAACCCAGGGAAAATCAGGTTCCAAAGGGGCAGCCGTGTTAGTCTACTAAAGCAAAAAAAGGAAGGAGTCTTGTGGCACTTAAAGATTTACAGATTTATTTATCACATGAGCTTTCATGGGAGAATATCCCACTTCGTCAGACGCTATGAAGAGGGAGAGCTTACAGAATGTGAATGAAAATAAATGCAGGGGAGCATAAGACATGGGATCAGGTCATACTGCAACAGCAAATCAGAGGATTTGTAAAGATTCAAACTCCAGGAAACAGCACTCAGAGGGAGGTTGAAGTCAAATTACCTGGTATAATGTAAAAAGAATCCATAGTTACGATTCAGCCCTGCTTTCACACAATCTAGCCTGCATATTATTTGAATTTCGGCTGTTTCTCTTTGAAGTCTTGATGTCCCTTAGTTTTCCTATACGCAGATCTGATTTTATGTTTTTAATGAATTAGACTGCAGTTAAAAACAAACAACCCCCCCAAAACAAACAAACAGAAAAGAAAAAACCTGACTCAGACCAAAGTTTTGATCCCAGTGTTTCTATCTCCTCCTTTCTTTTAACAGGTAGCTACTCTCTCCTCTACTGCACCTGAACAAGAATAATATTTACTTTATTTGCTTATGCTTATTTGCTTATGCTTATTTGCTTATTTTCAGTAAAGACCATGGTCCAGGAAAATGTACAAGAAACCATAAGGAAAAAATCTCCCCCCATGACTTCTACTATCTCATTTTTGTTGGCACGCGAACACCAGTACCTATTTTACATCTTGTTCTTTTAGCAGATGAGATAGCTAATAAAGATCTTAAGGTGGAAAAGCACTCTGGAGGAATCTTCCTGCTGTGTAATTCCAGTCAACAGATACTGAATTAGTGCTAGTGCCTCTACCCGTCAAAAAATACCAGGCAAGCAATGTGAAAAACTCAAAATATGTTACAACCCTTATTGTTGCATATAAATAAATATGGAAAATCTTTGGACATCTGCTCACTTTTGCTCTTGATCAAATCATATATGTTAGAATACTGTGTCTAGGTTTAATTCATTTTGCTCATTTATGTGGAACTGTCAGACACGTAATACAAAGCAAAATATACAGACTAGATCCTCATCAGTGACATTACTGATCTCAGTAGAGCTACACTGATTTATACAAGCTGAGGAGTTGGCTCCATGGAATTGCAGTGCTGCACATGAGACAGACAGCTCCTCTTCAGTGACGTCTCCCTCAGTCTCTTGTGATTAACTCACTCCATTCTGGGTGGGATGGTAGCAGCAGAGAGGTGGGCTAGAGCAATGGCTTTTGAACTTTTCTCCACAGGACCCAGTTGCAAAAATAATTTATGCCCACGACCCAACAATTACGTCTTTGAGCAATGCGTTCCGGTTTTTGGCGGTGGCAGCAGGGAGTGCCGCAACCCAGTACCTAAGGGCCTATGACCCACTGCTGGGTCCTGACTCATGGTTTGAAAACCAGTGGTCTAGAGGAAACTGTTGCACTGGAATCAAATGCCCTGTATTAGGATCAAAGTGCAACGCAGTGAAACACTGTGACATTAATATCCAAAGGAGATGCACAGCTAAATACCAATTCTTAAATGGTAATTTGTGAAGTCAAGTTGACCTAGAAAGAAGCTTTAGATTTAATGCACTGAAAGTGTAGGTGTCCAATAAAAGGTGACAGACCTAAGAATAGAATGTAGCCCCCAGTGGAGCTGTACAGGGCAAAAGATGAAATCTTGGACAAGGAATGAAATCTTGCCACCACCGAAAATCAGAGGCAAAGTTCCCACTGACTTCAGTGAGGCCAGGATTTCACCCCAGGTGTGTAATCCTGTGGAAGGGGGTAGTAAGGCACGGAGAATATATCTGCCTGATTCTTTACTCATTCATCCTTATCTGTCTGTATTAAACTGTAGGTTCCACAGGACAGGGGCCTTGTCTTCTGATATATCTGTAAAGTGCTGGTGTGGTGCCTGTAAGGCAATGGCTTTTACACGTTTGGTAGTCCTTTATAAATAAATGGGGGAAGAAAGCACTTAACTTTTTAAAAGAAATTTTAAATGAGGATTCTGCTTACAAGTTTTCATTTCTGAAGTTAGTGTCTATCTAATATCTATGCCACTTCTACCAAGATTCTCAGTGCATTATTGTGAATTTACTCCTAACAGTTACCCTCTTCTATTTTATGGTTTTCATTGAGGGTGAGGGGAAAGAATAACTAAAATAAACATTTGTGTGTAGGGTTCTTATACCTAATGAGTGCACAGGACTTCAATTACTTGTGTTAATTCACAAGTGAATTGTTGCTTAAGGAAAAGTACCAGAGGAGATTCATTACATAGAATTTGGAGTCTTAAATCACTGTATTTTGATACATGTTAAATACATTTTTTAACTGAACAGAAGTAATTATTATTTCCTCCTTTGGTCTTAATTTCACATACAATGCTCTTCATTGTAAATCTGCAAAGATTACAGCCCTAATACTTTAAACAGGGGTGCCTAAGGCCTCTAAATAATAGTATTCAGATTTTCAGAAGCGCCGATCTCTAACAATAGTCATTAAAGGCTGTAACAGCCTTCAATGCAACCACCTTTGGTAACCAGGCTACTCTGATTTATATGCCAATATATAGGTAGTTGGGTCTGCAACTTTTAAACAGTTAAAACTTTCACATGCAATAACAAAAGAAACACCAGAAACTAATTGGAAAGTCTTTCCAGAAAAGAAGGAAGCTCAGTCCAAAACTAAATAAAAGTAACATTTTCTTCATTACCTGCCATGCATTTTAATTATAGCCTCTTGACCATACAACCATTACTTTAAACCTGGGAGGTTTAACACTCCCAGAGAATTTGACTCTCTTTACAAGAATGCCGCAGGGATTCTGGCTCAAAAGAAAACAGACTCTCCATTGTAGGACCTCTATAGCTACCTATGATAACAGCAATGATAAAATTTTTATTAAGGCATTTACGTTGCTGTATTACCACTGTTGTTTTTTACTTTGCACAGAGCATTTCTGATGATCAGGGGACAGATCCCCTCAGCTGGGACTACAATGGAGTGGAGTCAATTGTTGCCAGCTGCCAATCTGGCCCCACTACTTCAAGCTGCTTGGGACAAACACAACCCCGTGTTAATTTTATGAAATGCTCATCTTGAGCAGGGGAAAAGACAGCACTCTTTTACCAAAATTCTTCTTCTTGCTCATTAGGAAACCTTTAGAATTTAAAAACGGATGCTGGCAGAATTAAACTGAGAACTGCATTTACAGTTCTGTACTTTCTCCACTCAATCCTGCACTCTTGTGTTCAAGCAAAATGCTCGCTTACTACTAACAGTTATTTCTGCCTGCACATCCTGGCTGGCGTGATCAAGTGCTTTGGATTGTACTGAAACAGACCCACAGCCAGCAGTCTGCACACTTCCAGTCTTCTGCAGTGACATTCAATCATCTGTCCACTGAACACATGAAATAAAAAAGGAACACTAGATATTCTGGTCAGTATAAAGCATGGTACTGCACTGGGAGAGTGCTTCTGTGAGGCTGTATTCACATCAGAGGGGGAAACACAATCGTAGCCAGACCCAAAAGCAATCTTCAGCAGAGAACAACAGCAACACCTCTTCATCTAAGGCAGTATTTTCCTGTGTAATGGGTTATGCATCCACGTATACTCTTCTTCAAAATAGTAGTGGGATATGTATGCATGTCACTATGTACTAACTAGAAATATTAAATAAGTTCATATTTGCAATTCAATTTGCTGTTTTGAAAAGGATGATGCATCAACGCACCACAGATCTGGGCTTTTTGATCTGAATATCTGAACTGAGTACCCTGAGTTCCACAACTGAGTTAACAGAAAACAAATCAACTGACTTCTTGTCTTGTAAGTCTCTCCGGATATGTGTTAGAGTCAAACACTTGCTCAGGCAGTCACTCAGCTCCTACTTGTTTTCAATAGAAATTGGGTACATGACTCTTGTAGCCCTCTCAGCTTAAAGTAGCAGATTTCGATGCACCCAAACACCACAGGATCTTTTTATACCTTTATGTGGTGTCTGTCATCCCAAAGCACTTTATAAATGATACACATCCAGGAACTACTTCACGAATGAGATGAGAAGCGGCAGCAAGGTGTATAACTAGAACGGAGCACTTTGTATACTAGCAAGCTAGGCAGGATGTATTTTGCCAAGGGAATCAGGGCAAGCTTTTCTTTTCATTTTTTAACAACTGGTACAGTAGATGCAGAGCAGAGAAGGTGTGTCTAAGATCTTGTCCCAAAGCCTGTGTCATAGAAATTAGCATGGAACTCAACTGAGCAGCTGCAGAGTCTAAGGTACCTATGGTTCATGTTACTGTTGCAACTGAGTATCCCTCAATCACTTCTCTGTATCTTAAAGTCATTAAATCATGAGTTGAAGACTTAAATAACTCAACCATAGGTTAGAGGCTTATTGCTGGAAGTGGGTATATGAGATTCTGTGGCCTGAATTGCGCAGGAGGTCAGACTAGATGACCATACTGGTCCCTTCTGTCCTTGTCCATGAGTCTATACTCACAATGCCTCCGTGAGAAAGCTTATCTCCATTTAACTCGAGAACTGTTGGGCTCGTCTCCACTGATGATAGCAAAATCATTGCTGTCAGACTGACTGACTGAACTGTGAAGACCCGCTCAATCTATTTCTTAAGACCACGCTGGCAACTTGAATACTGCTGAGTCAAAAGGAGGCCCATCCCTTCAACTCAGCGCAATGGATGGGACAGGCATAGGGCAGTCAAACTGAGATACACAAGTTATTTTAAGTTACTTGTGTACCTCTGTTCGACTACTGCCTAAAACGGTGGGCAGTGTAGACCTGCCCATTGAAGCACAGCAAGGCCAAGGACCTGCTCATGATCAAACAGGAGGTCTGTGGGGAAGCAGCAACTTCAGCTCTAGTCTTCCAAGGCCCAGGTATTCTAAACACTGGGGCTTCCTATCCTTTCTAGAAACAGACTTACTGACCTGACCATGTCAAAATCTGAAGGGCGTCCCTCTGCATTCTAGGTATTTCAAACATCATGAGTTTTACCACTCAACAGATCCCTCTGCTATAGGGATGCAAACAAATACAAAACAGCAGCCCTAGCAGAGCAATTATTTGCATTTTCTACAGTACATATATATTTAGCTCTTTTTTAACAGTTGTATTAAAAAGGCAAACACAGTCACATGTAAAGAGATTTTCAACTGTATGTTTCTGGAAAAAACAGAATTTCACCTTAAAATGCTGGTTTTCTGCATTGCTGTAATCTCAACAGTACATCTTTCAAAGAACATAGGAATTTGGTGCACCACTCCCATTAGCATGTGTAATTCCCCATGCACCAAAGTGAGAGTCTACCCTTATCAGACACTATAACACTTCTTCATGGCGATGCATGTTTATGCCTGCAGCCGTTAACAGCTGACAGAAAGAAAAATAAAAATAGCCAACTCTTCCTTTGTCTGTCATCACATATTTCCCTTTTTGTCTCTGACATGTTTTCATCTTGTGAAGCTTAACAGTCTTTCAATGTGGAAAACCTGCCATTCTCCCCAGACGGCTTCAGTGTAGACAGCTGACAGAGAAACCTCCATATTCTAACCTAGTTAGTAAATTTGAGCCCAGTCCTATTCCTACTGGAGCCAACCAATAATCTCCCACTGACTTCAAATGGAGGAAGAAATGGCTTTTTATATACAGCCTGGTTATTGGGGTTGAGCCTTTAAAAGAGTTTTGTCTGCATAAGAACATGAAAGTCACACCTACAGTCTACTTAGTAGAAGTAAATGAATCTGAATTGGTTCCAAGTCATGGAAATGCTTTCACGTGTCAGCTATCACCTTACATTGAAATGTTCTTTCTTGACTAGTTCAATCTAAATATTTCTATTGGATTTAGAGTTGGGATATCTCTTCCTTAATATTGTCTCTTTACAGTTATTTAAGGAAGCAATGTGACCTAGTGGACAGAGCATGAGATAGGGAGTCAGGAGACTATTCCTGGCTCTGCCACTGACTGGATGGATGACCTTGGGCAAGTTACTTCATTACTTTGTGCCTCAGTTTCCGTATCTGTAAAATAGGGATAAGATACTGACCTTCTTTCAAAAGTGCTGATGAACAGCTATATTATTGGTGGGAGGGGAGTATTATGGCTTGGTCCTATTCTATTTGAGCCAATAGCGCAACTCCCATTGACTACTTTAGGACAGGATCAGGGCCAAATTGCCTTTAAATGTTATCCTTCTGCCTGCCAGACTGGTAGTATGGCATCTGGCATCTTACAGAGGGTATTTTTCATCCCTAATGAGCTAATAAAATACGAAGAAAGCAAAAGTAGCATAAGCCCCTAATGACCTTAACAGTATATTATTCACCATAATAAACAAACCTCATCAAAGCTTAGTTTTTACACTAAGCCTTAGCTAGTGCAGATGGTTATACTGTTACAATCTGTTGTTTCCTTTGCAAGGTCTTGTACCACCTGTTCATTTCGCTCACTGTTTCTGCTTGAAGAAAGTGCTGGCAACTGCATTTGTTATTAAAAAAAAAATTTAAAAATTTAAAAAATAATAAAAAATAAAGCCTTACAACACACACTTTATTGAGTAGCCAACCCTAAGGAGCTGTTGACCTCAATATGGAGAGCTTCCCAGGCTTTCCCTCACTAACATTTTCCTGGCCCTGCCTCTCAGTTCCACATCTAGCAATCTGATGCTCAGAGTGATTCTTTCCCAGCTCCACTCATTCAGACAATATGTAGTTTAGAGCCAGAGTAGTCAATAGGCAGACTGTGCATAGACTTGCCAACCATCAGTAAATTTACTATCAGTAAAAAAAAAAATGTACAAGTTTAATATCGTCCATAAACAAATGAAAATATCCATGAAATTGGGTTGAAAAACAGATCGTATTTTGATAGACTTTTGTCATTCAGAATCACCTCTTATATCATAAAACTACCACTGAACATGATTGCATCAATTTCCTATTAATGCAGTTTTCTATTATAGCACACACCCAAAAAGTCCAACTGATCAATTAACTGCAGCTAAACCAATTGCCTAATAGTGAGCACAGTATTTATATCTGGAATAATACCATAGTAATTTGTTTGTGAAAAGGTTCATAAACCAAATACACAGTTTTGTGGCATTATTGTATTGTTTATAGTATTTTCAGTGATGTCAGTAAAACATTTACAATGTCAATAAAAAACAACTACTTCAGATCTTCATGTCAAGAAAAACTACAATGCAAGACTGGTAACCCTGTGACTGCCTGATGCTTTTGAATGGACTTCAAAACTTTTCAATTTACTTATTGCTATCATTACTGGTTTTTTAAAAATGTTTTTCTGTGAAGTCTGGACTTTGACTACAATTTGACCAAGAAATGTTGACCCTGATAAAATGAAATTCCCTTTTTAAAAGGGGTTATATGATATATTTTGTTCAACCATAATCCCAGGCTTCAGCATGCCTACTCGCCTCTAGCATCAGACAACTCCTCTGAACACTCAGACATAGCTAAATAAAAGAGACAGCAGGCCACACCCAAAGACAGTGTAAATCAGCATAGCTACATTGACTTTAGTGCAGGGGTCTCAAACTCAAATCACCATGAGGGCCACATGAGGACTAGTAGAGGTACGCATAAGGATTAGTATGGTAGCCTGAGGGCTGCACCACTGAAACCTTTCCATACAATGATTTTGCAAATATCAGTAATGATCGTGTGATTGCGGGCCACAGGAAATAGCTTTAGGGACTGCATGTGGCCCCTGAGCTGCACGTTTGAGACCCCTGCTTTAATGGCACTATGCCTTTTTAAACCAATTGAGGATCTGGTCCCTTGCATTTAATGTTGTTAGTAAATCCATAGTTGAGGATGACAGTGACACTGTCACAAGTCTCATCTATGGCTAAGCACATAACTCTAAAGTCCGAATCCTGATGCATGGAGCTGGCCAGATGGAGAGCATGGGAATTCTGTATCCATGAGATGTTTGAGGATGCAGCTCCGTGGTGCCTTTGTTGTGCAGCCTGGAGACAGTTTTGTTAATCCTACTCAAACCTGTTAAATGCTGATCTTGTTCGAGATCTCCAGTGAGTCCTGTATTGAGCACATGTACCTGAATTCTATGAGATTGATGCCAGCCCACCAAAGACTACTCTTCCAGTTATCTCTGAAGTACTTAAATGGATGATCCTTCTTTCCTTTGCCCTGCCTCAGCTCTCCATAAAAGATCTGTTTTGGGAGATGGTGGTCTTCCATTCTGATGGCATGTCCATCTAAATTGTGCTCTCAATAGCATTTCCTCAATGTTGGTTGCATTTGCCTTCTCAAGGCCCAGAATACGGCTCACTCTGTCCAGCCAGCAATGTTGGCCCAAATACTGCAACCTCCTTTCTTGTTCAACTAGCCTATGGACTGTTCCCTCCCCAGAGTTTCAAATACAGGAGAGAGCCCTCCATTGGCTCTGAAGAATGGCATAGGGCAATGGCAACAAAGACAGCTGATCTATCATCTCACACGGAAACGGTTGGGATCCACACATAAATCTTTAAGGCACAATCAGTCCAGAGATAAGCTCTGTTAGCCATGTGGCTCTGTACCCATAATAGAGCCTATTCTTTGGGTGCACCTTTATAATTCTTCAACTACTGACCTGCTAACAGCCTTACTTGTGCACATAGTTAATGGGAGTGCCACACATATGCAGTAAATAAGCATGTCACATATCCTTTCAAAGTTTTGTTGGGAGAGTAGAAAACATTAAAGCTGATTCTTCAGATTTGCTGTTATAAATACGAGAAGTCATTCTCACCTACTCCACCCATTAAACTATCACTTGGTACCTGCTCACATCCTCATCAGGGACTGAAAATCTGCAAGGTTCAGAAAAATGGGTAAATACAAATAGTGCTTAAAGTCATGGATAGCTATTTGTGTGTGCTCTTATTACTTTAAAATAACTGATGGGCATTCAGCAGTTTCCCAGATTCCAAGGAATCACTGTTATCAATCGGTGACTGGGCTGCAGAGCTTCCAAAATAATTCCCAATAATAATAAAAAGTCACCCCTTAACCTTCTCTTTGTCAAGATAAATAGACTTAGCTCCTTGAGTCAATCACTATAATGTATGTTTTCTAATCCCTGAGCGGCGAGGAAGTGCCATTGTTGCCATTTCAAAAATGGGGAACAGAGAGACTATGGCCCAGAAATTTAAAGCTACTTAGGCATTACTGTGCTTTGCATCACAGTGTCCAACTGATTTAGGAATCTAAATCTCATTTTCAAAACACACACAGGAATCTAACCCCTCCTGACTCACCCAAGGTCATAGTGGAAGGGTGTTGAAGAATAGGGACTTGAACTTAGGTCTCCCAAGATCTAAGCCATAACCCAAAGCATTGCATCAGTCTTCCTATCCGCCTGCTTAGTCAGCGCTCGCTTGTTGTGGTCTGTTACCTCCACCTCATAAGCAAGGGTTAAAGTAATGGGGAACACCTGGAACAGTGTGCTGGGGCCCCTTATTTTTAGGGAGCCAGAGTTCCAAGCCCCCTAAAAGTAGGTGAATGCTCCAGAATGCTGCATTCCAGGGTCCCCCAAAAATAGGGGGATGCACTGTAACCCACTGTTCCGGCACAGCCCCCAAGGCCAGAGGAAGGGAGGGGCTGTGGGGTGGGACCAGTCCAGTGACCCCCCCCACCAGAGCCTGAGGAGGCCCCACCCCTTCCAGCCGTGACCTGGCTGTTTGCACAGCCCGCCCCTAGCCCCTGGCTGGGGTTCCTGCTCGCTGACTCACTGGCCGGCTGGTGCTGCGGCTTCCTGCCCCCCACCCAGCTCTTCAGCCAGGTAAGGGAACTGGGGGGGCGTTGGCGTGGTCAGGCAGCCAGCAGGGAAAGCATGGGGGCAGGGAGGGTGCATGGGGAGGAGGAAGAAAGGGCCAGGACAGTGGGCTGGGGAGGGCTTGAGGTCTGAAGGGGGTGGCTTGAAGACGGAGCTAGGGGGCTGGGGGTTAGGAGGGCTGGGATGGGAGCAGGGAATTAAGGAGTGGGGACTGGGGCTGAGAAGGACATGGGGAATGGGGTTTGATGGGGGGTAAGTATTTTTGGGGCAGTAACTGGGGTGGGGGGGCAAGACATGTGGAAGGGGGGCCCACTCATGTGGGAAGGGGGCCAGCCTGATTAGGAGGGCTCTGAGGCCTGCCAAATTATGCTTTAACCCTGCTCATAAGTAATAGTCACAATAGTGCTCCTCAATGCTTTACTACTATTTTTATATAACTGCCCTGATCAATAGAGAATCCTCAGCAATGATTAATCAGCACATGGAATCTTGAGAGAGAAAGAATTACCAATTTCATTAAAAGACAAAGCATCAGATAATGCACAATCTGCAACACTGTTTGAATAATCTATAGCACTGATGATTTTTATTATTGTTCATTTAACACATAACACACAGAAATCACCACAAAGACACCACAAGTGAGCCTGTATTCCTTCTGTGTAAGCCAATGAAATGACATCCGTGAAGAATTTTGCTGGTACTATATTATCTGAGAAAAGTGGCAGTAGTGAACTACTATTCTGCAATGTGATGATGGCTCTGCAGTCTGAAAGACGGAGCAAATTCTGGGTATTGCTAACCTCTACCTATAATCTGAGAGCTATATAAAACAGCCACAGTCCCTAAACTGAAGAGTTTGAAATCTCAAAGACAGAAGCAAAAAAGGAGGGATGCCCTGAGAAGGAATGATGTTAAGCATTTTTCAGGAATGGAACAAACAGACGTTAAGTGCCCAGCCCCCACAATGACCATCAATAGGACCTTCACTGACTTAAATGCCTTTTGTTCTTTTGGAAAAAACCAAACCAAAACAAAAAATCCCCTAACCCTTAGTTTTGGTTTATGTCTTGTGGAAGTTACAAGGAGTTAGAGACAGTCACAAAATACTTATTCTCCTCTCCTCCCTAAGTAACTTTGCTGAAAAGAAAAAAAAAAAAGTCTACTTTTTTTTTTAAATGATAAGTTTCAAAGGAAAGCAGCAGACAAAAAAGAAATGTTAAGCTTAAAACTGACTTCTAGGTTTTTCTGGCTTTTTGATTACCTGCAAGTTTTAACAGAAAAAGTTGAGTTTTCATGAAAATGTTTCATGTTTTCACAGACAAACGAAAATATTTTTCCTACTGAAAATTTTCAACCAGCATTACTAGGAGCCTATACTGGGGACCTGAATGAACTGAACAGGAAGCAGCTGCATAGAAAAGGACATGGAGGCAGGGGCATTGAAATCAACATGGCTGACGAAGTGGAGGGGGAAGAAAAATGTAACAATGTGAGTTTGGGTAAGCCGATCAAAGAGAATTTGTGCAGTGCCTTCATAGCCAGAGAAGAAAGTTAACCTCAATGGGCTGGAAAAGAGAAAGGCAACACAGGCAACCAGAAAGTGGTGAGGCAGAGTCACATTAACAGAAAAAGAAGATAATTTTTTGTATCTGGATTTCAGATTGGCTGGAAGGAGCAATATGAGTAAAAGGGGGGCTGCAGGAATGCAGATGGGAGACAATCAGCGCAGACAGAAACAATTCATTAGTCAAGACGGAAGGGGACAACTCAAGTTTTGAATGTATTGTGGAAAGGGAGACAGCAGGCTTTGAACACAGCCTGGATTTATGGGGAAGGAAAAGAGAAAGAATATGGGTGAAAAAATACCAAGCTGGGTTATTAATGAAATTTCAGCTGAAGAATCTTCATTTGTTCTTGTACTGCATCTGCCCTGGCCAAATAGATGGAAATGATTATACAGTGTTGTTTACTAAAATGCAATTCAAATACTTGATTACTACATTTAATTACCATATAATCTCTCTTCTTTCTGTGTATGGAAGGGAATAAAAGTTCTTTACGTGGTCAGCTGTCTCTAGATGTTATTAAATCAAGCACAGTCTGTGCTGGGATGGGTATACCTGAGGGCCACGCCTGTTGTGTGGTGCTCCACATATAGGTAGAAGGGTGCAGAGAAGGAGCAGGGCTGGGAGGGAGGAGAGGCTGCCACACTCGGACGAGTTTCCACTGAGCCAATGTGCTGGGGTGGAGGGGAGTGGCTGCTCCGTTCTGGCCAGGGTACCATCTCTGAGCCCAGATGACGGGGGAAGGGGTAGGGCTAGGAGTGGGGAGGATATGGCCTATGAGTCATATTTTGCCCACCTCTGGTCTATACCATACCTAAATAGATGGTGTCAGAAGTTTAATGGCGGATGTTAGTGAAGTGAATTAACATTCTTCTGAAATCATTTTTGGGAGCACATTCCATTCTTCGAAGTTCAATGAATATCTCATCAACTGAGGCTAACTTCAGCAACACAACATTTGTGTTGTTCCATGCACATTGGTCAGAAACCATTGCCATACATACAATACATCTTTAAAATTAACAAATGCAATTTCAAAAATACATACATGTGGGAACACAGATGAACATGGGCATGCATTAAGTGGCATGGCAGGCATTAAAGAAGATAATCCATGGCAAAATATTCAGAAATGCTCTGCAGTCATGACTCTAAATTTGGAAAATATTACCTCCTCACTTAAATGGGGCATGAGTACTTTTGAAAATTTTGCCCCATCTGTAGGAGCCAAGCACTTCTGAAAAATCTGGCCATAGTAAGCAGATGTGTTTCTGGAACTATACAATATTTTTCAGTTCTTTCTATTAAGAGGTTGAATTTAAAGTCTACAAAACCAAATTAAAATACATCATTTGCTTAAGAAGCCAGGCTTAGCATATCAATATATTATTTTTGGGCTACGGATTATCTCACACGACATGTACAGGCAGCATCAAACCAAATCCTTTCCTGCTCTATCCCATGCTAGTTCTGACCTCTGGACCAGTGGTTCTCAACCTTTTACAGGTCACAACACACTTAGTTGCATAACGTGACCCTACAGGACACACCGAATTTCCCTCCACCCTGCCCCCAGTTCCAATCCAGCCATCTCTCTGGCTCTCCACTACACATTTACCACTGTGTGGTGACACAGCAATGTATTCCGACACAAAGGGTGAGAACCACTGCTCTAGGCCTTGCAATAATGCAAGTTACACTATGGCAAAATGTGTAAATGAAATGAACATATGTGTCAACTAAAACCTATTGGTGTTTGTGATGAGGTTTTAGTAACAGCAGGCAGTACATTCAGTGCATAGTCTCAGGGGTTTAGGCCAAGATTTCTAAGCGTATTTAGCAGTTGCTTTCTTGACATAGCAACACTTAAGCACCCTTAAAAACCTGGATATCAGAGCTCAAACTTGCTTACACAAAGTAAAAAGCAAACCTTCCACTAGCTTTAGTGATGCACTCTTAAAGGAGCATCCAGTGAAACAGAGTAGCCTAATTTTTAGGGATGATCTTCAGTTTATGTAAAGACATATATCATTGGAGCTAGGCTGACATGCAGCTTCTGATAGTGCACCTCCCAGAGTCCACATCTACAAAGCCATGTAAGCGCCCCTTGGCTATGAGGTGACTAATGTTTCATACACACAAGAGTTTTAAATGAATGTGCTCAAGTCAACAAGAAGTCTCTAACAAAACAAAACTCAACCGAACAAAGAGATGCCAACTCAGTCTCCTATTGAAGTCATGAATAGTTTTGTCATTGACTTGGTGACACAAGGACCAGGCCCAGTGGTAGTCTGAATTTATACATGGGCATAGACAACTATAAAGCTGCCCCCCCCAATATTCAATAATGCAATCCCTAAATTAAATAATTTCATTTTAACACATTGAAAATACATGTTTTTCTCTTGCTTCACTCAGTCACTCCTCACTTAGTAAGAATGGCAGAGAACTGCAATATTAAACACAGAATCCTTGAGCAGAGTGAAATATTTAGGTGGGCACTTGACTTTCTAGAATCATTGCATCTTTTGTAGATTAGTCTAGAACACAGCAGATTGAAGAAAGAAAACATCCCACACCTGATGAGCTGGTTACACTGTAAAACAATTACTTTTACACTTTGTTTACTTTACCACTTGGGTTCCTCTCTCAGCCAGTGATGCTGACAAGGCACAAGTGCAAAGAAAATGGCAGCTGGAGGCTCTGTGACCCCACCATTTATGATGGGCCTACATTCAGAGGTTGCAAAAAAGACAGGAAAGAATGCTGGAGACGCACAAGTTCCATGAACTTTTTTCCACAGAAAGAAGAGGCAATCAAGAGGCACTGGGAATCAGCCCCACAATGTGTGCGCACATGCACGTGCACACACACAATGTTCAACAAACTAACATTTCTGGTTGCATCTGTGGTTGTGATGCATTAGTGTATTTTATAAACATCTCAATAAAATGGTTGGCCAAAATGAAAAAAGAAACCTCAGACAATGAATTCCATGTTGTAATTGATAGACTGTCTATCAGCTTTTTTTACAGTAAATGTTCTTGGCAGCTGCTCCTCCAAAATGTGATATCTGAGAAATGAAAAATGCTCTGCTGTTGATTCAGTTTACAGTATTCGTGCTCAATAGGCCTGGATCTTGGATACGTTAACTGATGCTGTCTGTAAAACAATTTCTATTGAAAACAGAAACATCTGTACAAAGAAGTTGGCAAATTCACTGTGCATTTTTGTTTTCATTAGAGTTTCTTCTGTTTCAGAAACCCACCCGCTATAAGGCTGTGTAAATGTGCTCATTATTTCATTTAGAACACCGCCAAAATACACGCATGCACATTCATGCACAAATACAGACCTTGATAGAAAAAGCTTTCAATTTGTTTGGAAGGCCACAGGAATTTGCTTGTTAACCAGACAGTAAAATTAGGGATGTACAGTGCTGCCCAAGCTCTGGAACAAAAAGGATCTTAGACCAATACAAAGAGAAAACCCACCTTTGATGAAGCTGTAAAGTCGTCAGTCACAGGATAGCTTGGTTCAGGTTTCTAGAGTCTGAAACAAAACAAATACTTCAATAAGTTACAGCTACTAAAGAAAAAAGCTCCTTGATATTCAACTGTCATTTAATCCAGTTAAACGTGACAAGCAGATGCACAGGCATTGTGAGGTGGTGCAAAGCATCCTCAAAAGTGGCATAAACAGCTTTAGGAGGAACACATGAGCACAGGGTGACCCAAACTAACTTTTGGGTGGCTTGGCACAGCCTTTTGACACCTATTGAGAGAGGAGTGTGTGTTAGCAGAGACAATCTTACCCCTTTTTTACATTCTACCTGAATTAGGCATTAGTGAGCCTACATTTAAGAAAGATAAATGCCAACAATTAAATGAGTCAGCTAAGTAAATTAATAATAACTGTATTACAGCAGCCTCTAGAGTCCAACAGAGATCAGGTCCCTTTGTTCTGGCACTGTACAGACACACAGTGATTGATCCTGCTAAGAAGGGCACAGGTGAAGTGGTCATCCAGTACTCCACCCACTGATCCACATTGCCTCTCTGAAGTAATTTTTCAGACTATTTAAAATAGTGTCAGTGTTTCATTTTTCTCTGGGCAATGTCCAGAGCTATTTTCCCCTCAGTGGACTGGCCATTTTGCCTGACTAGGGAGTGATTTGATAACGGAGAGTAGGACTAAAAGAATTAGAATTTAAAGATATTGGAAGGCAAAGTTCAAGACAAGTCCTTACAAAAGAGCATTTTATTTCTGCTCCAAGCATTGATAAATTAACAATAGGTTAAGCACTAAAGTGTGGTAACTTCCAAGCAAAAAGCCTTGCTTTTCTCACTGTTGGTAAGACCAGCTGCCTAGTATAAAGAACGCACAAAGCCTGCCTAATAAAAGGTTCCAGAACATCCCTTCCCATCCTAGATCCCATCCTTCTATAGAAACCTACCATTATCCCTTCCACTCATGGGAGGGACTAGAAGGCCTTCTCTCAGACATGGCAGGTCCCCAAGAAACTTGACCCCACCAGACTATCACCCTCCCTCCCCAAACAAAAGTCCTGCCAAAAAGTAGTGCTCCCCCAGGCTAGGTTCTCCTACCAGAAACTTCAGTGTACATTTTCTCTGCCTCCACCTACTCCTTCCTTTGTCCTCCTCACTCTTTACCCTCCTCTCCCTGCACAAATGTCTCTGTGGAGTCTGGAGAGGGGGAATGGATGGTACCGGGAAGGCAGCAAAACTTCTCCTTTCCACAGGGTGGAGAAAAGATCTATGTGCAGTTGCCTGCCACAAGGCATAGCTGTACTGTACCATCATTTGCCAGCTGAGCATGGGTTGGCAGGCATTCCCTATCTCAATTTCCCCTTGCCTGCATCTTCTGCCTCCCTCAAAGATTTATATGGCTCTTCCCTACAGCTGGGTCACTCTCACAGCTCAATCCCTGTCCAGGGTAACAAAAAATTTCTGTGCTCTGGGATACAGCACTGACTCGCAGGCAGTTTCCCTAGAGCCCCTGCTTCTTCAATCCACTTCTTCTGGACCTATGAGAGGAGCCCCATTTGTTCCCTAGGGTTTCTCTTTCAAACTGTGTTTTCTCATCCATTTTATGAGGCATGGGTGTCCTAGGCAGCCACCTAACCCCAATTAGTGCTGACTCTTTAGCTGGGAGGCAACTAATTATAGCACAAGCAGAGCTGATTAAAAAGAGCTGGCTAGCCCCAGGCCACCTGGCCATTCAAGGGCAGGCCATCCTGTTACAGTCCCCTCTGTATCTAGATTTAGCCCAGAGTACTGGTTTAGCAAACGTGATAAAGAAGGCAATGCTAAGCACCAAAGGTTAGTGAATGAAGAGTGTGTGTAAAGTGGACGACACACTTCAGGGAACCCTGTGGACCAATAAAATCACATGTTCACATATGGCAGCTCAAAGCAACAAGACAAAGACTAGTTCTTATGGCACACGATAGAGAAGTGCCACAGAGTATCTAAAATGAGAAATGTTGTTAAGATTATCTGACAGGGACTAGGAGACAG
Organism: Podocnemis expansa; assembly: GCA_007922195.1. Lineage (NCBI taxonomy): Eukaryota > Metazoa > Chordata > Testudines > Podocnemididae > Podocnemis > Podocnemis expansa. Next base: position 11,568,586 of record ML681988.1, on the reverse strand, counting down.
GAGTCCTGAATGCTCTTCCTGGCTCTACAAATAAGCTATTGTGTGAACCTGAGCAAGTTGTTTATCCTCTCTTGTGTCCTAGCTCTGCCCCGCAACATAAAATGGGGAGAGTAATACACCTACCACCCCACATGGGAAGAAGGAGGGTTAATTTATATACCAGAAGACAGCGGTGGTGATAGATGTATCAGTGCCAAGTGACAGCAACATCGGGAATAAGGAGTATGAGAAGCTGGAGAAGTACCAGGGTCTGAAAGAGGAACTAGAGCGGATGTGGAAAGTGAAGGCCAAAGTGGTCCCAGTGGTGGTAGGAGCACTCGGGGCTGTGACTCCTAAGCTGGGAGAGTGGCTCCAACAGATCCCAGGAACAACATCAGAGCTCTCTGTCCAGAAGAGTGCAGTGCTAGGAACAGCAAAGATACTGCGCAGAACCCTCAAACTCCCAGGCCTCTGGTAGAGGACCCGAGGTTGAGGATGACACATACCACCCATAGGGGTGAGAGGAGATTTTTTTTTTTTTACACACACACACACACACACACACACACACACACACACACACACACACACACACACACAAAATATCTATATATATATACATAAAGTTCTTTGTAGTTCTTGAAATGAAAACAGCTATTACACATAAAAGCAACTTATTAATTATTATTTATGTCTCATGTTGCATGGCACTGCCTAAGTTTCCTTTCCAGTTTTGAGCCAAGAAAAGCAGGTGGCATGGCAGGATTGCCAACAGCTGCCCTGAACCACGCTACCCAAATGACTCACCACGGCCACAGAGTGCCAGTCACAAAAATGTCAGTTATCCGGTCATCTTGGCTGAACAAAAACATATTAAAATATTTATGGCCACACATGGGAGGGGTGTGGAAAGACAAGCTGACATATATTAATAGGAATAAAAAGAACTCTGCACTTTTATCTCACTCTTTAAAGTTATTACATCTGACAAGAGTCATGTGAGGTAGGGGGTCTTGCATCTCCATTTTATAGAAGGCCATCTTCAAAGATCACTAAAGTCAATGGAAGTCTTTCCACTGATTTCAGTGGGCTCTGGATCAGGATCACCCGGAGGAATACACAAGAGATGTAACTGGCCTAAATCCATGAACAGAACCCAGGAGACTTGGCTGTTAGTCTACTACTCTAATCATTAAATCATACACTGAAAAGAAAAACAGGTTGGCTTCACATGTGAATTACAGACAGTATTTGTGAGAAGATGTAAGGTTTGAGGCATGATCAGTGGGAGGGGAAAACCAGCTGATCTACTTCTTTCCTCCTCTCTGTACCAGTAAATGAAAAGTCATTCCCTACAATATGTCAGTTGGGAGGGACCCTATTATCATTGGTTAACTCCATATGTCTGAGAAGAAAATAACTCTAATCCTGTCAGACTTGCTAAATGAGATTTGTCTGTAACAGCTGTATTGGTCCCACCCTGAAATGTAGTGCTGTGCACCGAAGATTTAAAGCTCATTATGAAGGCTGCTTCTTGCCCTGAAATACTCAGTAACGGCCAGGGAAGAAATTCTGCCTGTTAACAACTTGTCTCTAACCTTCCTTTCCTGGGCAAGATGGAAGAGACATGGGCAACAAATCCGGCTCAGCAACTCATGACCTCTGCTAGTATCTCACACCCCTCCCAGTCAGCATTCAGACAAGAAATTGGCAATGGAAAACTGCCTCCTGAGTTGGTACCTTGTGCTTTAGCTAGCACACAGACGTAACCAAAAAGATGGCAACAAATATGAATTCATTATACCATAAAGGCACAGTCCACAGTATTTATGCACTGACAAGGACAAACATCCAGACTAACATTGCTGGATCTGTTAGAAGTTCGACACCCTCAGTCCTGAGATGTTCCTGAGAAGGTGATGACTACAGAATGCGTGGAATTTTGGTAGTGCCCATACATTTTGGTTATAAGAACAATATAAAAAAAGACAAGCACCTGTATGCCTAACTCCTTCATTAGATTTAGCGCCTCAATCACTTTAAGAATCATTGGCCTGACTCACCAGTTTTTGGTGCACACCCATCGCAAGTTTAGGAAAAGCCTCCTAATAACCAGGGCCACGCCAGTGTCTCTGACTCAAAACAAAACAATTAACAACTCTGTATGCTGGCATACTTTTGCCACGCAACTGGTGACTAACAAAGTTAGAGATGTTTCTTAAGGACACACCCGTACTGAATTCTTGCATTTGCCCTTCTTCCCCTACATCAAATGACATTGGGCAATGCTACCATTTCTGTGTCAACTGAGCATGCAAGATAGAGGTTAAAGTGAAAGTTCTGACTGAAATCTTTCTATCCAGCAGTGGAAGATTTTTCCAACAAGGTCCATCAGTGGGCCTCAGGCAGTCGCTGGAGGAGATACTTGGTCATTCTCCAGTGCCAGTCCCTTCTTCTCACCAGGAGGACTAATAAAAACAGATACCAATTAGTGGCAGATGTAGAGATAAGATCAGCAGTGTGATCAGCAAGCATTTCACAGTGAGACTACAACTGCTTGCTAGCTGTGGAAATGTCCAAGACTGCTTTGTCACAGGATGCTCTGAGCCAAACAGCGAAGAGGTTTGAGGAGAGAACATATTCAAAAGGGCTTTCCCAGGAAACATGCAAGCCTAATTCACATTCTAGACCAAGTTTCATGTCTGAAGCCCGCTGTAACAGTCTTGCACACACACAGTTCTATGTGGAAATAAAATAAATACATCTTCTGTTTCTTTCTTAGAATGGAATTTTCTTCAAAGCACAATTTTCCTTCTGTTTAAAGGAAGGATGCTAACAGCTGCCTCACTACTTACACTAGCTCAGGGGTCCACAACCCAAAAGACAAGAAGAGTCTGTCTGCTGCAGTGTCCCCTGCTGGGGGGAACCCAAAACCAGGAGCAGGTCCCCTCCAAGGTCCCCTGGTGGCAGGGGGAGCCTGGCACAGAACACTCACAGTGTCCCCAGATGGCAAGCAGAGGGGAGGACTGGGGCCCGAAGCCACAAGACGGCAGCCAAAGATTTGCATGCGGCTTGGAGATACAGGTTGCAGACCCCTTCACTAGCCTCTCTGACTCCCTCAAATTAGAGTTTTAGAGGTTGCAAAGAATCTCACAAAGCTCTTTGAATTATTCACATTCATTATTAGTTGGATTAAGGAGCACTGTAACAGTGTAGCTGTTAGTTGAAGGAACTGAGTAAAATGACAGACATTTGGAGCATTTTCCCTGAAGTGCAAAACAGATCAAACACACAACATGTTATATTGTTAATAGGAGCTGCAGAGTTTGGTTTTCTGCATGCTATATTGCAGTGGTCCCCAACCTGTGGTCCGTGAGGGTACTGCAGGTGGTCTGTGGGGTGAGATAATTACTGCAGGTAAATGTACTGTGAAGAGTGCAATATGTTTGTGAGTGAGCATAATAAATTATTAGAAATAGCTGCATTTTTAATGCCCCTTGATATACAAGTTTTGTTCCCGTCGGCTACTGACTATATAAAAAATGTTTAAAACAGCTTGCTTACATGGTGGTCCGCAAAAGCTTTTGATGACGATGCAGTAGTCCTCACAAAGGAAGAGGTTGGGAACCACTGCTATATTGGAAACTCACTTACTAAATGTTAATCTTTCTGTTTTAGGGAAAGGAATTCACATGATCAGTAAGTTTTCACACAGTTAAGTTGTCAGTGAGAAAGCTCTGCTGCCTCTTTCTGTTTAAAACTTTCTACGACTTCCAGATTACTTTTTTAAAAAGTCTCAGGAATGAGTTTAGTGTTGCCCTATTTCTGCTTCCACTGAAGTCAATGGTGAAATTCCCACTGACTGTAACTGGAGTAGAGTGAGGCCAGTGCTAAGCGCTTTTGGAAATCCCAGTCTACAAGCGTTCTGAGTCTGCTTCTGTTCTTATTTGTGTGGAATGTCCTTCTTCACAACTACTAGTATTCATAGAGTTACTCTGGATTTACACTGGTGAAATTAAATCACACTCTCTTAATCTATTACTTATCTATATAATTTTCAAGTCATATATGCATCTGGGTTGTTTTGCAGCAGAGAAAACATTTTGTTCCAAACACAGGATTCATCTTAGCACATAAACAAAAAGCTACTGACAACGTTTCATACACCAACTCCTTTCATTTGATGTTTTCTTTATTTTTTTTTAACATTCCACTTCTAAAGGGCTCCATTTTCTACTAAATTTTACTAAGAACAAGGCCCCAGCTATACTACATATTCGCTTACAAGTGAAAACATATTTTTACTTTTATTTCACTTACAAGTATTCACTTGTAATTCACTTACAAGTTAAAACACATATTTTTGTTTTTAGTTGTGAAATGGGACCCCATGATGTCATTAAACTATTAGTTTTATTACAATCCAAAAGGTGATGATGTAGTTGGAAGTGATAAGACTGAAAAAACTCACTGAAACCTTTTTTCTCTTTCACAAGATCAAATATTAAAGGCTGGGACTCATGACTCCAGTTAGCAGAAACCCACACAGGTCCAATGAAATAATGTAGCTATACAATTTATCCAAGCTCAGAATCTGCCCCATATGTCTACCTCAATGCATCATACAGCAAAATAGGTGGTTGTTAGTTCTGGGCAATGAAAAGGATGTTTGAAATGCATCTTTGGTTTCTTTTTGAAAAAACTGCATTATTGGATTTTTTATCATTTCTGACAAGGCCTGATCCTTAAAATCAATGGCTATTTTGCTTTGGACTGCAATGGAAACCATGCCTCTTAATTGATAAACATGAAAAAGGGCCACACAGTGTATCACAGTGACCCTTTCTAACTTGATAGTCCTGTTCCCCGTAAGTATTAAAACTGCAAACTACTGACTACAGTGAGAAAAAATAAGTTTTTACTTCTGTTCTATCATCATGATCTCCATTCCTACAGCACTGGAAAGATTAACAAGCTTGATACCCCTGAGATGTAGGGAAATGCTATTATCACCACTTATGAATGGGAAACTGAGACACAGAGGGATGACGACCCTGATCCATAGACATATTTGGGTGCCTGAACCCAATGAAATCAATAGGAATTAGGCACTAAAATACCTTTGACAGTCTGGACAGAAGTTACTTCTCCGAGCCATCCAGGATGTTTGTGTCCAAGGTAATACCCTCACTGCTGGACCATCTTTCCTCTTCTACAGAAGAAAGGGAAGTGCACGCAAGTGTGATGAATGCAATTTGAGTACTCCAGGACAAATACACTGATTCTGGCCTTACAGAAGATCTAAGCAAAAGTGACATTTTTAAGCACTTGCTCCAAGGACAAGACCTGGAAAGAGGTAAAGGATGGTAGGTCTGGTTAAATGCTACATTATAAAATTTAAAAAATTAAAAGGCCAGTCTAGGATGGAGAATCACACTGATCTATGTACACCTTTCTAGAGTGCTGGATTGTCTTTTTCTTGCTCGTATAGTTGAAAATATTCCTTGGGTAGTATTGTATTAGATATAGATAATCAGAAGTTGGTTCTCTCTCCCATAACTTTACTGTAGTTTGCTTAAAATGAAACTTAGATGAGTTTAAGATGGCATTTGGCAAGCTCTTACTACATCTGATTTGAACCTTGTCATCAATTTGGTACCTTTATGGAGCAGCTGATGAGAAACTTTTACAAAATATTTCTGATACACTAAAATCTCGGAGTTATGAACACCAGAGCTATGAACTCTCTGTGTAAACCTGAACCTCATTTGGAACTGGAAGTACACAATCAGGTAGCTACAGAGACCAAAAAAAGCAAATACTGTACATTTTTAAGCCAAATGTAAACTACTAAAACCAAAGAGAATGTTTAAAGAAGTTTTGACAAGGAGAGGAAACTTCCTGTGCTTGCTCATATAAATTAAGAGGGTTAAAAACAGCATTTTTTCTGCATAGTAAAGTTTCAAAGAAATATTAAATCATCATTCCGTTTTAAACTTTTGAAACAACCGCCATAATTTTGTTCAGAGTTACAAATTACCTCCATACCTGAAGTATTCATAGTGCTGAAGTTCTAGTTTATTGACTAGTTCACTGATACACTATTCTACCTCCACCCTGGAAGGGTTAGGGACACCGGCACCAACTATTTTCTAGTCAGTCTCTGTCTCAACTCAGCTATATGACAATTGCAAAAGACCAAAACAAAACAAAAAACAAAAACAAAAACCAAACAAAAAGAGAAAAAGAAAACCACATCGAACCATGTTATAGTTCTCCTTCTTTCCAAGGAGAAGTACCTAGACAGCAACATTACCATCTGGATTATTAAGATTTAGAGCTAGACTAGCGGTTCCCAACCTTTTTGGCGCAAAGGCCATAGATATCATTTTTACAACCCGGAAGGACCACCAGTTTCTTCTAGCATGCCCCACCACCTACAGTTTAGTGAGAAGGCTGTTCTTTGCTCATTTTCCATCTCCCTGGCTGCAGCAGGAAAACCACATGCATCTAATAACTCTGTGTGCTCCACCGGGATCCCTGAGCAATGACTCCCTTCTTCAGTTAAGGGGGATCAAAGATCAGTGCTTCCCTGCCTCTGGGATCCCAGTGCCTATGGAGCTATGTGGAGCACTTTGCCATTCTATCTGCTACAGTGAGAAGGAAAGGATTGCTCATATCCCATCCCCATGGATGCAGCAAGGAGTCCTCACTGGTCTTTCAGCCCTGTGAACACGAGTTCCCCCTGGGTTTTTAGGCAACAGCAAAGACAAGGGCCACTTTGAAAGCCCCTGTGGACTGCAGGTTTGGAACCACTTAGTTAGACTGTGACTTGGATTATAAATCCATACTAGGGTGTAAGAACTCCTTAACAGTCCTGTGTGTATCAGCACCTTGCTCCACAGAAATAGGAGTAAGGGACACAACTCACCTACCTGCCTGTTCTCTCCCACAGGGAAGTGTGGAGAGTGGGCAGAGTTTTGGTTCCAGCACCACTAACTTGGCAGAGGAACTGAACAAGAGGGGCATACTACAACTATAACTCAGCAGTAATTTATTAAAGAAACAGGAAGAAATATGATTTGCAGGTGTCTCAAGAGGCACAACTGCCCCCTCTGTCAGCTCACCTAAGATGGTAAAATCTACACATCACTCATTGCTCATGACAAGAGAAAATCTAGCCCTTACTATGTTTCACATCAAAGTGCATGTTATCTCAACATGAACTGCAATTACTCACTCAGTTCTCAAAGAAATCCCCAACATGGAGAGAACATTCCTTTCAAGCCGCAATTTCCTATTGTCTCCCCTGCAAGGAGACAAGCCTTATATTTGACAGTCTTCTTAGGCAGCGAGAGACCTCACTTGCTTAATTTGGACAAAGCTAAACTAATCACAATCATTTTAAGAACTCGAAAGTGCTCTATTCATCTGAGTCCCTGTACCAGGCAGGCTGCTTCTCTACATAGCTTTGCTTCCGCTTTCTTCTCAGGATGGCCCTTGTGCAACATGCCATAAAAGAAAGCATGCTGGATACAGACACAGTTGCTTTGTACCCACTATCTGGATCAAGCACAGGCCCCAGAAATGTTTGGGAATTTTTCAGACCCTGAAGGCTCTAATGTAGGAAACAGGCAAGCTTTTTTATTACATGTTGGAAGTCCAGATCTTCCTCCTATTCAATATTTCCCCAATGGCTATACCAATTAAAAACAAACAAACAAACAAGCAATAGTGCAGCTTTTTTGCTGAGATCACTCTGCCTCTCATTTATCTGGTTTGAATCTTACAGCATGGGTCAGTCAGTTCCACAGATCTCTAGCAAACACAAGCTATATCCCAGTGACCACTGAATCCTATGGATTTTTGCTCCAGAGTTAGCAAACTAATGCTAAAAGCACTCATTAGAAAAAAATCCACAAAACGACTGCACAATCTTTCAAGGGTGGTAACCTGACCCCAATTAAGAGCCTAATGGTTGACAAAAATATTATCAACTACTTTAAGCAGTTTCCTTTAGACGAGTATCATACTATGGAAGTATATCAAGCGAAATTAGACTAAAATATATCAAACTAACTTACATTGCTCAGGAGTATGAAAAAGAGCACCACTCTACCTCTACAGGATGTAAGTTAAAGCAACCTAAGAAACGTCTACACCGGCCCTCTATCAGCAGATGTTCTCTGGCCAACATAGCCTCTGCCCCTCATGAAGGTGGAATATTTATGCTAATAGAAGGGCTCTCTCCCATGTGTTCACCAAACGTATCACACCAGCACAGCTGCATCGTAGCCACTGGGCCGATGTAACACTTCCGGAGAGGACCTGCTCCAAGAATGAGATCCAAGCAGAGGTTTCTGTAAAGTTTCTAAATGCCACAAATGTGCAAGACAAACCTGGGAAATGCATTTTTCCTAATGAAGTTTTTAATCCAGTTAGTTTCTAGTCACATCACTAGCCTAAAAGAATTCAGTGTGGATGTCTCTCTTCAAAATAGGTGGAAAGGAATCTCAATCATTTGCACAAGCTTTGCCTTTCGAGGCATTCCCTAACCCAACATGTGCTTAGAACCATGCCACATATAACAGGAGCATATAGCATACAACCCTAAATTTGCAAATGGATACCACACACTTTGCACATTACCGTATATAGTGAATACAGGAGAATCAGGGTCTCTCTTTGCAAATATTAAGTTTTTAATATCTGCTGGATTAGATCACTGGCCTATGCAGTCCAAAACCATACTCCTGGCAGTGACCAAGATTTAATTTGTCAGCTGAAAGTGAATCCAACACCTCAGGGCACCCATTCACACATACATGCACTCAACCAACTGTATAGTGGAAGGAAAAACTCTTCCTGGCCCTTTTGAACGAATTTACTACCTAGGTCAGAGTTGCAAAATCAGGTCCCAAAACATTAGCAATTCTGAATACCTATATAGGACCAGATTCTCAGCTGACGTTAACCAGAGCTGCTCCGTGACTTCTATGATGTAATGCTGATTTTCACCAGCTGAAAATCTGGCCCATAAACACTAGGAGCTGGCAAAGCAACATTACGTTATTTCTGTCTCAATCAATCAATGTGGCATATCAGTCAGACACTTGTTAAAGTACTGTATTGCATGAAACAGGATGACTTCCCACTTGAATTTTTTTTTTCTGCTCTGGGTCAATAAAGATAAAAGGAAACGAACATATTATAGGCTGTACATTTTCTGGAACAGAGTCTGACTTGATATCTCTGCTTCTTACAATGATGAACACATTGTTGCCACGCAGCATATAATTAATGGTGCATGGTGTTCTCTTAACAGTTGATGTATGTTTTAAGAATTATTTTGTTGTAAATAAATTATCCCGGCAGATTTGCAAAATACAATGAACATATTGGAAGGATTTTGCCCTTCTGTGACAAATAGCCTTTGGCCAATGTAATTAAAAATAGATTTAAATTCAATGCAAACACTGTATGTTAGTAAATGGGAGGCACTTCTATGAGGTGCTTTTGAAGACCTTACCTTGAAGTCCTAAGCTAACCACTGAAACAATTTTCCATCTTATGAATAAAGCAATTTTGGCCCAGCCCCTGCAAACCTTTACTCATGAGATAAGTCCTTATTCACACCAATAACCTCACTGGCTTCAATAGGGTATATCGCATAAGCACCTGCAAGACTGAGGTCTCAATCCCTAACAAAAGGGAAATGGAGTGTTGCACACAAGTATGGAATACACCATTTAACTTGCAATGGTACATAACAACTAAGTTTCTTCTACAGGCCCGGCAGAATAATCTTTTTAGAAGGTATTTTTTCAGGGGTTTGAGGTGAAAGGGCCTGGAAGCAGTGTGTAACTGCATGAAGATTGCCTTTAAGGTGAACTATAATTACAGTAACTACAGAAGATTTATTGATTCAGGATACAGCAGTCTTCTGACATGGCAAATGGCATTCACCACAAAGGGCACTGGGAGGAAAGAAACACATAGGCTGAGGCATTTGGAAGTGATGACATACAGCAGCCATGTTAAGGAGCACAGGGTTTATGGGAAAGCAGCAAATTGTTTGATTCTTAACCCTCTCACTGCTAACTGGTTAAATAAGTGGTAGAAGAATCACTTGACCAAGCTGGTGTAAAGACATATTTAAAATAAAGTATCTTGAAAACTAAGCATCCATAGCCAAGTATTCTGTAGGCTCTATGTAAATTTACTTTTCAGTGTCACAGTCCTAATCCTCTAGTCTCACTGAAACACAATCAACACTTTTAGGCTACATCTACACTCAGAAGTTAGTTTGAATTAACCAGGCTGAATTTTAACTAACTTTTTAACTGTCTACATCAGGCTTTCATTAGTTCAAACTAATGAATGCTTAGTTTGAATTAGTAACCACCATGAGTTAGTTCGAATTAAGTGCTTAGTTCAAGCATTAGTTTGAACTAAGTCCAGCGGAGACCAGGGATAATTAGTAAGTTCGAACTAAGGGCAGTTAGTTCAAATTAACAAAGTGGACTAGTTTGAACTAACATTGTTTGAACTAGTCCATGTTGTTAATTTAAACTAATCAGTTTGAGGTTAGTTTGAACTAACCTTGAACTTATTAATTCAAACTAACAAGTTCAAAGGTTTAATATAACTGTAGGTTTCAAGAACTAACAGTAGCCAAAAAAATACCAGCAAGATCACAGTTAACATATTGCCATGGAAAACAGCACAAAAAGAAAAAGAAGGTTCCATTGTTTATTTCAATGCAAAGCCCACACTTAAAGTTGTAATCTGTACCAAAAACAGATAAATTCTATGCATCTGAGCATTACAGATATGTTATGCCTACAAGTTGGACAGACCTAAAACTGAGCACCTAAACAACTGTTATAGGCACTAAACTCTCATTTGGATGTTCAAATCATCAATTAACTTAAAAAATAAAAAGCCCTGAACATCAGTACAAGGTACTTACACGTATGCTCCCAAACCTGAAAATTTATCTCCAGTTCTTTTGAAGCTGAAACTTTGATACGTGCAACTGGTTGAGCTATTCATCTTCACTGGTCTTCTAACCAAGATGAACTAATTGCTCTAAATATGGCTCACCAATAAGTGATTGCTGCCTCATGAAACTTTATTGCAATGATATTGCAATCTTGCTGTACCCTCCAGTTTATCTATTATCCTCCCTGTCTTACAATTAGCTTACAAGTAAGCAAATAAATAATCTTACAGATGAAGACTTAGACAAAGTTCCTCAGTCTTTGATTTCAGTGGGAGCAAGGGACTTAAATACCTTTGAGCATCAAGGCCTTATTGTTCTTAATGATAATTCTCTGGCTTTTCTGCCACCAAACCCTAGATCTACGCATTTGCACTGACATTGTATTTATTTTTCATGTTTCTTCTCTTTTTCAGCTTTGTTTAAGCAAATCCATTCATAATAAGCTCATGCTGGCAGCAGCCTGAACATTTGTTTTCATCTGGGCCACACCTTTTCATCCCTAGTAATATTATCCCAGATTTCTCCCTCAATGGAAATTCAACTTCCTAGTCTGTTATTACCAGCCACTCCTACTTCTATTAATATGAGATTAGTATCACCTCCTTCTTCCTAAAGGCCTCAGATACCTTTCCACAGGTCATGTGACTCTGGACAGCTTTCCATCTCCATTATAGACAAGTGCAGTCTGGTTCTGGGAACTTTTCTTCACTGTTTTCAAAATCTCTATCAGATTTGCAAGCCTGAGGTTACAAGTGGTGAGCATATTGCACAGCACATGGAATAAGACAACATGCTTTTCTGTGGGTTTATTTTTTTCATTTATCACTGGAAAAATTTGATCTTAGCAGTTTCAAGTTACAAAGCCCAAGACATAGAACCCAATATCTCTGGTGTATGAATGCCTCTCCTTGGTAGCTGATCACAGTAACATGCTTTCCCTTCCAGGCAACACTTGCCAATTCTAGTTCCTAGGAAGGCGTGTGATAAATTAAATAGTGGCACGTTCTTTTACTGCTGTCATAATGTAGACACTCAGTGTATAGCTACTTCACTGAACTCATGATAATTACTGTAACCAGGGCCACTTTTGTACATGAGTAAGGGAGGAAAAGAGCCCAATAGAGTTAATAGCCAGGCAAAAGAAAAAAAACCCACACCTCACTGGATAATTATTAAAACTAATTCAAATATAGTTATATACATGGATACATCAAGCTGATACATGTCTTCAAGGGCAGCACTCATTTTTTACTCCCCAACTTAAAGGCAATCTTCATGACAGTGAGAGTAATTGAACTGTAACTGGGTAATTCTTCCCAGAGGAGAAACTACACAGCAAGGAGTGCCAGTCAAAAGAAGAAACGACCCGTCATTTGAAAGGCATCACCACCAACAAGCACTTTGATCTTCTGCCTGACCCTTCTTTTAGTAATGGAAAATGAAGGCACTGAACAGATCTAATTACCCATAGTGCACCTGACCTAAATACATTTTGTGGCTCTCTAACAAGAGACTGAATATCATGGCAGTTATAATCTATCACTCAAGCAGAGTTTGATTTATGAAACAGTGTTTTAGAAAATGGTGCAGTAGCAAATGCACACAATAGCACAAAACCTTCTTCCATACACCTGACATACATAGGCAGTCTACCATTACATGGCCGCAGCTAAAGGAACAAATGGAAGGACAGTGAAACACGCCTGGAGATCCACAACCAAAAGACAACCTGCTTTCTTTATTGATCATTTTATCTAAGTTTTCTCCACACATTTATATTCTTTCTCTACTCAGCACCTGAAAAAGTACTTTCAGCTTCTCAACCTCCAAGTGCATGTATCTAGCAGGAATTCGAAGAAATAAAAAAATAAAATAAAAGAAGCAAGGAATCCTGTGGCACTTAAAGAGTAACAGATTTATTTATTGTTTCAAAGCGCCTGATGAACTGGGATTTTCTCCCACGAAAGCTCATGCAACAAATAAATCTGTTAGCATTTAAGTGCCACAGGACTCCTTGCTTCTTTTGCTGAACTAGACTAAAACATCTGCCCCTTTTGTGCTTGGCAAGTATGTAAAACAGACAAGTAATAGGTTATCAAAAAACAACTGGGAACATTTTTCTGATTTTTGAACATGACTTCTATTTTTCTGAATAAAAAATTAATTGTGAAAACTATTTACAATTTTGCCTCCAAGTGGAAATAAATCATGATTAGTTTTTATTAATTTCAAATATGTGTTTCATTTTTCCAAGAAAATCTCTCTAACCCTGATAGCATTTGGTAACTGATTATTGCTACCTTTGTCTTTTTCAGTCAGAAATATGTAGTGCAGTAATTCATCTTCATGTGACACTTTAAATCATTCAGCTATTTCTTTGCTATCAGTCTCTGAAGCACTTTAATCATTTAGTAATCTGCTAAAACAGAAATTCTTTCCAAGAGATCAGATAAACATGTGGGACATAGCATACAGGGAATCCATTTTGCTAAAGGATTTCTTTGTCAGATCTTTGTCAATTGATTTGGAAATTAACCATATGAGCATATGTGGAGTTCAATTGCACCTTTCCAACAGTTTTGTCAATACGGTAAATTTTTTAAAAGTAAGTAAGTCACTGGGAAAATGACTGACTTCAGCACCTAAATCATTTAGATGCCTTTGAACAATGTATCCTCAGATCCATCAGTCCCTCAAGAAGTTTTATCCTTAAACTGAAAGAAAAAATGCTTTTAAATGTATTTCTTCTAAAAACATCCATCACCTTGTATCTAAATGTCACTTACATACAGTATAATATTGACAATGCATAATTTCCAGTTGTTTGTATTCTTAAAAGGAAGGCTTATTTACAATATTTTAAGTAAGTCATACCGTCAGTACAGGAGGGATATAATAGTGAGTATTACAAATAAAAGATTTAATCAATGTTAAGCTATAGTGACCGTGACATCTTAAGTTAAAGATGAACCAAAAAGCTTTTTATATTCCTAGAACAGAGCCTAGGGCTCTGAATTTATCCTATGCAGTTAACTATATCATTCAGCTAAAATGAAGCAGACCTGTGCATTCCTTTCACAGTTTTAAGAGCTATCAAGGCCATCCGCTGTTTTTGGGTAAGTAAAGCTCCAAAATTTATCATATCACCTGAATTTGTGCATAATTGTAATTTTCTGTTGTGAGTAGTCCAACTGACTTCAATAGTACCACTCATTAATTCAATGTTAAACACAAGCTTAATTTTTCTGGACTGGATCCTAAATAAGAAAGGAAGTTCTAAATATTTTTAAAGTGCATATATTAGCATTTCAAATAAATGTATATCCATTTCTACTCAAATTTGTATGTAAAGCTGAAGTATTAATCTCATTCTTTGTGAACTCTACAGTGATAATACACCCCATCTCATTCAACAATCTTTGCAATACTTCCAGTAAAGAGAGACTAACTCCTGCTGTCAGATGCAGTGCAGGGATTTCTCATACACACTGTGGACATCTCTCTTGCATATTCTTCACTAGAGCCACTGGGAAGGTAGGGAGTGGTGTTCCATTATATGCCATTGAGTTCTACCCTGCAAATCCAAGAGCAGAATTTCCCCTAAAACTGGAAAATTTTAGTGGAACATCAGCATTCAGGGCTGTTCAAATCAACTGAAAGTCTCCTAGGCTATGTCTACATCTGCTTTTTTAGTTTGGACTTGCTAGTCCAAACCAAAAAAGCCCAAGGTTAATCCAAACTAGCCTTGGGCTAGTTCGGACTAACCACAGCTTTTTATTTCGATCTAGCCGCGCATCCTGGTTTGAACTACCTTTTTAGTTTGAACTAGTAAGCATGGCTTAGTTCAAACTAATGGCTTTGTTCAAACTTTTGTTATTTCAAACGAGCCATTAGCCCTGGTCTACATTACGCTAGTTCGAACTTAAAGTTTGAACTAAGCGCTTCCGCTTCGTCCAGACTAACCACTCAAAATTATTGGTTTGGACTAACCTTTGGCTAATCCAAACTAAGAAGTTTTTTAGTTTGGACTAGTCAAAGGATAGTGTAGACCTGAACCAAATTAGACAGTACTAAGTTTGCTTAGTCTGGGCTAATTGGCTGGTGTAGACATAGCCTTACAAAGTCACTAAATTGGGACCCACAGATGAAAGATGCAAAGTCCAGTGAGTGCCACACCATGCAAACTGTGGGAGGTGAGTGGATAGGAGATAGAGAGAAGACAGGATAAGACACAGGCAGAACTGTTGTGAGTTTTTGTGCATTTACAGGGAATAGTGACAACAAGTGGACTGGAAGGCAGCCAGGGACTGACAATGTGTCCCTGACAGGGCCTGTTTAATGAGGGAGAGATCTTGAATCCCAAGGGAGCTCAAGGGATTGGGCTTAATCTACAACTGAGTTACAGTGATTTTGACCAGATGAGCTTCTGGCCACCATTTTGTTAGAGCTCTCAGTGAGCACAAAACAGATCCTGAAATACACCACGAAGCTAGAGCATAAGAAATACATAGAACACTTGTACTGGTGGAGGCCTCATGACCTGAGAGTTGCCCATGTCTGTTGGCATGGCAGGCTTGTCTGGACTGGCCCTTCCAGAAGTAAACACAGATCTGAAAGATATGACACACACAGATGGCCAGTGGGAAGGTGGAACAAACAGAACCCTAGTACACTTAAGTTTTTGGAAGACAATAGTAAAAGGCTAGCTGGCCTCACTAATCCAGTGGTCTAATAAGATCTTTGCTAGCTAGCAAGTTGTAAGTACCATCTGTGGAAAAAAAAAATTAATTTTTTTTCCCCTAAATTTGGTAGAAATTTTGATTTTGCAGCAATAGAATGAAAGCCCAAACACTATCAGTTTTTCTTTAAAAGAAAAACTCTGGACAAACTAAAAGTTTAAAATTTCAAAATGACCATTTTTGGTCAAAAAAACTCTGTTCAAATGGAAACATTTTGATGCTGCTCTATTAGTACGTACTTTAAAAAATGAGTGCATTGACTTTTTGCCTCTTCGAAGTCCAAACTCACCTCCATAGATCAGTTGACTAACAGACATGCACCAGCTATCAAGATACTGAATAAGGAACTTGAAAGTATGTCAGTGAACAAGCACAGAATTTATGGATGGGAGAGGCATCTGAGTCTTTTATGTGATACCTTCAAGACAAATTATATCAAATAGTGAAGTTTAAACAACTGAGAACAACTGAAATAAGTAAGATATTTGTGTGAGTGCTATGGTCCACAGAGAAAAGAAAAGTTTTAACCCTATTAATACAATTTGTTGTTCAAGAAATAAAACTTTCAGTGTTATCTTCTGTAAACAGAATTTTCTTCCGTTTTTATTATATTAAGCAGAATGCCCACACTTGGTAACTGTGCCTGGGAAAGGGTACATAGAATAAAGTGCTTCAGTTTCTAGTCAGGTCATGGCAAGACACAAAGAGAATATTTCACAAGATGCTGCCCCACCTACAGTATGTGACACTGAAGGGCAATTACTGAGACTACATTGCTTTATGTTATTGTTTTTAATAATGCCATTTTGCTCCTGTGCAACAGCTGAGGCCTATTACATTCCTACTGACAAAGAGTTTGACAGTGACCTGGACTGTATGGTTACACAGAGACACTAAGGGGATGAAAAACCCCACCTTCAATCCCTACATGAGTTAAAGCACCTTGATAGGCAGAGTGTGGACTGGGAAAGAGCTGGCCAGAACCTTGATTCCAATTTCCAAATGTATCACCCAACAGAACTGAGCTGGTGTACAGGAGACAGGGCCAGCTCTACTGTAAGGCAAGAGACAGACGTGGCTTCAGGTGACAGTTCTTAGGGGCGCCTAGCCCCCCTGAAGATCAGGCTGGCTCCCACCTCTTCAACTCTTTCTTAACAGCTCAGGCACTGTTAGTGAACCTGCAGCTGAGTCATGTAAGCAGAGTGCACTTTAAATCCCCCTGAAGGCAGATGCTGGAAAACCATTTTCAACCTCCATGAATGAGATGGAGGAGGCGCCAAATCAAAATTTGGCTTGGGGTACCACAAGCCCTTGAGCCAGCCCTGACAGGAGATAGTAATTTATTGCTAGTGCAGGCCAAAAGATAATTACTAACCCTGGAGCAAAAGGCGAGCAAGGAAGGAGCCATAGTTCATTCTGTGGGATATTTCTGGGGTGGTTTGTTAACATGCTTGCTAAGTAAGGGCTGTGACCTCGTACCACAGTATATGTATAAACTGCAACCATTTGGGGAAATCAAGGTGTGAATTCTTTGGCTGTTCATAGAAGTTACTGACTATTGTACCTAAATGGGCATGCCATTTGCCTCAAAAATTAATACAAGTCATTGTTTATGGATTAGGAAAATATTACAGGTGGATTTTCTTTTTTCTTTTTTTATAAAGAGTATTTACCTGATCCCTCCCCTCAGATAACGTCACCTGGACCCATTGTGGGGTCAGTCTAAGAAAGTGAGCATAAATGATTTCTCTCTCTCTCCTCACCCATCTCCCTGTAGAATGGAATTGGTCATAATTTTTAGAAATTCCATTTCATAACAATTCAAATTTTCACCAAAGCCCCACTCGTTTTCATGATTTCTCCCTTGTTTTCTGATCAGCAGCAAAATTCAGTGAACTTTAATCTGGGCGAAAAAAGGGGGGGCAAAATTTTAGAGAGGAAAAAAGACTATTTTTTCAACTTTTTTCCCACAGCTTTCAACCAGCTCTAGTTCACGGTTCTCATAATATGGATCTGCTCAGTCAAAAAGCAAAGATGTGCTCAAACCTTTACAAACAGACCATTGCATCCTTTGTAGCATGAAAGGAGAGCAAATATAGTAAGGCAATTCCAGCAGGATTTCTTATATGATTCAAGCATTCCTCAATTTTCTGTACAATAACTATCATTAAAAGATATTTATCAGAAATTATAAGCTCTTATTGCCATGGAGAGAAGAATTTATATTTAAATAATGACAAGGTGAAATCTCTTTGAACTGCTTTTGAGTCTGCAAAACAAATGAGTCTGGTGCACTTTTAAAGACTAACAAATTTATTTATCGCATGAGTTTTCGTGGGAAAGAATCCCACTTCATCAGACACTTTAGACTTCAAGTGTCCAATGAATTCATAGAATCATAGAATCATAGGGTTGGAAGGGACCTCATAGGTCATCTAGTCCAACCCCCTGCCAAAAAAAGCAGGACCACTCCCATTAGATCATCCCAGTCAGGGTTTTGTCCAGCTGGGCCTTGAACACCTCCAGAGATGGAGATTCCACCACCTCCCTAGGCAGCTTATTCCAATGCTTCACCACTCGCCTAGTAAGGAAGTTTTTCCTAATATCCAGCCTGGACCGCACCAGCTGTAACTTGAAACCATTGCTTCTCGTTCTGCCCTCTGTTACTACCGAGAACAGTCAAGCTCCATCCTCCTTGGAGCAACCCTTCAAGTAGTTGAAGGTTGCTATCAAATCCCCCCTCAATCTTCTCTTCTGCAGGCTAAATAAGCCTAGTTCCTTCAGTCTTTCTTCATAGGGCTTGTGCTCCAGCCCTTTGATCATTTTTGTTGCCCTCCTCTGGACTCTCTCTAATTTGTCCATGTCCTTTTTGTAGTGGGGAGCCCAAAACTGGACACAGTATTCCAGATGTGGCCTCACTAGTGCAGAATAGAGGGGAATGATCACATCCCTCGATCTGCTGGCAACACTTCTTCTGATGCAGCCCAGTTCGGATTCTATCCTATGAAAGATCATGTGATAAATAAATTTGTTAGTCTTTAAAAGTGCCACCAGACTTCTTGTTTGTTTTGCCGGACTAGACTAACATGGCTACCCCTTTGGAGCTTTTGAACCTGGTCCATCACAGACAAAGGCCTCAGCTGTATCCATGTTCTAAGTGATATCCTAAATCAGTGATTTCCAACCAGTATGCCACAGCAACTCCTTAAAGTGTGCAGCCAGTAGTAGCAGGACCCAGTCCCAGTCTGGGTCCAGGGCTGCCAGCGGTGCCAGGATCCAGCCCTGGCCAGGGACTGCCTGTGGCGGCAGGGTCCAGAGGCTGCAAGCGACAGCATGGTACTGTGTTCCGTGACAAGATAAAAGGTTGGCAACCACTGTCCTAAATTTTGCAAGGCAAACTAAGCAAATATCCTTGACAATCCTGAGGTGCCAGTACAGTATTGGATGTTAGAGAAGCAGGAAAGAGTGACTCACATTCAAGGTACAGTGGAGCTTTCATTTAATATGCTTTCTGTTCACAAAACCACATAAATGTGGAATTGCTAGTATTGTTACCTTCTCTTTTACAATACTGTCCTTGATGCTGTCCTCTGAGGTCTTGATTTCCCTTAAAGATTCTCCAAATGTCAGTCATACAAGATCAAGGGTTTAAATGGACATTCTATATGCAACTTGATAAACATAAGTAAATTTCTATGAATATTACAGTCTCTAGGGCAGGGGTCTCAAACACGTGGCCCATGGGCCGCATGTGGCCCCTAAAGTTATTTCCTACAGCCTGCGATAGCACTATCATTATCAATATTTGCAATATTATTGTATGAAAAGGTTTTAGTGGTGTGGCCCTTGGGTTAACGTACCCTCATGCAGCCCTTATAGTGATTTGAGTTTGAGACCCCTGCTCTAGGGGGAAGGAATTTAATTCCTTCTGTTGTTATTGCTTTGTTGGCAATTATACTGAATTCACCATCAACTAATGTTGACAGTTTTCCTTTTCTCTGTCCCTAAGATACTTTTTCAAACTAAAAACTATATTGGCATATGCTATTTTTTCTTCATGTGTATTTACAGCACACTGTATATTAGGGTAACATTAAGGCTAATTAAAATGTAATTATAAAATAGCTATCTTAAACATTTAGAATGAGCTTTAAACCACCTTTACATTCTTTTATTAGGAGACTGCCAGAGTGCCAGCCCAATATCTGGTGTAAATCAGAGAAACCTTTAGATTGCTCTAACTCTTGATAAATTTTACACAGTCTTCAGAGACCACCTCAGCAGATGGGGATTGGGGGTCTTAAGGATGCCCTGGTTATACCTTTTATCCCAGGAACACTACTAGTTTAGGGAGGGTTGAGAAGAAAGCAAAGCAGGGTGCACCACAAAAGACTTCTGCTTACATAAGCCAAAAATCACTGGAGCTGCTCAAAACAGCAATAACAAGACAGAAAATCTGACCCCTGCTTTCTTTTCCATTCTAAAATGAAACTTAATATGTGAAGAGAGAGAACAGCTTTTAAATACACACAGAAAACAATGCCCAGATATGCCACCAGGATAGGGAAGCAAACAAGCACTTTGAGTATAAAAACACAAGTCCAGCCAGATGGATTGTTTGGGCAGCCCACAGCTTTTTCAGGATATTTATCTGAAAATATTCTGGATATTTCCATAGCTGTCTTTCTTACAGCAGCCATCACCATTTTATTCTAAGCATTTAGAACAGGTGCTTTTAAGTAAAGTCCTTTTTTTAATTGCTCCATTTTGACTGCATGGGTGTTGCACTCCATATTTTTCAGACCTTTGGTCAATTTATTTTGAGCCGGCCTGATCTGTGGACTCTCAGTCAAACTGCTGGCACAACCACTGCTCATACTGCCAGTGTGCAGCTGTTATCACACCATATTTCACACTTGTTACTTGTAATGTTAGCCACATCACAGTATTCTTTGAGCAGCCATTTCTGATAGTAGGTGCATGTCAAGTTTTGCTTCAAATCACTTTTTTGATTTCAATAGGAGTTAGGCAGCTACTAGCTTTTGAAAATCCCACTGAGCATCTACTGGATCTTTCAGTGACTAAAAAGCTGGCCCTAGGTGCCTCACAGTAACTAATGGATCGTGTGAGGTACAGAAGCATTACCTCCATTTTACAGATGAGGAACCTGAGGCACAGAGATTAAATGACTTTCACACAGGACATCTCTGGCAGGCTAATTCCCCATTAAGAAACAAACAACAAAAAAGATCAGTTTTCCATCTGGGTGTGCTACCATAAAAAGCAGCACGGACAAGAGGATTAAAGCACAGCTGTCTCTCTGTTTGCAGCTTCTCCCCTAAAACCCAAGTACCAAGCTGACCTGAATCATCCTGAAATCCCTGCCTGCAGGCATTTCTCACCTCTGAGGATGTCAAACAGTGCAGACAGACCAAGAGTTTCTCCCTCAGAAAAATGAATGCAAAAGCTTGACAGTGGAAAAATCTCCACTCTCAAACAAACAAAATACAAACCAACTTAATTAAAAAAAAAACTGTTGGCCCAATCTAGGGTATCTTAAAATATTGCAAGCATTGCCTATGGGTGTCCATTGCTGTCGGACACACTTAAGCTAATGAGGATCATTTATTACTGAGGCTGGCCTCTCTTTTCAAGTGGCTGCTGCCATGTGCTATGGCTCTTGTCCCTGTGGGAATGACAGGAAGGGGTGAGATTCAACTGATGAGACTAAAGAAGAGAAAAAAGAAATAACAAACAATGCAGGGAAGAGAGAGAGAGAAAAAAGAGGAAGGGAAAAGAAAATGGAAAGAGTGTGAAAGAGACAGAGTGAGCCTACCAGCAAAAGGTGAAAATATCCAGTGCAAAGCAGAAATAACTCTCATAGATTCTTAGGTAAGAAAAATCTGATTTTTCAATAAGAACATGTGCCGTAAGGATTAAAACGTCAGACATAGCCAGGGCCATCCCTAGGAGGTGGTGAAAGGGTTAATCACCCCAGGCCCCACGGTTTCATGGGCCCTGCATTGTCCTGCCATGAACGGCAGTGTGGGGCCCAAACTGCTGCCACCCCCCCAACAGCTGGCTGTTCCCCATCTGGGGGACAGGGAGACCCAGCCAAAAGCAACAGCCAGAGTAAGTGCTACCGCATCTCCATCCACTTGTGCTGCCTTCAGTTCTGTGCCGGAGGCAGCAGGGAGACAGTGGGAAGCAGCGCGGAGCCTGCACCGCTGCCCCCCCCCCACCAGCCACACAGCCTCTCGCCCCCTCCCTGGTGCCTCCAGCACAGAGCCAAAGGCAGTGCAAGTGGGGGGGAGGCGTGGGAGCACTGACCCTGGCCTCCACTTTTGGCCAAACTCTCCCCGTCCCCTGGATGGGGAACAGTCAGCTCAGGGGTGGACCGAGCCTGCCCCTCCCCTGAGCCGGCCAGTCCCTCCCCCCAGTGTGGGCAGGTGGTCTGGGTGGGGGGCTCTCAGAGGCCCCACACCCGCCTAGGGAAAGCCCTGGATAGAGCATGATATGAGACAAGGAGCAGCTGGTATATTATACACACAGCATCATGCCTTGTTAACCACAAAGGCTGATGTGAACACATCACATCTGGTTCCCTATTTGCTTCTAATTAGGTTTTCAAATTCTCTCTAATGTATGAGGCCCTGACCACCTGATTTTTCAAATGGGATGTCAGTAAAAATTGCAGGAGCTCCACCCTTTGAAAGTCAGGACATTAACAGACTGGCACCTGGCTAGCCCACACAGCAAACTGCCTTCCAAGATCCTTCAAGGCAGTTAAACTCTACAGCAAAAGATGCAGTTGGACAGACAAGTTCTGGGCTCACAGCTGTAACGCTCTGTTTTGGTGCCCCTTGCAATTAGCAGCACCTGGGGCCGGCAGTGCAAAATATGCCCTTCAATGGAGAGGCTCTATTGAGCTGCTCCAGGGCACCCAGAGCAAAGCCCCATTTGCCCCACTGCAGTTACAGCTCTGTCAGGGCTATCAAGCAACGTAAAACACATCAGTTGTAGACATAATGTTGTGTGTAGAAGAAGTCAGCACATCTTGAATCTATTCCTAGTTCTGCCTCTGTCCTGTTCAGAACATAAGAACTGCCATACTGGGTCAGGTGAATCATCAAATTCAGATCCAATCTACTGATGATCTCATGAAGTCCCTTCCAACCCCATGATTCTATTCTATTCTACTAGACAGCGGCCATTACAAGAGCAACAGCGACATGTAAAGAACAGGGCAGCTAGAAGAACCACCTGTCTTCTCTTTGTGGCACTCAGAGGTTTCAGATCACTGGGAGCATAGGGTTACATCGCTGACCATGATGGCTATTTGGCTAATAGCCATTAACAAACCTATCCTCCATGAATTTATCTAAATTCTTTTTGAATCCAGTTATAGTTTGGGCCTTCACAACATCCCCTGCCAACAAATTACACTGGTTAAATGTGTGTTGTGTGAAGAAGTACATCTGTTTGTTTGTTTCAAAATGGCTGCTTATTAATTCCCCTGGGTGCCTTCTGGTTCTTGTGTTATGTAAAGGGGTAAATAATATTTCTCTACTTCTCCACACCATTCATAATTTTTTAACATATTCATCCTAAGTCATCCATTTTCTTAACCAAACAAACTTAATCTTCTCCTCACAAAGAAGCCACTCCATATCCCTGATCATTTTTGGTGCCCTTCTTTGAAAATTTTCCCGTTCTGCTACAATATTTTGACATGGGGCAACGAGGCCTGGGAAGTATTCAAGGCATGGGCACTCCATGGATTTATATGATGGCATTATATAAACATCTGTTGTGTGACTTCTAGCAAGTCTGTGCCATTTTCTCTTCCATACTTGGTTTGACTTTAAGTTCACTGAGATAGTGACTGTATCTTACTTTTTGTCTGTTTGGTGACTAAATCAGTGACCCTCAATTCTTGGATGGGCCTCTAAGTATTATTGTAATACAAATAATTTTACAATTAACATTTCCAGGTGCCACAGTCTCATTCTGAAAAACCATTTAGGTGCATAAATCTCATTGAAAGACAACAGGCTCATTAAAAGAATCTCTGCACACATTTGGAATTCCATCAAATAACATTTGTTTTTTCTGTTTTGGCTAGCAAGAGTTTCTTCTGGGTTTTGGAGCTATGCAAGCTCTTCAAACTCAGCAAAATTTAACCAGGAAAGAAAACTGCACCCTGGCACATCAAAACTGCTTTACAGAACTGCTGCTGAATTTCCAAACAGAAATGCCCTTGGTGTCCTTCTGTCCTAAATTAGTTGCTGCTTGCCGCACTCCAAAATGCTTTTCCTTCTTCATTCTCTCTGCTTCCTGACAACCCTGACAGCCTCCATTACCATCTCCTCATGTCTTCTCAGCTGGGCAAATAATTTTTATTTTATTTTTTTATTTCTTCTGCAAAATCAATGTTGTTTTCCTCACCACCAGAAGGCTTTCAGAAGAATTAACAACTTTCTCTCTTACTTGACATACAAGCTGCTCTGTTTTTCAGTCTTTATAAAGAGAACAAACTTATTGATTTATGCCTAACAACTGCATTCCAGTTTCCTTCTCAGAAAATACATTATTTTCTCATCTAGTGTAAGAGTTATGCCACTTAGCGTGATTCAGAACTGACTCCATGGATTGCAGTTCTGAAAAGGTCAAACATCAAGCCACAAAACCAAATGTAACTAATATATCTTTTGTAAAATAATTGTTCTTGTAATGTTGGGTTGCATACCTTGCAGTCTTATGGGTCTTATTCTTCTGCTAACAAATATATTTGCAGATTTTAAACTTTTGGCTGTCTGCCCAGGCACACAGTTCCTGTGTAGGGGATCAGCAATGTCTTTAAGGACTCCCAATCAAGACAATCAATAACTCCATAAAACACCCTGAATAGTGGTTTGTCTGGGGTTTCCACAACACATTTGATGTTTGAATCTCAATGGGAAATCATTAAAAAAATAAAGGAGAAAAGAGCAGTCCAGATAATCCTTTAACTATTGATTATCAGATGGGTAGGAATCACTCTTGGTTTTTTATTGGCAGCAAAGATATACTAGGGTTTTCTCCTTTTAAAATCCTGCCAGTCCTCTCATTAACAGTGCAAACTAAAATGGAGAAAAAATGGAACCCATTTACTTATTTCTCATTTTTACCTGCACAAGTGATACCCAGAGTGTCAAACACAAGCACATCTATCTCAGCAAGGATGAATAATTAATGGCAGTAAACACAACAGCAAAAGCATCAGCTGTAGTTTGGCACCTGAAGAAATATTCAAATTGAATGTTACTTTATTTAAGTTGTACATAGTATCAGAGTCAAAGGCGAGTCCAGCTGAATGTGCATACTCAAAAACATTTTTACTATGTGTAGTTTATGTATTACTTTTACCATAAAAGTAAGTGCCACTGGAGAAAAAAAAAAACAACTTACCACCAAAGCTGAGATGTCACTTATAACTTTAAAAGTGAAAAATATTTAGTGCTAAATACCCATAGTACTGTATGTAATTTCTTCTCCAGCAAGAGAGTGAAGTGCTTGCAGATACCACTGAAATCAGGGCCCCAATGAGGGAGGTAAGTGTTACACATGCATATGGTGAGAGACGGGCTCTGCTCTAAAGAATTTATAAATGAAATTGGAAGACAGAGAAAGTGCGGGAGACGAGCTGTATTACCTATGTCCATTTGAAAGATGGAGGAGCAGACACACATAGAGGTTAAAGATGGAATTTTCGGTGGCACCTAAATGACTTAGAAGCACCTGTGCAATTGAAATTGATGGACCCTGTGCTCCTATGTCAGAGGCACATTTGAAAAGCCTGCACTAAGCAAAGTACCTACCTTTGGGTATGTGAGAGAGCCATGAACTGGGCTCAGCGTTTCTTGAGCCCCTATCCAGCAGTATGAACTCTCATCCCTCTCCCTCCTGCTTCTTTTACTTTTCTTCATGTGCAATCCATATATTCATATCTAGCTGCAAAGCTCCAAAGGAGTAGCCATGCTAGTCTAGTACAGCAAAATAAGCAAAGAGTCTGGTGGCACTTTCAAAGACTAACAAATTTATTCATCACATGAGCTTTCACAGGAAAAAAATCCCACTCCCCATCTTCAAGTGTGTGACATAGTGGGGGTTTTTCCCATGAAAGCTCATGCAATAAATAGATCTGTTAGTCTTTAAAAGTGCCACGAGACTCCTTGTTTATTATAGCTGCAGAGTTATCCGGATCTGAATGTTTCTCAGCTGACATTGGGACAGGGAAATCAATATACATTTTTATTACCTACTGAGCCGACTTGCACTGAACACATGCACCAAACACATGCCTGGACTGCATTATTTTTAGAAAATGGGCATAGATCACAAAACTCCAGCTCACTCGCTTGCTCTCATCAGACCAGATGGGAAACTTAAATCTTAAGAGAATTACTGTCACCATTCTTCCAAAGCAGCTTTGGCAACAGGAACAGTGCCTAGTTTGGAAAAATAATTATATTTTTTTATCCTAATCTTATTGTGTTTTAAAAGAAGTAAGTTTGGGCTGAATGGACATTGCTATGTAATTCAGTGCTCTACAGTTCTATCTGTGCATGGATCTGTTGTATTGAAGCCTATACTGGGTTAAAATCTTAAACTCTGTGTAAAAGGTGGTGGGAAGGTCATTTGAACTTATTAGTTCAGATTCTTGACAGGAATACAGACATAGTACTACTGACATCAATGGAATTAGATTGATTTTCATTAGCCTTGCGTCTGACCCATTCTGGAAAATTATTGTCTAAAGACAGCATAAAATAGAATTTAAAAAATGTAAACTAAGTTTTCCCAAACTATAAAAATTCAATAAATGCAAATGTAAATTATGCCACTTAAGAAGGAACAATCAATCTCTCACAAACAAACAAAATGGGAAATGACTGCCCATGAAGGAGTGGTGTGGAAAGAGATCTGAGAGTTAGAGTGGATCAGAGGCTAAACATGAGTCACCTGTGTAACTGAAGCTCAAAAAACTCCCAAAACCAAACATCATTCTGGGCTGTACTAGCAGGTGTGTTGTAAGCAAGACATGAACTAATTCTACTCTACTCCATACTAAGAAGACCTCAACTGGAGTATTATGCCCAACTCTCGGTGCCACATTTCAGGAAAGATATGGACAACCTGGAGGGAGTCCAGGGGACAGCAATACAAATTAGTAAAGGTCTAGAAAACTTGACATACAACAAAGTCTGAAAAAACTGGGTTTGTTTTGTCTGGAGAAGAGAAGACTGAGAGGCAACTGGATAACAATTTTCAACTACATAAAAGGTTCTGAGAAGGCAGAAGGTGAAATACTGTTCTCCTTAACCTCTGAGGGTGGGACAACAAGCAATGGGCTTACATTGCAGTAAGGGAGGTGTAGGCTGGATATTAGGAAAAGCTTCCTGTCAGGGTAGTTAAGCAATGGAACAAATTTCCTATGGAGTTTCTGGAATCCCTATCATTGGAGGTTTTTAGAAATGAGTTAGAAAAGCATGTCAGGGATGGTCTAACCATACTGCAGTGTTTCCCAAACGGTGTGCCACAGCACACAGGTGTACTGTCAAGCCTGAGCAGGTGTGCCACAGAATTTTTTGAAAAACTGTACAGAGTTCTGGATTGGCTCATGAACATTAATGAGTTCATTTAGAGACTACACAGTGATGTGCCTCAAAATAATTCAAGGTAGTTTGCTATATTGCATAGTCCTGCCTTCAGTGCAAGGAACTGGATTAGATGACCTCTCGAGATCCCTTCCAGTCCACCACTTCTATATTTAGGAGCTATGGATCCAAGGCTACTGGTAAGATTAAAGTTGTTTAAATAATGGACCCACATGTTCTTCAGATGGGAGGAAGAGTTCATATATGAGCCATCAAAGACAATTGACAATTCTGATGGGATGAGATTGGGCCTTTTGAGTCTTTCTTCGCTGAAGAACCCTTGGTATCTTACTCATGGCAAAGAGTTGGAGCTTGGTAGGACACTGGCATTGCAGTTAGAGCCCTGCAACCTTATCTGGACCTGATGGGACCTACCTTCAAGCGTCAGGCTGGCTTGAGTTGGAAAACAACCTGGCACTCCAAGGCTTGAGTCAGAACAGGCTGCCTCTTACATCCTTCCACCTGTAGAGCTAGGGGCACAGAGGCTGTGTGCCATACTCCCACTGGATACTGCATGCACACATTGCACAGTGAAGACATCAATAAGCAGTAGTGAAGGGGTCAGCAACCCCTGGCACGTGTGCCAGTAGTGGCACACAAAATGATCTGGAGTGGCACATCATACCCTCTACCAAAGTGCCACTCCTGCCTCACAAAAGCAAGCGGCTGTGCTCCAGGCACCCCATGGTTCCCAGCCATGCCATGGAAAGAAGTCAGCTGGACCTGCAACAGCTTCTTTCCGTGGCATGCCTGGGGACTTCTGCCCCGCATATATCGTAGAGAGGAGCTTCGCTGGGCGGCTTCTTTCCAGGTGTGCTTGGGGGTTCATCCCTGGACACATTGCATAGAGGAGTTGTTCAGGTCAGCTTCTTTCTGTGGCATGCCTGGAAACACCTCACACAAACACTTCAGCCATGGAAGCCACCAGATTTTCAGGCAGCAGCTACTTTTTTTGGCAGAGGGGGCTACTGGCACTGACTGATGTTTGGGGAGGAGGGGCTGGCACAGAGGTCAGTAAAGGTTGCTGATCCCTGCTGTAGTGCCTCTCATGTCACAGCACACAGAGCAACAGATGGTGGCAGCTGGCAGGACCTGGCCGTGTGACCCGTGCTGTGCTGAACCTACAGGCAGGAGGTGGTAGCATTGACTCAGGTCTGAGGGCAAGGAGGGGCATGGTGGGAAAATGAAGTTTCCTCTTGGCATCAGGTCAGATGGACTTTTGTCTAGTTTGGGCTTAAAAATTAGGCTTGCACAGACCTCTGTGCAGTATCTTCTCCATGGCCAACCATCATCAGTATTACAAGGATGGCTGGCACCTCTTGGGACCCAGGAATTTACTTGCTTTGACTGGTCCTGAAAGACGCTCAGACCAGACGATCCAAAGAGATACCACCAAACAGCATCATCATTTCCATGGCTGTGTCATGAGCAGTGACTGAGATGTGAACCTAATGCTCATGTTGCTCATCCCCACCTCATTTTATTCTCCTGACTTGTTTCCTTTTGCTCTTTCCCCATTTTGTCCTGTAAAAATAACGCTTAACCAGGCAGAAAAGATTTAACTTTGTGACCCTTTGATGTGACCACTTGAGGCACTTGACCTGACATTAATACAAACATTTGTCAGCCAGAGAGTAGCCAGAGGAAAGCAAGAGCAACCTACGGCTAGACAAACAATTTCTACAGTGAGGGGAGAACTGTGCAGTGCAGGAATATCTATTTTGATCATGAATGTTGTGCCCGTGGTCCTTCAGCCACTGAACTCTAAGTATCAGAGACAGAAGTTGAATTTTTCTGTCTTTTAATATTATATCTCTTTCCACATTTGAGCTCATTTGTCTTCCTGTGTCTTCAAAAAGACAACAACAGGACTCTTCAATAGCTCCTAAAATTGGCTTTTCCCACAGCAAGAACTTTGAATTACTACAGCACATCCTCACTAGAAGAAACCTGTCAGGAACCAAGCTTGTTGTTCATTATAGCCAAGGAGTCCGTATAGCGAAAGGCCAATCAAAACGAACAATAAACAGAAGGAAGTTAATGAAGTTATTAGCTAAATAGATAAAGGCATTAGCTAAATTAATTACTTATAAATAATGATACCTAAGGCTAGGAATTGGTCAGGGAAGGTGATTTTAGGTAACCACCGCACTACAGCCTCTGCAGCAGTGGAGTTCCAGGTGGGTGGCAGTCAATGCTGTGTGGTAGGGCTGGGACTCTGGCTTCACTTTCTGCCTTTGGGCTCAACAAACAATGCTGGATATTATGCATGCATATGCAAAATCCTTTCCCCCTGCCCACTCCCTTCATACAGTACTGTACTGCCATTGTGGTTTGTTACAGCCGAAGGTTCAGAATAATGAAGGGCGTTATAGCAAGGGTATCCTGCAGCTTTAAATATTTAACTATTTCCCCTCCCCTCTTTTACTTTCTCTTTGTGTTTAAATATTAAAAAGTATTTCTTATCAGGTAGTTTACAGCAATGGAAGCCCTGCCAACAACACCTCAAGCCCAACTGGAGGCAGTAATAGAAGTAACAAAGAGCGATGTAGAGTGGGATTTTTGGAAGCACTCACTTTGGCCTGGCTCTGGTCCCATTGAACTCAATGACTAAACTACAGTTGACTACACTGGGGGCAGTGTGAGGCCAATGCTGAATGCTCCTGACACTTCCACTGTTAAAATATTATAAAATCCTAAAACAGCTAATGTTCCCTCTAATTATTCGTAGACTGTGAGTGCAAAAAATTTCTTTGTGTGAGAAAAAAATTTCTTTTTGGGCACCAATATTAGCACTATTGAATTTTTTTGTGCGTACTTTATTTTGTTGTGTGCATGGGTTTCATGACCTATGCGTGCGCACACATGCGCACAGCTTAGAGCGAACAGTGCAGCTGTTCAATCCTCCCAACAGGCCTGCCTTGAGGGGTCTATTTCTAGAGGTGTTTGCAAGTCAGTGCTTGGACATAACTGTAGTCAAAGGATGCCATAATCGGTTGTCTGCTTTTTGAAGGAGGCATGGGGTTGTATAACTGACACATAAGAAATGCAATCTGCAAACACTGTAATTTTGACTCTTACTAAAACAATAGGGAAGGATTTTCAAGAGCCTAATTATTTAGGAGCATGTCATTTTCCTTGCTGCAACTTGTGCTCCTAAATCACTTAAGTGCTTTTGAAAAATCTCACTTAGTCTTCTCCAGCTTTCACTTGTTTTGTAAGCAACCTGAATGTGTTCTGTGGCAGCAAGTGATGTCTTAAGAAACATAGCTCATCTAACTCAGACAGTGATACAGCACAATAACATATGCTGCTTTCCATTAGTCAAGTGGTGCTTTGGCATTCCAGGAGCTGCTATGTGAGATAACTTGGCATAGCACTGACCTATATAAGCCAATAAATCTGTGGTTCGTGTATAGTACATGTGGTCTTCCGTAGTTGAGTTGCAGAGGACTGGAGTGACGACAGCTTCCAGCTATGGGATTTAGGGCAAAAATCTTCTAACGTTTCTAAGTAACTCAGGGGAGTATGTTCCACTTAAAGTCAATGGGACTTGGCCCAAATTCTGAGAGGTATTTAGGCCCCTAACTTTCATTGATAAATATAGAGGAGCATCCAAATATGTTTGAAAATCTTTGACTGAGGTGCCTAAACCACTTTCTGAAAATAGAATGCAGGGTCCTAATTCAGGAGGAGTTTTTTAAATTTTTACTCTTATTCTTATAATTCAAATTGTAGCTGCATTATGCTGCTTTGCTCTGATGTTTGCAGCTGAATCCCTGGTCTCATCCAAGAGGGCACCGTGCTCCTTCACCCACCCTTCAGTTTGCTGTTGGAATTATTTATGATAGAGACAGTAAGATGTCTGCTTTATGTCTCAGAAAAGACAATCATAATGATTTACTCTCCTGGCTGCTGTATATAATTGTGGAGAATAAGCTACATATTTTCCAAACATGAGCAGCAGCATCTGTCCATGGAGGGCTGCAACTCTGCTGAAGTAGCAGAATATCTGCCTTGAGTTAAAACTACCTACTGGTCCCTGATATTTCAGTGGATGTACCAAAGAGATAGACTGTTAAAAGCCATCACATTACCTAATAAATTTCCCACTCAGGGTCACTCTTTTTAGCATCACCAGGACAAGAGACAGGTTGTGTCCTATTCCAGAGGGGTAGATGTGTCAGTCTATTTCAGCAAAACAAACAAGGAGTCCTGTGGCACTTTTAAAGACTTAAATTTATTTATTTTCCAAACAGCACAGTGCCTCTTGTAAGGCAGAAGGGGAAAGAGGTGTGAGTGGAGAGCACTCACCCCATGAAAACCTTCCTTATCCTTTCTTCTGCTCACAGCTCTCTGCCACACAAGTGCACTCCAGCCTTACTGTTTAAAGCAATCAAGAAAACTACTGACTTTGTCAACAGACTCATCAATACAGTAAATTCCACTTCAGGCAGGGATTGGTAAATCTGCAACTCTGCATAATTTATAGCCATCTTCATCTGGAGCAAATACTTAAGTGTGTGCATCCTTTTGCCCATTCTCTACCTCCCCTCCTTCTAACAGATTGTCACATACTGTTTGAATTTAAACAACTGCTTTGATTTGCTGAAACAATCTGACCTAATCCCACAATTTACACTTCCGTGCATTTATTTTCCTTCCATTCTGTAAATTCTCCATCTTTAAGAGTCTGACAAAGGGGGATTTTCTCTCACGAAAGCTCATGCGATAAATATATTTGTTAGTCTTTAAAAGTGCCAAAAGACGCCTTGTTTATTTATGGAGAGACTCAAATGGCTTTTTAAAATCATGCTGGTTCCCAATGCAATGGGCATTTGAAATGAGGCTTACGTACCCCAGTCAGTCAATCAGAACAGCTTTCCTGGAGTTCCTCTAGCTCCTTGCAGAAATGTGTATTTGTTTTTTAAGGCCCTGATCCACTAAGGTTCCTTTAGCACCAGTGTGATGTTAAAAACAGAATAATCTCACTGAACTGAAAAGGGCTGCTTAGATGCTGATAAATCAGGCATGAGATTATGTCTATTCCACAACAGGAAACAAGTGCAACAAATTTGGGTGGGTAGGGAGAATTGGTGGCTATGATGTGAGGAGGAATAATGGACAAACAAAATGACTTAATCTATTAGATTGTAAACACTTAGCGACAAAGGCCATCCCTTCATTAAATGTGTGCACAGGCCTACCATACTACAGCCCTGATTCCTGGTTGTGACCCATAGGCACTCCAAAATACAAATAATATATAAAAAATAAATAATAGTGACCATTGCTAATGGAATTTCGTTTAGAGCCTTTCACCTCTTCTGGGGGACTCAGCTTTTAGACCAGTCCAGCCTGGCCACTGGGAAATTACTGTATGGCACAAGTCCAATTCCTAATCGACATCCCAAAATCTCTCATCATAGATGGCACTGTATTAGCAGTCTCTGTAAACAGGTCAAAACCTGAGTGGCCATACAGCTGGAATGGCTTTTTATCCCCCAATAATTTATTCAATTATTAATGGAAAACACTTATCAAATACATTATTCATATACTATTTCACCATCTGTGGAACTAACTGAACAATGAAATGATGATTCATTATTATATTACCTGACCAAAAGAAATGCCAACATTTGTTATTCACGACAGATTATTTTATCAGCTCTGTCTCTC
The DNA here is from genome assembly GCA_007922195.1 of Podocnemis expansa. Classification (NCBI taxonomy): domain Eukaryota; kingdom Metazoa; phylum Chordata; order Testudines; family Podocnemididae; genus Podocnemis; species Podocnemis expansa. Next base: position 11,535,482 of record ML681988.1, on the reverse strand, counting down.
TGCCCCAGAGGCGATTCCTCTAGGCTGGATTTAGAGCTAATTAATATGAACTGTGTGGTGCATATTATGCTTCCACTGCCTAAGCTGTGGCTGTTCTGTGGTCTGATAACTCCAGTTTCCAAGATTTTCAATTTGGCATCTTTCATAGATGCAAAAAAATCACCTTAAACACCAACAAATTAGCCATTATCTACAGGCAGGCTGTTTTTTTCTTTTTAAAGAAAAATAGACATGTACTGAATACACAGAAACAGCCCCATTCATGCTTATGCCAAATGATCTCCATTTAAAATAATACTTTTTGCAAAGCAGACTGGAGTGATTACCTGGAGATATTCATTCTGTGTAAGAGCTATGTACTGAAATGAAGTGAGATTGACACAGGTAGGCCTCTGCCCTATAAAGGTTCCCAGTGAGGTCAACAGGGTCCCAGCAGGTGACCTCTGCTGCCCACAGAGCCCCAACTGAAATCAGAATTCATTGAAGGATCAGGGTCTGCACCTGTATTTAGAAGATGTAACATTAATATTTGGGGAAATTTTCAAAAGACCCAAGTGACATAGGAACCTAAGTCCAACTGAAAGACAATGGGGCACAGGGGTAGATTTCAAAAGGCATATAGGTATCTGAAGATGCAGATAAGCCCCTAGTAGAATTTCCAAAAGCACTTTTATAGATTCCAAGGCCAAAAAGGTCCATTATGATAATCTATTTAGACTACCTACAAAACACAGCCAGTTGTTTTCGAAAAACATCCACACTTGATTTAAAAGATTATTAGTGTTCCAATGGTTAATAACTCTCAGAGTTGAAAATTTATACCTTATTTCTTGATTGAATTTGTCTAGTTTCAACTTTCAGCTATTGGATCCTGTTAGATGCTTCTTTCCTAGAATGAAGAGTACATTATTAAATATTTGTAGATATTTATTGTACCCTTGTAGGTATTTATAGATTGTAATCAAGACTCTCTTTAACCTTATCTTTGTTAAGCTCAATCATTCTGCTCCTTAGGTATGTCTATACTGGAAGCATTTGCTTAAGTCAACTTAATAACTCCTGACCTGGAAGTTGACTTTACAGGGCATGAAGGGTAGGGCCCCACATGGGCCCTGACCCCTACCCCACCCCGGGTCCTGATTGGGTTCTGAGCCAGATCCAGATCTGGGGGCTTGATCCAGCCCCAGTCACCACCAGCAAGCTCCCGGGAGCCCAATCCAACTACCAGCCCTTCACCACAGTTGACAGGGGCTAGGAGCCGGCTCTGGCCACCTGTGGCAAGTGGCTTGGAGCCTGATCCGGCCCAGAGGCGCTTGCCACTGCCAAGACGCAGCTTGGCAGTCTAGTCAATTTCACAGGCTACTCCTGCTCTCAGGAGTACCCTGTGAACTTGACCAGCCGGGGTCACTGGGCTGTCTCCCCGGTGGCAGAAGGCCAGCCCCTTGCCTCAAAGGGCTCGGAGCCAGATAGGGTACTGCACCCCTTGCCATAGGAGCTGGTTCCTGGCTCCCCCGGCTTGCAACAAGGGGCTGGGAGCCAGATTGGACTCCGTGCTCCTTGCTGCCAGTAGCAGGAGCTGACCCCCGCCCCCTACCGCCTGCAGCAAGGGGCTGGAAGCCAGATTGGACTCTCAGCCCCTGCCGCTTGCATCAGGTATTGGCTTCAAGGCCCCTGCTGCCTGTGGCAGGTGTGTCAGGGCTGGATCCAGCTCCGTGCCACTTGCCGCAGGAGCTGGCCCCAGCTGCCAAGCCCATTGCCACTTGCAGAAAGGGGCCCAGGGTCAGATCTGACCCCCAGCTGCCTGCTGGTGACGGCAGGAGCCGGACTGGACCCCGGGGCAGGATCAGGGCCCCAGAGCCAGGTCACGCTCTGGGGCAGGGGAGGGCCTGAGCCCATGCCCGGGGCTACTAGTAGACACACCCCTAAGTTGACTTCACAAGGTCACCTTTAAGTTAACTTAAAGGTGACCTTCTGAAGTTGACTTAAAATAGCCCCCCCCCGGAGACATAGCCCTTGAGTCTATCACTGTAAGGCACGATTTGTAATTCTTTAATCATTCTCACAGCTCTCCTCTGAATTCTCTCCAATGAATCAACATCTTTCTTGAACTGTGGACACCAGAACCAGACACAGTATTCCAATAGCAATTTTCCCAGTGCCAAATGCAGAGGTAAAATAACCACTGTACTCCTACTACAGATTCCCATTAACATATCTAAGAAATGAATCAGCAGTGTCACACTAGGAGCTCAACTTCAACTGATTATCCACCAGAACTCTGACATCTTTTCAATCATTGCTCACAGGATCATCCTCCATTCTTTAAGCAGGACCCATATTCTCTGTTCCTAGATGGCCACATTTACAATACACACTATTAAAATGCATATTGTTTGCTTGTCCTCAGTCTATCAAGCGGTCCAGATCTCATTGTGTCTGTAACCTGTCCTTAGGGTGATCAGATGTCCAAATTTTATATTGCTAGTTCTGATATTAAGGCCTTTTTTTTTGAGACACCTATTGCCCCTATCTCTGTCCTGATTTTTCACACTTGCTATCTCGTCACCCTAACTGTCCTCTTCATTATTTATCACTCCTCTGCCTTTTCTAACATCTGCAAACTTCATCAGCAGTGATCTTTTTTTCTCCCCGTATCACTGATTAAAAATGTTAAATAGTGTAGGGCATTGAATTGATGCTATGGGACCCCATTGGAAATGCACCTGTTCAGTGATGATTCCTGTTCATGCTTACATTTTTAGACTATCACTTAGCCAGCTTTTAATCAATTTAATGTGGATGTGACACTGGTCCAGAAAAAATGAAGCAAGTTTGCAGGTAGAATAGCCCAAGTCCGACCTTTAAAGATATATTAAAGGAAAATACAAATGATAATGAGGGTCATTCCTAACAAGTAAACTAGAAGTTTAATATGCAAATGTATTGTGGTGGTTATTTGATGTTGTTTACATGTTTTGTTAAAAGTTAATTATGTAGATAAACTCCTTTCCTGTTTATTACTGTTTTTCTATTGACTAAGAGGCCAAAAGTATTAACAGATGGACCTTTGGAGTAGTAACATCATTTACCTATACTACTCTTGGATGTTTAAGCAAACTGTTTGTTAATTGTCCTAATGCAGCTAATTACCTATTCCGGACGGATAGCTGTGTTAGTCTGTATACAGCAAAAGCAAAGGTGCCACAGAACTCTCAATGTAATTACTTATGCATGCCCAGGAAAATGAAGATTTTACTTCTGTAGACAATACAGATTACTGTTCTCCACTCAAAAAAATATCTGTGGATCATCTTGCTAGTTTAAATGGTCATTGCTGACTATATTGTCTGTGGAGAACCCACTAAGTAAAGATCAAATGTTGCTTTCATGAAAGCCCATCTGAAGAAGTTACCTGCAAGTTCTCACTTTGCTTCAACTGTATAGGAAGCTTCACTCAGGCCTGATCCTTTTCATCTCAGATCTGTGCAAGCATGTCAGGGACAGTTTGGATCACAAGACTGGGATCCCAGCACCAACCTGGAATCACCTGGCTAATTCTCATGGGAGAATTAGAACAAACTCTACACACAGATTACTTGGTCTTTATTTCTCTAGATTGGATTTCTAACAAAGATGCTCTAAACAAGAATCAATAACCCCCCAAAATGTTTGAGGAAATTCAGAGACTTTGCAATCTAAGAACTTCACAATTCAGCTTATCTTCTCTCTTTTCAAACTGACTTACCTGACATTTTTCTCTGTGTATGTATACTGAGCTTTCAACCATTATTCTTTTTCCTTCTTTTTTATAAACATTAGTTTAGTTAACAAACATGGGCTTTAAACTGTATGGGAGTAAGATCTGAACTGTCTATTGACATGTTTGAAAATGTATCTGCTCCTCTGGGAGCAGAACTCTTTGACATACGATGGATAAAGATGTTCAATAATCTCCATCATATTTGGCTTGGTTGTTTGGATGCTGGACAAAGGACTGGAAGTTTTAAGGAAAACTGTGTTGCTTCTGAATAGTCAGTGATATGATCAGAAGCTGTTTGTTGTTGGTTTGGTATATTTTGTGGAAGAAAAATCACCACTATTTAGGCCTTGACCTGCCCCATTCTTTGCAGCTTGCCCTGTTTAAACTATCTCAGTATGGCTCCCTTAGAGACCAACATCACAGTGTATTATGTTAATTTTAGGTCTTTTTAGTTTTTTAATCAAAATGTAGTGCAATACCGAGTTAAATGCCTTACAGAGGTCTCAGTATATCATGGCAACATTATTACATTTATCAAACAAACATGTAATCTCATCAAAAAAACATATCAAGATACTTTGACAGGATCTATTGTCCATAAATCCATGTTGATTGACATTTACTATATTACCTTCCTTTGATTCTTTATTAATCGAGTCCCATATCACCTGCTCTACTATCTGGCCCCAGATCAGTCTCAGACTGACAGGCCTATAATTACCTGAATCATCCCATTTACCCTTTTAAATATTGACAGAACATTGGAATCAGTGCAATAAAGCCTGCAGCTTTAGGTGCTTAAATACCTTTTTTAAAAATGCAGCCTTTAAGAGCCCTAAGTCATTCAGACACTTCTGAAAATTCTCCCCTGTAGGCAGTTCATCATTTTACCCTAACAATGCACAGCCCATGAATTCCCTTTACTCTTTCAAACGCAATTTTTTTACAAAACAGACATCAATCTGAAAGCTATAAACTTCTATCACTCTTTTTTTAAAATCTCAGATAAAATAAACAAACTATTTTTTTCCATGTGGTTAAAAAAAAATCCCTTCCCAGGCTGAGATTTTGAACCAAACTTCTAACCCACAGCACAGGTTTTTTTTTTTTAATGCCAAGATTTTATTATCCTATAATCCCTGAAGACTCTATAGGCCTTTATAACGGAAACACAGACTTAACTACAGAGAAATAATATTCTTATATTTAAACACGTATTTTTAATTGATGCTCTATGGGAAAATAGTTGTCATTCCCAAGTTTCCTGACACTACAACTCCTTCTATGTCAGACAACCACTTGGTCTGAAGAATAACACAAAAACCTACCAGAACAGGTGGTTTCCACAAGCAAAAGTACCTGATCTGGGAATCAAGCCAGTTTTACACTAAATCAACTTTTATTAAAAAGATGTTTTGCTTTTTAACAGTAAAAACTTCTGTCAGGGAAAAGTATTATGCCAATCTATTTCCACCCTTATCATGATGTCAGAAATGTGAAGGGGGGGGGGGGAGTGTGCAGGCGCGCGCGCGCACACACACACACAAAAGAAAGAGAAACTATAAAAGGATTGTCAGTTTGATGATATAAAATGTACACAATGAAAAGACACTGCAAATCAGTTTAATCAGCATTAGAAAATATTCATTGATCAATAAACCCACACAAGACAAATAAAATACACAATATTATGCCCCCACGACTTAAGAAGACTACTAAGGTGTTTTGTTTACTCATAAGCTGAAAACTTTGCCTCTTTACACAGAAATATTGCCCTTTCTCTCACAACCTAAGGCTCTGCTTATTTGTGGCCTGATTCTGCACCACACCTCATTATATGTTTGGCCATTGACTTTAATGCATCAACTGTATAAGCTGTAGCAGGCACTGCAAGTTACTCTGAGCCCTCTGTGACTTGACCATGCACATCCACCTGCAGGATCAGAGCCTTTCCTAGTACCTTCACATAGTGGGCCCCATCTTCCGTCCTACGGGTCTTGTAAAGCCACTCACAGCAGGAAAACGTGGGTCTGAAAGGAAGTATTTTATACCCACTCTGTTCCCACCTAATATGACACCTAAATGACTACACGAAATGCAAGACAACAGAGAATCTGGTCCTTTGTATATGCACAGGTTGGGTTCAAAAGCAATTTAGGTACTCCAGCTCCCACTGAATTTAAATAGGTTTTGCACGCCAAACTCATTTGGGGCTTGTCTACATGAAGATTTAGCTCACAGAAAGCAGGTGTGTGAATCTATCCTACATTAGGCTGCCACAGATTAACTGTCCATCTGGATCCTGATTACTCACATTAACAATTTGCTACCATGCTTTGATCTACCTCACTTTGAAATGGGACAACACCAGTGCACACTAACTGTTAGTGCACATCAGCAGTGTCTACACAGAGAGCTAGTGCACAGCAAGCTAATGAAAGGCAGATTTACAACCCTGCCTGCTGCAACCTAAATGTTTGTGCAGACGAGCCCTTAGATGCCTTTGAAAAGCCCAGCCTTATATTTCTGGTCCAATTTACTCACAGTTGCAGAGTCCCAGAAGACAATGGGTCTATTCACATACAGTGAGTGGATCTTGGCATTTAAAAAAATATCAAGTCCATGTGGGTAAAAACATCTTTCAGGCTCACATAAAAAAAGTTCCTATGAGCCAGAACCATGAACATATAGACTGCTATATAAATAATTATTACTATTATTGTAATGAAAAGCCACAGTTTACATGGCTCTTTCTTTGACTACTCGCGACACAGCAAGTAGATGCAAAATACAGCTGAAAATCAAAATAACTGCATACACAGTTCAAAACAAAAATTAGCCAAGTAAATATAGTTCCTGCAGCGTTAATTAAAAAGCAAAAACCAAACAAACAAAAAGACAAATTGAAAACCAAAAACAAACTCTACTGATCTTCAAGCTGCTTAGCAGTATCACACTAATTTTGACCTGAGCACATTGCTGTGTCAAACTGAATTCATCATTTGCCAACAGTTCCAAAGCAGTGGTATGAGAGTTTACACAATTATTTTTTCTATATCAAACACCAGGGAAAGTCACAGACTCATTCACTCCTGCAAGAAGAGTAAAACACAGTCATCATAAAGCAGCACATCAGAATAGATCAGCTGAAGAAATAAACAGAACTAGGCTCCTGCTCTCAAAAATAATGTTATAGGTATATGTTTTTTTAACACTAGGTATCTCATCTGTATTATAATTCCATCGCCCAGTCTAAGGGCTTCTACACAGGGATACTCAGGAAAGTTAAACCCAATGAATTTTTAAAGTGCATTAATTAAACACATTTAATGTCTGTGGAGAAACTCTTATTCAGCATAATGTGGCCTTAATTTGATTTATCTTAAGTCCACTTTCAAAGTCCACTTTTATTCTGAATAAGAGTGTCGGCAAAGGGATTTAACTAATCCACTTCAAGTTCACACCTTTATTTAATTCAGATTAATTTTTACTGAGACATTGTCCCTGTGTAGACAAGGCCCAAGAAATGAGACATTTTCAGAAGATAATGTCCTCAGAAATACAGACAAAATTGTGAGCAGTACTTTGCCATTCTGTAATCTGGAAGGGACTCTTTAGACCAGTGGTTCCCAACATTTTCGAGTATGAGGACCCCTTTTTAATGTCAAAAAATGTTGTGGACCCCACATAATAATAGTTGTTAACAGGGACTGACTGCAGGCAGTGGTGCTACACAAGGGCAGTGGAGGACCTGGCCCCCCACCTGCTCCCAAGGGGTGTGGACATATCCAGGGTGAGGCTGCTCACAGCAGGTAAATCCAGGGGCGTCGCTGGCACATGGCACATGGGGCTTGTGCCCCCAGTCCCAGCGCCAGTGCCCTGAGTCCTGGCGCGGCCCCTGCCTCTCCCAGACCCATCTCCCACTGGAGATCCGGGGCCAGGTCACCCACGGCCGTGGCTGCCACTTCCAGCCCCGTCCGAGGCCAGGCCACCCACAGTGGCAGCTGCTGCTCCCTGCCCTGTCCGGATCCAGGCTGGTGGAGGCAGGTGCCCGAAGCCAGACCAGGCCCATGCACAGAATCGGGGCCAGGGGCTTGGTGCCCCGGGTCCCTCCTCGGGGCAGTGACACTTCTGGTAAATACAATTAATTTATTCAATAAATTTTAGAGCCCTCTCCAACATATCTCTCTGGCCGGCAGCAGCCAGGGCCGGATTGGGCCCAGCCTGCCTGCCAGCTAGATGTATTCACAGACCCCTTGCAATAACTCCATGGACCCCCAGGGATCCCTGGACCACAGGCTGGGAACCACTGCTTTAGACCAATCTTTCCTGTCTTGTCTCTAGAGAAAGTCAAAATAATAAGATCCACAAGGTTAGCAAATAATACTGGGGTAATCCTAAGCACTGCAGGCTGGTCAAGAGAAATTTGGAGCCCTGGTATATCATGCTAATTGCTTCCTGCACTTCCCATTTCACTTTATTCACAAAGACATTACAGATTTTGGGGACCTTATCTTAGGGTCCCTGCACAATTACCTCTCCCCTCTTCCCCTTTCTTATCACCCCTTGTTATTCACATTAATCTCACTGATTTCAAAGTGTGTGGGGGTACTGCAAGTGACTGGAACAACAGTATGAATAAGCTGTTTCCAATGCCATGATCCACATCTCTAACAAAAGGTTCAGGGCTAGTCTTCACTGAGGGTAGCATGTTTGTCACTGTCAGTTCAAACTTCCTGGTCAACTGCTCAGGTCTGTGAAGACCTGCTCAGGCAATCAGGAAATCGATCCCTGAACACCATCCCAGCAACTGTGGTAGCACTGAGTCAAAGGGGGGACCCTCCCTTTGGCAGCACAGTGGATGGGCTGGGAGTAGGGAAGTCAGACACAGATACACAAGTTATTTTAAGCAACTTGCATATCTCCATTAGACCATTGCTGAAAAAGGTAGGATGTGTAGACTTGCCCCAAACTGGAAAGCCAGATATTTACCCTAGAGGTACAGAAATAACTGGAATATGCTCCACAACTATTACTCCAATTTACTGAATTTGTAGATTTGTCTAAACTTATTTTTCCCCACTGAACAGAGAAATGCAACTTAACTAGAGCCTTCTTGATACACATGTACAGTACGTTCTGTGCTAGGCTAAAGAAATTGTTTTCTGCTTTGTTGGGGGGGGTAGGCAGGAAGGGGTTGCCATAGGTGTCTGAATTTAAATAAAACTAAAAACAGGTTCTAACCAATACCAGGAGTCTAACTAGTTCATGTTTATTAGACTTTTTAAGCATTTATACTGAGTTAACATCTAGCATGACCTCTACCCAGCACTGGTCCCACTGAGCGAGGTGCTGTACAAATATTTGACAAATGACAGTCTCTCTTTTTGTAACAGACCAGCACAGAACACTGAACTTGCAAACAGCAGGCTAGTAACTGTTGTTCTATAGGCAGGAGCCATGGATAAAGTCTATCTTCCAATCACATGAAGAAAAGTGGGTTAATTAGTATAACAAGCAGGGTAAGTGTTTAACCAAATGACTTCCTGTGAATGTTAAAATACACCTTCAACTTTCTGACATGTTCTTCCCTAGTGTACCTTGCAGAAGGCCAGGGAGTTCCACCAAGACCCAGTAATCCTCCCTCTAACTAAAAGATACAGTCCTTTAAAATGCTATAAAATGGATGAAGTGTTCTCTTAAAAAAACCAACGACCTCCAGAAAATTGTGATTTGAATCTTTTCACCTTACACAACACTCTGCAACACAACCGTATGGAAAAAATATCTGAAGAGTGGCTGCTTCAGTGTTTTGACAAGTGTCAGTGCAGTATATACGAACATGCTGGTTAAAACCAAGTGTTCACCAGAGTAATTTTGCTGCGACATGTGGGCAGGCGGCTGAATGACTTGTGGAGTTCTCCAACTGGTTTCTGTGCACGTGGTCTGGATGGTAAAACACGACTTACAGAAGTGTGACAAGAAAGCTCAGTTATGAAGGTGACACAGGAAATGACACTTCTGCCTCTAGCCAGAAAACTCTTCATGCTGCGTTTACACCCTTAGCAATTATGTGGCATGTCTGTTCTTTTTCTTGAGAACAGAAGCAAAGTATTCTTAAGAATCAGGAACGCCTACTTTATGTTCTTCTCCACCCACCCTTCTCTGGCAGCTGGTCTCATATTTTGTAATGTCTGTGTTGAAAAACCTGTACCACATAGCTCTAGGGCTTCTGAGAAAGTCTAAGCAGTCTAACCACACTCTGATTTAGGGCCTGTTTCTGATCCCACAGAAGGCATTGTCCTAGTGACCAAAAAGGGAAGGCAGACCCCTAAGTCAGCAAATCAAGGGGACTTCTCTTATGCCTAAAATGAGGCATGCACTTTTTTACACTGCTGAATTAGGACTTTAGTATGGAATAATATGGTTAACTTGATGATTTTTCTTTTACAGATGACACAAAACCAATGGACTGAGGGGCTTAAGATGTTAGGGCATTGTACACCTAATAAAGGGGAAATATCCTTTAACTCAAATTCTACTGAAGAATTACTACACCCCAAAAAAATTGACCAGGGAGCAGAAAGGGGCAGCAGTAGCCTTCTGGAATGCCACCACCTCCAGCAGAACCTTTTCTGCTGCCACTCCAAAGAGCTGGGAGTACAGATTTGCTTAAAAAGAGGTGGGATCAGAATCCACTTGCAGCGCCTTCCTTTGAGGAAGTAAAACTAACCAACTTGTCCATATATTCTGTGGAATCCTCATATATTCTGTCGAGTCTTCTGAAAACTCCACTCTCAAGAATGATTTCTGGGCAGATGCCAGCAGGAAGACAGTGTGGTACCAAGTAGCCAGAGGAGAAATGCAGACACCCATACAAATGCACCCATCCTCAATTGGGTGAGGATACGATTCCCTCCTTGGATGCAAGAGCCTCCTTAAGTCTGATAGGTCACACTGCCCTTCTCCTGCCCCTAAAAGGACAATAAGGCAGAGATTCTATATGTCAGGGGTGGCCAAACTTATGGAACTCAAGAGCCATAAAAGTTGATTATTAAACCTTTAAGAGCCGCACTGAGGCATATAGCCATATACTTTTACCTACTCCAAAACTACTAAGTTTAAAATTCATTGCACACTTTAATTTTATCATAAAAAGAGGACAAATATTGATCCTACTCATGTCAGATTCTAATAATTACTTAAGGTTACTGTGAAAATTAGGCCTATACAGTAAAAACTTAGCTGCTGCTTGATGTAGAAGACCGCAGGCTCGTGGCGAGTTTTTAAAAATCCCAACCATGCTGTGCTTCTTCCCACCATCTCGACACCCTCCTGAACTCCTAGGCTGGGGCTGTTTTCCTAAATTGATTTTCTGGTGTTCTTCCGGGAGACACAATTTTTCATTCAGAGAGCCACATGTTGCTCCTGAGCAACAGTTTGGCCACACCTGCTATATATTGACAATCCTGGAATCTTTTGTTCCTTCATATGGATATCCCTGGGCAGGTGACACATTTTTGCTCCAATGCTTTAAAAATGATCTGTGTGCTATTTTAAATGCTGCTTGTATATATAAAAAAAAAAGTAGAATCAAATGGAATATCCAAGTTTTTTACAGCATTTCTAAATAAATAAACAGCATAACACTACAGTGCATGAGCTAGACCAGGAGTCTCAAACTCAAATCATGACAAGGGCCACATGAGGACTAGTACAGGGTCGCATGAGTACTAGTACGTTAGCCCAAAGGCTGCACCACGGCAACCTTTTCATACAATGATATTTCAAATACTTGTAACAATAGTGTCATTGCAGACCACTGGAAATAGCTTTAGGGGCCATATGCAGCCTATGGGCCGCATGTTTGGGACCACTGAGCTAGACAGTATCCAGGCATTTATATCTTCTAAAAGCTTGACTATTGCATCATATTATACCTAGGACTGAACATGCTGACCCTGAAAAGCCTCCACTTAGGTTAGAAAGCCAACTACTTAACAGCAAAGGTTATCTAGTGCCTAATCCAAAGCCAACAGACATTGATTTTGCTCTGTTGGTTGAATCTAATGGGCTTTGGATCCAGCCCTGAGAATATGTCATCCATCCAGCTTGTCCACCTACTACAATGGCTTTCCACTGATTTGAACTCAAATCCAAGATTTGGTTCTGTAAGCAACCGGTGTCTCCGGCAGGGCGCCTCCTCCTGGTGGTTCAGGACAATTAGCCTGGGATGGAGATCCTCCAAGTAGCCAGAACTTTGCTTCTGGCCCGGCCTCTTGGCCAATCGCACATACAAAGAGTCAGTAGCCCCCAGGTCCTTTTCTACGGTGCTGCTATTTAGCTGATTGCTTCCAAGCCTCTAGCAGTGCATGGGGTTTTTCCGTGCCAAGTGCAGAACTTTGCACTTGTCCTTGTTGAACCTCATGAGATTTCTATTGGCTCACTGCTCCAATTTGTCTAGGTCTCCCTGAATCTTGTCCCTCCCCTCCAGCATGTCTACCATTCCCCCCCAGCTTGGTGTCATCCGCAAACTTACTGAGTGTGCAGTCTATCCCATCATTCAGATCATTAATGAAAATCTTGAACAGAACTGGGCCCAGGACCAACCCCTGGGGCACACCACGCCTTACTGGTTGCCAACTAGACATGGGGCCATTGATTCCTACATGCTGAAACAGTTGATCTAGCCAGTTCTCTATCCACCTTACAGTCCACACATCAAATCCATATTTCCTTAACTTGCCGATGAGAATGCTGTGGGAATCCATATCAAAAGCCTTGCTAAAGTCAACATATATCACATCAATGGCTCTTCCAGCATCCACAAATCCAGTTATCTCATCATAGAAGGTGACGAGGTTGGTCAGGCACAATTTACACTTGGTGAATCCATGCTGACTGTTCCTGATCACTCTATTTTCCTCCAAGTGTTTCAGGATGGATTCTTTGACAACCTGCTCCATGATTTTTCCAGGGATTGAGGTGAGGCTGACAGGTCTGTAATTCCCTAGATCCTCTTTTCTGCCTTTCTTGAAGTTAGCCACTATATTTGCTTTTTTCCAGTCCTCCGGCACCTCTCCCATTCGCCACAAGTTTTCAGAGATAATGGCCAGCGGTACTTCTATCTCATTGGCCAACTCCCTCAGCACCCTTGATGCAGTTCGTCCATCCCCATGGACTTGTGCAGATCCAGCTTCTTTAAGTAGTCTCTAACCTGACCTTCTGTCACCAAGGGCCTCTCTTCTTCTCTCCAATCTGCCATACCCAGTGTAGTGGGCTGGGAGCTGGCCCTCACTGTGAAAACTGAAGTAAAAAAAGCATTGAGAACTTCAGCTTCTTCCTCATCCTCCATCACGAGGATACCTACCCCATTCAGTAAGGGACCTCCACCATCCCTGATCCTCTTCTTTTTATTGACATACTCGTCAAACCCCTTCCTGTTATCCTTCACATCCCTTGCTAGCCACAACTCCAATTGTCCTTTGGCCTTTCTGATTTTATCCCTGCAATCCCAAGCAGTATCCTTATATGCCTCCTTGGTCATCTGTCCAAGCTTCCGCTTCCTGTAAGCTTCCTTTTTATTCTTTAGCTCAGTGCAGAGTTCTGTTAAGCCACACTGGGTGCCTTCCACATTTGCTGTTCTTTCTGCTCATCTGAATGGTATCTTCCTGTGGCCTTAGCAGGGTTTCTTTAAAATGCAGCCAGGTCTCTTGGACACCTTTCCCCTTCAGATCAGCCTCCCCAGGGATCCTGTCCATCAGTTCCCTGAGGGAAGTCAAAATCTGCTTTTCTGAAGTCCAGGGTCTGTGTTTTGCTTCTTTCCTTTGTTCCATTAATCAGCACTTTAATTAATCTTGAACTCTATTATCTTATGGTCACTGCTGCCCAGGTTGCCATTCACTTCTCCTTCCCCAATCAATTCTTCTCGGTTTTGTGAGAGGTGCAAGGCCCCTAGTTGGTTCCTCCAGCATTTGTACCAGAAAGTTGTCCTCAACACTCTCCAAAAACTTCCTGGATTGCCTGTGCACTGCTGTAGGTCTTTAATAGGTCTTTTCTTGGCTTTAGATTCTAGAATTGTTAAAGCATCAAGGTTATCATTCCAATGCATCTTCACAATATGCATATAAATTATTTATATTTGAGTGTCCCATTGCATTGTTGTATGTATTTTGTTTTAGTGCTGAAAGATAATCTTCACAATTTCTTTTCTATTTTTAAATATTGTTTGCTGGTACCAAGTTGCACTCACTCAGCAATCTAAAACTTCACACTTAGGGATCTTCTGTAGATACAGATGAATGGCTATTGTCCAAGTGAAGTGAATGTAAAACACAAAAGGGATTATATTCACCCACCAACAACCCTGCAAAATTTAATAAAATGACCCTGACTATAGCAGGGTAATTACGTTTCACTGGAAAATTCCCATGGTGATGGCTTTGGTGAATCAATTGAATTCTTTCATTACATGCTGCTGCTGTTTGTTCTCAGCAATATGGTTCCACTATTAGGCCCTAATCCTGCAAGCAATTATGCATAAAGTCCCATTCAACTCAGTGAGGCTACATATGTGCCTAATGTTACTCACATGTGTGTTTGCAGGATGAGGGATTTAGAGAGATTTTTGGGGAAAGAAAATACAACATCTGTTCACTTCCATTCTGGAAAATTCTTGTAGAATTTAATAGAGATGAAACCAACAGAACTCTCCAGACTTTACTGTAAAATCCTATGAAATTTAATAGAGAACGGTATTCCTTCTACAGCTTTTCTAAAGCAACCTATGGAACTGTAGGGCAGGCAATGTCCCCTCTAATGTTTTGTAGGCTGTGTGCACAAAAATTTCTTTGGTACAAATTTTCAGAACTGGTGTGCAAATTTGTGTGCACCCCAGTGAGCGTGGTCCAACTTGTGAGCGCAACAAAGCAAGTGTGTAGGATGCAACTAATATATTTATTTTGGCACGGTGAAGGGAATGATATTATAAATTACAAAACCTTATTTGAAACATGCTACTTGAAACAGCTTTCTTAAAGTAGCATAAAAATATTCACACGGTTGATTTTTTTTTTGTGCGTGCCTTATTTTGGTGTGTGCGCATGTTTCACAACCTGTGTGCGTGCGCACATATGCACAGCTTAGAGGGAACATAGAGGCAGGGATATAATTCTCTAGTATGTTCTAAATGTTGTTTTAAAACTGTTACAGAAAAGCATCTATACTATAGTCTACAGAACTTTTCCATAATCCTCAATCTCCTTCACCCCAGCTCTCCCACACTAAAGAAAGTGCTGAGTCACAGCTCAGTACTCATCAACAGAGGATTTAAAGTAAATCGTTATATGTCTCCAGCAGACGTTTGAAAATATGAAAGCTGCTTGCTAAGAATAAAGCATAGGATTAGCCCAGCCGGACTTCTTCCAATATCACAGCTGACATTTTATAAAGATGTACTTTTCTTTCTGACAAATGGCATACTTATGCTGGTTGTCCTGGTAAAAATCAAATGGTCAAAAAGAAAATTAAATCAACTCTTCTGACTTTTTATTTTTAAACAAATACCTTTGGAACACTGACTGTTTTGTGCACACAAGCTATGGAAAAATGCCATCACTGAATGAAATCTACAATTCTAAAAAAGCAATAAATGCTAACTACCTCTTAGCTAGCCGACCAGCATGCATTTCCCTTTACTTTATATCTAATAAAAAGCTATGAGGTAATTGTTACAAACTTATCACCTGGTTCCTTTGGGTGACTGGTTTCTGAGAGTGCCCTCCCATTGAAGAAAACAGCAAAACCTCTCATTAACTTTAGCATGAACATGATTGGGTTGATAACTTACCAACTATTTTCTAAAATTTCACCCAGGCAAAAAATATAGTCATTAAATTGCAGTTATGTTTGTTCACGTACGGCAACTGAATAAAAGATTATGGTTATAAACAGATGTTAACATCTCTGAAAGTCTGGAAATTCAAAGAGACAAAGTGTTCGAGATAGTATCTTTGATAAGACCAACTTCTGTCAGTGAAAGAAACAAACTTTCGAAACCAACTTCTGCCAGTGAAAGACCAGCTTTTGAGCTTCACGGAGTGAGTTTCTTTCACCAATGGAAGTTGATCCAATCAGTGATATTGTTCTACCCACCTTCTCTCTCATGTCCTGGGACCAACGGCTTTGTCTACATTGCAGAGCACTTTCAAAAAAAAGCTTTTTTTGGAAAAAGTATTTTGAAATAAAGTTGGAATAATTATCCCAAAATAACTTTTTTCAAAAATTCTATATCAGGGAAAGAGTTTGGGGACAGCTCTTTGTGCTGAAAAACCATGGCTTTTTTATTTTCCAAAAAAGAAAGTCCACACTGGACTTTCTTTTTCAAAAAAAAGAGAGCCAATGAAAGAGATAGGCAGGCTTTTTTGAAAAGAGCCATCGCCATCTCCGGCAATGGCTTTTTCCAAAAAAGCTCTCTTGATAAAGGTTTTTTTCTAAAAACTAACCGGGTTTAGCATTTTTGAAAAAGCACTTCAATATTCTGAGATACTGGAGTACTTTTTTTGCAAGAGCTAAAGCCGACCTTTTCTTTCAAAAAAAGCCTTTTTCAAGACAGCGTTTTTTGAAAAAATGCCATTGCAGGACGCAGCAATAGCTCTTTTCGAAAAAGCCTACCTATCTCTTCCATTGGCTTTTTCTTTCACAAAAGAAAGTCAGGTGAGGACTTTCCTTTTTGGAAAAAAAACAGCCATGGTTTTTCAGCAAAAAGAGCTGCCCATGAACTCTTTTCCCGATATAGCATTTTTGAAAAAAGTTATCTTGGGATAATTACTCCAAATTTATTTCAAAATATTTTTTCCGAAAAAAATGTAGATGAAGCCAACATGTCTACAACAACACTGGAAATTCAAAATCATGCTAAAGTTTAAATTCTGACAATTTAAAGTTTATGCTTCCATTTCTGCTTAACACTGATGCACAGTGGAGTTCGAATGTGGCTTGTTCCAGTTTGTCCTACCCATAGCCAGACAAACCAAGTTAGCCAACACTTTAAATGGAGGCATGCCTAAACCAATTTTAAAAGCTGTTCCCCAACAAAGAGCAAACACCACAGTGAAACAGGTCTTTTTCTACTTAGCAAAACAAAATGCTGGTGTTAACTGCAGCAGTTAGACTAAGAATCTCACATTACTCCCAAATCTGTTTAGGTCATCAATACTCGTCAGCCCTAGCAGAATCTAGCTCCCTCATTATTGCACCAAGTTGACGCAGTAATACAAATAATCATCACCAACAGAAATGAGAGGAAATAAGTTGCCTGGTCTCAGCCTAGTTCCACTATGGATGTTTTCACTCCACATACCAGAATCACCACATAATTTGATACAAGAGTGTCTCTGTGAGAGAAGAACAAGAGCAGAATGCCAAGAGGCTTGTATGTTAGGCCTGAGGTAAACAGACATAGACTGGAGGTGTCAAAAACATAAAACCCTAGCACCATTCCACAGCAATGTGACTATTCCCAGCACTGTGTCCTACCCTTTCACAGCATTGGTATACTTGGTGCTGCCCTGTTAGTGGGGAATTTCTAATGAAACTGGTGAATTTTTCCTCTTTTCCTTTTCTTCCAACTAATGTCTATCTTCACTTAACATAAAGGCAACTGAAAGACTCCCACTGACATCAGTGGGCTTTGGATCAGGCCTCATGACTCTGATCAAGCAAGGAACTTAAGCATGTAAGCAGACCCAGTTAACCTCTTACTTAGTCAGGAGAGCAGCAGCAACCCTCTATTTTGATTTGCAAAGCCACACACAATTACAACACAGCTCATCCCAACATCTTCTGCTCACATTGGCTATGTCTACACTTAGAAAAATTAATTTGAAGTAGTTAATTTGAAATAGCTACTTTGAATTTAAATCAAAGTTATTATTTTGAATTAGCATTAATTCAAAGTTATATTTCGAATTAGGAGTCGAGCGAAGACTCTCTAATTCGAAATAAAGTGAGCTTTATTAATTTGAAGTAGAGAGTCTTCATTAGATTCTCTAATTTGAAGTAGCTGAAGGCAGGGAAAAGAAAAGGCAAATTAGTTTGAATTAAGCCTATTCTGCAGCTTAAAATGATTTAATTCAAACAAATAACTTCGAAGTAAGTGACATTTCAAAGTAAAAGGAGGTTTTATTATTTCGAATTAGCGATTCCTTATTTCCACTTAATTCAATATAATAAAATGCCTCCTTGGCCAGGCAATAAGTTATTTTGAATTAAGCTTCCTTAATTCGAAATAACTTGTAAGCGTAGACATAGTCATCGTGTGGATGCGCTACAGGGACGGCAACTCTTTCCGTCAGCAGCTTTTGATTTAGTAGCAGGAGTACTGATAAGGGGAGAAGATGGGATCGCTAATCTGTTCTCTACGTGTGCTTTCTCTGTGCCCTTCTGCACTCTTCCCCAGCCTGGTTCACCATTCAACAATTTCTGTGCTAATGAACACCTACCCCTCTAAAAGCAAAAGCTGCCTGCACTAGACATCATCTGCAAGGAACTGCCCTAATTGTTTCTTTGGCCATTTGCATTTTAATTCTAGTTCCAAGACAGCTGGACCCCTCTTTGAAAAACAGCAGAACAAATGCTTAGCTCCCACCCCCAACCTTACCATCCAAAAGCTCATTGCTGCTGTGACTGTTTGAACTGGAGAAAGATACTACCAAGGTAGGACAAAAGGAATCCTGGTTTCTCTGGGCAACAAGCTGCAGATGTGAGTGTGTTTGCCTTAAGTAATGGTAGTAGGTTATAAGAACTTGAACCTCTGAAATGAGAAAGAGTACAAGGGTGTTAAAGGGATGGACCAGATCATCCATACAGGCAGGAATTTTTCATATTTATTGACCATGTGGTATGTTACTGAACATAACTTTTTTTTTCTTTTTAATAAAAAGCCCCAAAACAAAGAGTCTGGTAATTTACAAATAGGTTAGTTGCACCACTAAATACACAAGCAAAGGTTTCAAAGCAGACAGTGAACTTAAAAACATATGCACACTACATTTGGATCACTGCAAATATCATTTCACTTTGACTGTGAAATGCTAGATGCATTTTAAGCAATGTGAACATCCTTAAATTTTAGGAGCAATTTCTGTCCCATTTTTTGGTTTCAATGGGGCTGCAGAGGACATAAATCAGGAGTGAATTTAACTGCAGATTTCCACAGCCGGCTATTCCAAAACCAAGTGCAAAATATTTATTGCCACAGCAGATGTCAAAATTAATCAGGCTCCGCATATTAAACTCTGCATTACAGGAGGGTGGGGTGTTTTTAATTTGTGTTTATTGACATTTTAGAGCAAAGCATATTCTCTACAGAGAAAATTAAATAAATATACACACTAGAGGGTAGTCCATTAGTAAAAGCAGTAACAGTCTTTTTTTCCAGAATGACCCACTCCTGCTTCCCACTGAAGAGATTTCCCACTGGCTTCAAGGAGTAAGGGTTCAGGACCTTTATATCATTTATAGGTCTGGTGCCTCTGAACCTTCACTAGTCAAATATATAGTTTAGAGTGAAACTGAGAAGACAAATGAGTGCTATGATTATGTAGAGAAGTACAGCAAAAGTGTCCCAGTGGATACTGTCACAATTCAGGCAATGGGATAAATTCCACCCATTATCAATCAGCTGCTGAAAGCAAGAGTGGTCTTGACTGCTATGGGATAGTATTAAACTGTCTGTTTAGCAGATGCACAGTATTATTTTCTGTTAACAGCAGAATAATAGTAATGTAGCGACCCTTTCAAGCTTCCCCAAGTTGCTTCACACTGTTTCAAAAAAAGGGTAACCATTGTCAGATACAGCCACAGGATTACCATGGTCTATTTATTTTTAAAACCCATGAAACAGAAAAAGTCTAGATTATGCCTTTCAGGCCACAGCCCTGGGTAGGACTGCAGTGCAGTGCCGTGCCATACAAGTAGGTAAGTAACACTACCAATGATATCTCTGAGAAAATGTTTTTTATCTATTGATCTCAAAAGTGTTTTGCAAAGGAACTCTGTCTCATTATAGCCTTTCTACAGATGGGAAAACTGAGAACAGAGAGGTGAAGTTGCCTACAAGGCCAGTAGCAGAGCCAGGAATAGAACCCAGATCTTCAGATTCCCACTCCAGTGTTCTACTTACAAGGTCACCCAACAAAACTGTTCCTATGCCACATGACGTATCAGCCATTAGGCCCCACATCTCCTCCTCTCCCCAGGGGAGGGGCACAGACAGATCATACTTGCTCAGCCCTAAATCCAGGGTTTATAGCTGTGTACAGTGTGAAAGTTGGGGAGGTAGACTTCTTGAGTCTCTTCTCCACCTCCTTTCTCCACTCAAGGACCAAGCACAATCCAGATTTATAATTTTGCTGTCTAAAAGCTAGGTGTGAACCTGCTTCTGACATGGGTGAGCAACTATTTCCCCCCATCAGGAAGTGACCGATCAGCAATGTAAGAGACTCACAAGCTGGCCCTCAGAGTCCACACAATCCTTGTTTTCCAAAGAGTCGTAACAATGACAGCATTTAAAAATACCCAGAGCTCATCCTTTCAGTCACAGGTGCCTTGGGAGAAAAAAGAATTACAAGATGGAATGTTGCCCCAAGAGGCAAGGTTAAACATACATAAATCACAGCATACAATGGATGAATCCACCTCATCAAGGGTCCATGTCAGAATGTTTCTCTGCGCAGCACAAGTAAATGGTCAGAGAAATGCACATAATGCTGGTCACCTCTTTGAGAACATGGGCTCCCTGTTATTGTTATCGCTTGCAGCTTCTCAGTTCTCCCCAGCCAACCTGACGCTGCTACCCTGAGCTGCTTTGTGAATCTACCTGAAATGCAAGGTCTCTTTCTTTATGCACAGAAAACACTGTTCCCACCTAGTACTGTAATCATCCCCAAGCCATAACATTTCAAGTAGCTAATTCAGATGCCAGCTCAGACCTATCATTCAGTCCTTTGTCCTCTAAAAATAACTTGGGTTTAATTGCAACTGGCTACAATTTTCTAATTCTTTATGACCCCAAACCTCTAAAACCATTACCAGAGACAGCCACAGTAATCCTCAATGAAGGTGTGAGTACAATACAGCATGCTACTAGCCATCTGGTTGCCAGGTGCTTTCTGGCTTAGCTTCTGTCTCACACAACTATACTCCCCACTCTCATAATTCCAAGAAAGGCCCTTTCCACATCAAGACACTCCTAGAGCCACTGTCCTTTTTCAAATGACACGTTCTTGTAGGCTAGTCAGCTGCTTTGCAAGGCTCACAGCAGAGAGTGTTGAAGAGCAAACGGCACAGGGCCCTACCATAACATATGCACCTCTGATCAACAAACCTTTCCATTTATTTTCTTTTGTTTCTAGGAAAGCAGATCAGATGTGACTATTCAGTTCAATCTTATACCAAGTTCCTCAGTCACAGCTCATGAGAGAAGAGTGATGTATATTAAGGCAGATCAAAAAAAAATTATGGACAAGATCCTTAGCTGGTATAAATCAATAACTTTAAGAGACCTGTGCTGATTTTCGCCAGTTGAGGAACTGGCCCATCTTTTGCCATTAACAGATATTATCAATTTGTTCAGGATTCTTAGCATAAGGGAACATAAATCCCATCCCTAGAGAACAACAAAGGAATCACCAGATTGGATCAGATGTTTGGTTCAGCTAGGACAGTAATCTGTCTCTGACAGTGATGCTGATGAGGAGGAGGTTACACAAAATCTCACAGTACAGTTATGGGATAACCTGTTTCTTTTTCACATCTTGGATGGAACACGGTGGGCTACTCAATGATGTAACTGTCTACCCATGTCATTAAAGGGTAGCTTGGAGACAGCAACATTAGACCAGACAAATTGTGCGTCACCCTTCACTGCACTTGGAGGAGAAAGCAGCCTTCTCCAAGTACAACTCTTGGTTACTGAATTTTTAATCCTTATTATAACAACTCTTGATATCCACAGTACCCATCTTTTATGGTCTCATTACACATAACTCAACAAGCTTTTCCCATACAAGTCCTGCTGACAATGTTAATGGGAGTTTTACATGTACACGAGAATTAGGCATATCAGAATGGAGATTCCTCCTATGGATCTCAGAAGGAGCATTTTGCCACATACTGAGGTCGATGAAAAGCCGGACGATATTGGGGCCCTATTCTGTCGCCTGCATGCAAGACCTTGAGTTAGCAGGCTCAAAGGGAACAAAAACACGCTGGCTCTCCCTAGAGAAGAAATTGAAGGAGCTCCTACCTACAGATGGATTTAATTTGCATGAACACTACTTTTTTCCAGGGAGTTCCCAAAGGTGTGCATGACTGTATAATTTGCTGTTTCTTTGTATTCTGGTCTTAGGAACAGAAATTGGTTATGCAAAAGAAAGGATGTATTTATATATTAGATTGTAAAAGATATACTGAGAGGAAACCTGGATACCCTAACCTAACCTCGTGAACTCAGATCGGCTAAGGAGAAGACACCTCTGTAAAAACCAGGCAGCTTGGGGCCCCAAGGGCCAATAGAAAACCCACTGGGAATTTTTCTATTGATTTCAGTGACTTTCGATCAGAACCAAAGTGGCTTAGCTAACCTACAGTAAGAGTCACTGTCAGATGAGGGATCTGATCACAGGAATCCCTTAGTGCCAAACCTGTGTTTGGTCTAGTAGACCGCACTGCCTATCATGTTACACAACAGCCTTATTCATGATCAGAAAGCACAAGGAATACTCAGCAAGAGAGCTGCTTCTAATTCCAAAGGCAGGTATGACAGGAGACTATCACAGTTGTTTTGGAATAGGTATGCAATTCCATTACTTGCTCTTATTTGTGTTGAATTTTCCACAAAGCTGTGCTTCAATTCAAAATTAGGCTAAGTCTATATGTTGGTGTGAACTAGAGAACTTTCAGTGCACAACAGCAGCGTGTGCAAGGACAAATTAGTGCACAACATTTTGGTGCCCTTTTGAAATCAAACCCCTGCAAATGTGTATTGTTGCACTGTGAAGGCATTTCTTAGTGACTAAAACCTGAAAAGCATCCAAGGGACAGGATGAAGGCTTGAATGTAACAGAATTTAAATTAGCCTCAACCTGTACTGTAATTTTAAAAAATCTCTTGAGGGTGGGGGGTTTGAAGTCCAAACAATGTGAATCCAAATTGGAACTAGGCCATATATTACTGAGAAACATTAAGCAGTGACCTAAGGGTTGGGATCCCTTATGTTTGTGGCTTTACTCGCTTGATTATGTGCACATGGTGAAACCTCTTAGAAATAAAAAAAGTTTCTGCCCAAGATTCCTTCTTTTGCAATCCAGGAAAATTCTCCAAAGACCCATTCATCGGTTTAGTAAATACACCTTGTTCTGTGTTGGTTGTCACTTACATAAGTTTGGCTTGTAAACCATGTCTTGCCGCAATTAAGTGTGATAGAGAGAAACTCTCCCCCCCCCCCCTCTCACACACACACACACACACACACACACACAGGCAAAATTAAAGCGGTACATTAATTACAAAAAGAGCTGAAGTTTTGTATAGGGATCAGTTCAACGGGAAAAAAGCAGACAGCTGCTCCTTTATCTCAAGTATACAGCACTCCCTGAGAATCCTGGAGATGTAAATTCTACTCCCACTGTTGAGTCAACTCTGAAAACAAACATATCAATTGATGATCAAACATCTATGCCCAGAGCCAGCCAGTTTTTGAGCTGAAAAGATAATCTGTGCATAAGACCTCTTCTACTGCCTTAAAAAGATTCATTAAAAGCTCATTTGCCCCCTAGAGAAAACCCAACTCTCTCCCTAGAGTCAGAAAATGGAAAAAGCCACTGAGAGTTGGCTGGTATAGACACAAGACTAGACTATTTTAAAATAAACCTCAAAAGAAAAGGTAGGTGATGCATCCCATCATACAGTGCAGAATGTAGAAAATCTCAGGAGGGATAGAAAGATGACTGTGTCAGAAAACCCTCCTGCTTCTCCCAGGATTTTGATAGCTCATTTACCCCATCACACAGTGGAATAGGCACCAACAATGAGAGTCCTATGGCACCTTACAGATAACAATTTCTTCAGGCATAAGCTTTCATGGGCTTCAACCCATTTTGTCAGCTGCAGAATAAGGCAATGTTACTCTGGGTGATTTGCATATAACCTGGAATGTAAGAGAAACGACACCTCCCTTCAAAGGCAGGTATATAGACTTGATAAAGAAATTCTATCATCTCGCAATAGAAAGTATATAGAAACAAAATTAAACAGCCATGAATAAGGCTATTATGCAAACCTAACTACAGAAACCTCAGAACCCCTGAAAGTCATGAGAGAATTGTAATTAACACTTTAGTATTCAAGATGGTTCACTACAACTCTACTTCTGTAAGGCATTTGAAAACTGTAATAACTTTGGGAGGTCACTCTGAAACTTAGCATGAACACATCCTTAATTTAATTCAAAATATCACAACACATATACTTCAAAATCCTTAACTAAATCAGAAGATGGGGAATTCCACTCCTTCCACCAGGAAACAGATTTTGTGCTGAACGCCCACTTTTTTGCAACATGCAAAATTTATAAACATGGCCACCTTCCACCAAGTTTCAAGCACAAGATTGTTCCAGAAGTCGGGTCTGTTGTTATTAAAGTGAGGATTAGCAAGCCCCAGTCGTGATGAGACAGAGACACAAGCTTGTCAACCCCCAGCCATCATAATTCAAGGCAACTTCCCAACAGGTATCTTCTAGAACTGGTCTTCCTTTCTCAGAGGACAGCTCCACACTGGTGCAAAAAAAAAAAGACTATCACTGTGAGTCCCTGCTTAATTTTCACCCTCAAGTCTCTTACTTCCCTTCTTCATTGACTTCCAGAGAATTTATTCCACTCAGAGATGGAATTCACGTCAAATGGAGCACACCAGATGCATCTGTTATGAAGGTCAGCAGACAGTGAGCACAGCTGGGATGAAACATGTCTTACATTCTCCTTTCTCTTCCCCCTGCACAGCTGGAATTACAGAATGTTAGTAAAACTGGCAAAACTGGCTGGCCAGGATTCAAATAAAGCTCCAAATGGGTGTGGTTTTTGAGATGTGCCACATAAATTATTATTTTAATATTTTTGTTGGCCACCACTCTAATCTCACCCATAATTTCAGATGATGCCCAAAAAACCCTGAAAGGGAACAGGGTTTACCACACCAGAACAGATCAATGGTCCTTTTTGCCTGGTGTCCTTTCTCTGACTGTGGCCTATGCGGATGTATCATTCAGAGGAAAGCAAATTACCCTTTTTCTGCTTTAATGAAAAATGTGTAATTATACATTATCAAGGAATGATTCTTCCTTACCCCAGTTGGTGATCATTAGTATGCCATGAAGCATGAAGATGGAGGATTTTTGCAACATTGGCTTTTGCTGCTTAGCTACAGATGTTGTTCGAGTGTGGTAACCCCACTCTGCAGTAATCCTCTTTCAAAACTTAACAAGTCATTTGACTCGTTGGGGAGAACCCCCTCAGCCCAGCTGGACTTCCTTTTAATTAGCCTAGAACATTCACAAAGAAGCCAATTTAGCTCACACTTCAAAACATCTTCCACAATGGCATTTCAGTCCAACCACCACAAGAAGACAGAATTCACAATAACTGATATTGTAGACTAGCCCTACCTAAAACAGTTAAAACAAGTCAGATATATGAACAAGCCAGGAGAGAGATGAATTTTAATGTCACGATTCTCAACCTCTTTAAAAAACAAATAACTGAACATCAGAAGCCACTAGTTTCATACATAGATATTTATATATCACTGAGCCTCACAGCAAGCCAGATGATGGAATCAAACACACACAGAAAGGGATTTTAGTCATGACTATATAACTCACCCCAGCAAACCTGAAACCAATAAGTACAATGGCTAAAGTATAATTTGATGGGCCCTGGAACTCTACAAATCTCCAGGCCCCTTTCCCGTATTGGCCAGGCCTTCTTCATGCATGTGCGGGCCCCAGTTATAAGAATGCAAAACAAACTGCTTGAGCCCCACCAGCTCTTTAAATTGGTCACGTTATCTGAAACATCTTTTATTCAGCCTCACATTCAGAATTTTATCATATCACTTTAATGGATTGCACTAGCTATTCTGAAAAGTTTATATTCAATATTTTGCTAAGCCCTGAGCAGAAAAAGCAGCTGCTTCTTTTATTAACCAGAAGTTTAATTCTACAAAACATCATGCAGTGAAAGCTCCTTATATACTCCAACAGCCTTTGCTCTTCAGCAGGAATAATATTAGGGTTTGATTTTCTTTTTTTGTTTGTTTGTTGATTTTTTAGCTCAGATATTAGTCTTCTGGATTTCAGCCACATTTGTCTTTGCTGCTCTGTTAATTATGTATTTCCTGATCATCCTAAAATAGCAGAAATATATTTTTATATGTATAATTTTCCTTCTGATGTGTGGATTTTTCCATCATTACCAACAAGGCAATTTTCTTTAGGGGACATCTAGTCGATCCTCCCAGAGAAAAGCAGTGGCTACAACAAATGAACAAATAAACAAAAAACCCAAAACAAAATGCCAAATACAGACTTTGGGTTCAATGCTGTACTCTTGCTTGTAAAGGGAGCACCTCCCTGATGCTGTTCCTGGGACAGACTATCCCATATGCAACAAGCAGTTGTGTGGCACTTTAAGACTAACAGATTTATTTTTTGCATGAGCTTTCGTCCCATATGCATCTGCACACAAAGAAAACTGGCCTCTTACACACACCAGTGTAAATCAGGTGTAGGTTTGGTGTAAATGCTGGGAATCTGATCCTCCATGCAGAGATCTCCTCTGCTTAACACATATGCCTACGACTACCTAGCACTAGATGTGCGACACTGGAGAGGGAATGGAAGAATGCTGTGGAGAGTCAGAAGCAGGGCCGTAACCATGGCGGGGCCAACAGGGCCTTGCTGCAGGCATGCCAGAGTGCCTCAATGGAGCCGCTCCATTAAAGGGCTGTTTTTGTGGTGCTGGCTCCAAGCGCCACTAATCACAAGGGGTACATTCTGATCGAAACGTGCCCCAGGCGGCAAAACAGAGCATTATGGCTCTGGTGAGAAGGCAACACAACCACTACATAATTGCATTGGCCTCTGCTGTGTCCCCTATAATTTGCTAGTTCAATCTGTAGATCCAGTTCTGAAATTTAACTAATATCTAGGGGCTTTGGAGAGACAAAACATTCCTCCAAATTGAGATCCAACAGCACTTCCCTAAACTCTGAGGGGCTTTAGAACCAGGGTTTTGGTTTGGCACCATCTACCTGAAAGAGTCTTTAAACTCCATGCTACAGCATCGTGTTGGGTTGCCAATAGTACCTTGTTACAAGGGGTGTCCCTTATTTTTTCATCTCCATACAATAAGGCTGGGAATTGCTGAGTGCTGCAAAAACAAACAAGAAATACCCCTTGGCAAGTGTAGGCAAGTACTTATTATTTTTAATAATAATAATAGTATCAGGAGGAAGGCTGAAGTGTGATGCTAAGAAAACCGTCCTTTTTGAAACACAATGCTGGTAACCCTACTGTTACACCCAGTCAGAGCCTGGATTAAGCAGTGAGGCTTACAATATACATTACATATACCTACTGTAGAGAATGTAGAGCAGAGGAGCAGAACTAGGCCAAGTTCCACTTCTCTCCTGTTCCACCAGGACAATCCACTCAGTTATAACTTTGTGTTGCAGCTTGTGAATGCAGACTTACATTTACTTCAAGCAAAACTGCCTTTTGGATTCAGAGAATTCTTTCATCAGTGCAGACAGAGTTATGTCCATGATAAGACTTTGTGAAATTCCCAGACTAAGTTTCTATTTTTCCCCCACATATTTTCCACATCCCCTCAGCCTGAAACACAGAAGTTTGCACCATAATGTAATGGTGCAGTTCCCTATCATACAAACAATTCTCTTTATGAATAAGGTGCTTTTTGCCCCAGAACAAAACTTCTGACTCTGAGTCGTAAACTGTGAAACCAGCCGCTATCATTCTCTGGAGAAAATGAAGTGCAATGGCCAGGTTTATTGAATCAATAGGTCT
Organism: Podocnemis expansa; assembly: GCA_007922195.1. NCBI lineage: Eukaryota > Metazoa > Chordata > Testudines > Podocnemididae > Podocnemis > Podocnemis expansa. The sequence continues at coordinate 11,507,578 of ML681988.1, read as the reverse complement.
TATAATTAAATGTAACCAAGCTAGTTGACATGACTGGACTACTGAAAGAAGGTGGTGATTGTTTTTTTAAACTACTTTGTATGCATATGAAACATTCAGCTGAACAAAATGGCTTCCAATATCTCAAACTGATACTGGAAACTTTTAAAAATTACAGATGGTTCTCACTACTACTAAATTTAAAGGGGGTGGATATTATAGACATATGTAATATTTCTATACAAGCAGATGGCCTGCAAACTCTGCAGAAAGCTCCCTTTTTTTCTGGAAAACAATGGATCTGCTGAGCAGCAGAGGATATTTTCATAGACTAACCCCACTGAAAGCTATTATGATCTAATTGCATTACTGCCACTGGAGCTGATCCGATGAGATTCTCCCTAGGCCTGCTTAGGGGCTCTATCTTGCAAGGCAGCCAGACCTGACCTGGATACTCCCCATAGGTACTAGGCATCCTCAGCTCCCACTGGCTTCAATGGAAGACAAGGGTGCTCAGCACTACTTAAGAGTGCTTAGCACTTTGTAGGATGGAGTCCTAAGTATACAGCCTAAGACAAATCTGCTTGCTTTAAAAGTTTAAGTAGCCTCACTAACCACTGGGCACACAATCTCTGCATGAGCGATGGGAGTGGGGTTTAGCTCAAGTGCCGAGCTCGACCCATATAGAAACTGACCATGTTAGCAAAGGTGAAAGCAATCCATATTTTAAAGATTTTAGAAAAGGGAACTGGCCAGCGTCCCAGCTGGTATAAATCCATGTAGCTCTAATGAAGTCAATGAGACCACAGTGATTTACACCAGCAACAGATGTGGCCTTTAATACACATTTTCTATACTTATTTTTGGAAGGGTGAAAGCATCTGCACTTAAACAAAAATTGTTTATCATAACCCAGGCACATTACAGCTATAATCAAAAATACAATTAATGAGGAAAGAGGCTACATTTTGTAAAACAAAACCAGTGCCACTGTGACAGCATCAATCTGTCTCAGACACGCACTAAATAGAAACAAAGAGGTCTGATAAACCTTGCAATTATTTGCACTTAACAGAGGTGGTCCAAACATCACCTTTTTGCAATATTTTCTTGAAACTGAGCATATGAACAAACAGAGGACTGTATTCAATGTGAATCACAGGCATTGTGGCACACTAATCCATTATCATTTGGAAGGCTGGGTTATTTCCCTGATCAAAAAAGGAAGGGAGATTTGTTTCATCTGTAGGATCTCTTTGAGAAAATATTAAATGACTGCAAAAACTGTAAGGAACAACAGTATTAGCTCATCTGTTCTTAACAAAGCAGCAAACAATTAGCATTAAGGAAAAATGGGTCATAAAGACCTCAAATCTTCTTAACAGCTAGCACAATCAACCCATGTGGCAACAGCAATCTAAATTAACACCGTGGAGATGTTGGTTCTTTCTTCCTGTATCTACAAAGCAATTACAAATGTCACATCAAATCTCATTTTAAAACACAGTCCCACAGTTTAGCCACGTAGCCTGTGATTAAATCTACTCTCCCGCCTCGCCACCCCAAAGAAGCTTTTTACTCTGCTGAGGCAGATGGCTTTGGAAACCGCCCCCTTATTCACATCACAGCCATTCTAAATCTGCTCCACCCTATGTAAATCAGAAGCATGCTGTTTTCCCTAGCATCTGGGTGCACTACAGATCTGTGGTTTATAAGCTTCCCTGTATTCTCTGCATGAAGCAAAGAATTAATGAAAAACAGCTGATCCCAACCACCTAGAGCCCCTAGTTCAAAGGGCTCCATCCTGCAAGGTGCTATTCACTTCTGCGAGGCAATGAATGCCCCCAGCTCTCACTGATTTCAAGGGGGAGTCATGCCTAGGACTTCACAAGTGTGCCCGGTCCTTCAGAAGCATGTCTAGCACCATCCAGGAATGAGCCTCTAATAAGCTATACCCCTATTTAGCAATCGGTCTCAATTCAGCAAAGCACATGCTTAATTTTAAGCACTTGCTTAAGTCCTCCTGGCTTTAATAGGACTTGAGGAGGTGTTTAAGTGTCTGACTGAACTGGATGGACTATATCCACAATTTTAACTGCTTGGCTGAACTACAGCCCTAAGCAGCGCAAACCCAATCCTTCACACCAACAAGCAACATCTTCCTTTAGTTGGGCAAATAACACCATTGAGTTTAAAGGGACATGAAGTAAAGGTACTCATATCGCTAACTGTTTGCAGGATCTGGCCCAAACTATTAATTTAGAATTACAGAATCAAAGAAACTGGAAGGAACCAGGAGAGGTCATCAAGTCCAGTCCCCTGCACTCATGGCAAGACAAGGTACCCTCTTAAGCCATCCCTGACAGGTGTTTGTCTCACCTGCTCTTAGAGATTTCCAATGATGGAGATTCCACAACTAGCCTAGGTAACTTGTTCCAGTGGTTAATCACCCTGACGGTTAGGAATTTTTTCGTAATGTCCAACCTAAATCTCCCTTGCCATAAGGTAAGCCCATTGCTTCTTGTCCTATCATCAGTGGTTAAGGAGAACAGTTTTTCTCACTCTGCCTCATAAGAACCTTTTAGATACTTGAAAACAGTTATCATGTCCCCTCTTAATCTCCTCTTTTCCAGACTAACCAAACCCAGATCCTTCAATCTTCCCTCATAAGTCAAGGGTTCCAGACCTTCAGTCATTCTTGTTGGTCTTCTCTAGACTTTCTCCAATTTGTTCACATCTTTCCTAAAATGAGGTGCCCAGAACTGGACACAATACTCCAGTTGATGCCTAATCAGGGCCGAGCAGAGAGGAAGAATTACTTCTCACGTCTTACTTACAATACTCCCGTTAATACATCCCAGAATGTTGTTTGCTTTTTTGCAACTGTGTTACACTGTTGACTCATATATAGCTTGTGGTCCACTTGACATCCAGATCCCTTTTCACAGTATTCATTCCTAGGCAGTCATTGCCTATTTTGTATACGTTCAATGTACTGTTCTTTCCTAAGTGGAGTACTTTGCACTTGTCTTTATTGAATTCCATTCCATTTACCTCAGACCATTTTACCAGTTTGTCCAAATCGTTTTGAATTGTGATCTTATCCTCCATAGCACTTGCAACCCCTCCCAACTTGGTGTCATTGGCAAATTTTACCAGTGTACTTTCTATGCTATTATCTAAATCACTGATGAAAATATTGAACAGAATCAGACCCAGAACCAATCCTTGCAGTACCCTGCTCATTATGTCCTTCCAGCATGATCGTGAACCATTTAACTACTTTCTGGGAATGGTTATCCAACCAATTTATCACCCATTTTATAGTAGCTCCATCCAGGCTGTATTTCCCTAGTTTGTTAACGAGAAGGTGATGTAAGACCGTAACAAAAGCCTTGCACATATACCACTTCCCCTCTATCCACAAAGCTTGTTACCCCATCATAGAAAGCTATAAGGTTGACTTGACATGATTTGTTCTTGACAAATTCATGCCAACTATCACTTAACACCTTTTTTATCATTTGTTTAATTTATTATTTAATAAAATAATAATAATAATAATAAAATAAACATTTAATAATTTATTATTTTTCAGACTTCTGGCTGTTCCTCCTTCACTTGAATTTAAAGGTCGCGTTCCCTGACTACTTTCCAACTATAACCCTGACCCTGCACTGTGATTCCTTTGAGCTAGACACTGGACCTAATGCAATACTGGGTTGTCTTCACAGGGTCATCTTGAATAGAAGTACAGTGGCCATTTTATCTCTGAATTTGGCACTGGTTTGAGCACTGCTGAAATGCTGTGTTCACTTCTAATGACCACAATTGAAGAAGGATGTTGATAAATGGGAGAGAAGAGCCATGAAAATTTTTTAAAAAATTAGAGAACCTGCTTTGTAGTGATAGACTTTGAGAGCTCAATGTGTTTGGTATAATAAAAGATGGTTAAGTCTGTCCTGGACAAATGTGTCCTAAAGACTGAGATGAGGCAGGTGTGCAGCACTTAGAGGGCCTCCCACTGCTGAAAAACCACCACCACTTCCGACAGCCACATGCCACTGAAGACCCCTGAAGTGCCATAGTACAGCCAAGTGCCACGGTACAATTCCTGGGTGCCATGGAAACCTAGCACCTGGGTTTTGATGACCCCGGGTAAAGTGATGACTTCATTACAGTCTATAAGTATCTACATAGGGAACAAATATTAACCATAGGCTCCTTAATTTAGCAGCGAAAGGTATAACTAACACAATCCTATTGCTAAACATTGAAGCTACACAAATTCATACTAGAAATAAACCATAAACTTTTGACAGTGAAGGAACAAATTTACCAAGGATCATGGTAGAATCATCATCACTGGCAATTTTTAAATCAAGAGTGGATGTTTTTCTAAAAGGTCTGCTCCTGGATTATTTTGGGGAAGCTGAATGGCTGGTGTTATGCAAGAGGTCAGACTAGAATAGATGGTCAGGATAGCCCCTGCTGGCTGTGTAATCCACAGCTCTATGAAGCCAATAGGGTTCTGTGACAGCTAGGCATCTACCCAGTTGCAGCTTATTGAAGAATCAGAACCTGCCTGATTAAAAGGACTCGGAGAGGAATGATTTCCCAATGGAATTTTAAAGACTTTTTATCCAAGATGAATTCTTTTTGAAACTGATCAGAGACTACTGAGGTCAGTGGAATGGCTGCCATTGACTTCAAAGGCCGCTGCATCAGGCCCAAAATATATGAACACCATATATCAATGTCAGGCCCTTTTTTCTCATTCTTAATCTAATTTGTTCCTATTAATCATTTCATATGTATATGGTAGAGGAGAATCCACACTACACCAATACTGCATTAGTGCCCATAATTTTGTCAGTAGCTTTTTTAAAAGTTATACAAATCAAAGCAAATCAAATGCAGATCACATTTTGAAAATTATTTTCATACATTGTATTCTAGCTTTTCTTTAAGAAAACCCCTCTCTCTGCCCTTGTATTTCAGATACAGCCAGTCAGACTCAATGGGATATATCACAACCCCAGGTGGTTTCAGGACCAGGAGTTTGATTCTTCCATTGAAGTTACTATATGCCTGATTCTGGACTCACCCACACCAGTTTTTATGCCAGTGTAACTACTTTTACTTCCACGCAGTTACACAAGATTTTACAACACTGTGAGTGGGGAAACAGGCCACTGGCTCCAGTTTAAGTGAGCCTGGAGGATGTTTCTTACAGTGAATTTCCAAAGGAATAGCCGTGTTCGTCTAGTCCAGCAAAAAAAACAAGGAGTCATGTGGCGCTTTAAGACTAACAGATTTATTTTTCAAAAGCTCGTGCAAAAAATAAATGTTAGTCTTAAAGTGCCACACGACTCCTTGTTTTTCTTACAGTGAAGCCAGGTGCAATGAGTTTTGGGAGCATGAATGCAATGTGACGGATTGAATGGAAAAACATGGTTCTTAAAACTTCTTGGTGATAAAGGAATTCTTAATTCACAAACGGTAGCAGCTCCTTTAGAACCTATTATCATCATTCATGCCCATGCATGTTACCTCAGGGCCCTTTACATGATGACTACTCCTGTGATGTCAGTATGTATTTAAGGAACATCGCTGTGAGGATACTGACAGAACATTCCATAATGACTACTTCAGAGCCTCAACGATCTAGGGTGTCAATGGGAGTTTACACAACAATAACAAACATATTACAAGCATAATATACTGTGCTTTACATGGTCCAAAGGAGTAGCCCTGTTAATCTAGTTCAGTGAAGCAAACAAGGAGTCCTGTGGTATTTTAAAGGACTAACAAATTTATTTATCGCATGAGCTTTCATGGGAAAAAAATCCCACTTCATCAGATTCTTGAAGATGGGGAACTTACTCAGCCATAGGTTAGAGGCTTATTGCTGGAGTGGTTGGGTGAGGTTTGAAGCCTGCATTGTGCAGGGACTCAGACTAGATGATCATACTGGTCCCTTCTGACCTCAGAGTCTATGAGTCTAACTACCCCATTGTTCACAGCAGGAACCTATCCAGAGCCCACTCACACAAAGATGTACGGTACATCTGTCCTACAAAATTATGTACACCTCAGTTAAGTCAAAGTACAGCCACCACAGTAATTAAACCATTTTTGCATGTCCACATTATGCTCCTTGCATGTCAGTGGTGCATATCCTCGCCAGCAGTGCTTGCAACAACTGAACCATGTGTGTGAGACATTGTGAGATGCCATCTGAAAGCCAGCAACAGTCAACGTTAGCAATGCAGTGTTGACAACGACCCTGCATCAACCTAGGTCAACCTAAGCATTACACCTCTTGCAGAGGAGGAATTATTAAGTTGGTGTGGCGGGCAAGTTACATCAGCCAGAGTGACGTTTTAGTGCAGACACTTAACAAGCTAGATAAGTGGTTCCCAATCTTTGCCTTTATGCAGATCACTACATTTGTCATCAAAAGCTTTTGTAGACCACCACATTTTTAACATAGCCTATGACTGACGGGAGTCAAATATATATATCAAGGAGTATTAAAATCACAGCTATTTCTAATAGTTTATTATGCTGACTCAAAAACATACTGTACTCATTTGAGTACATTTACCTCCAGTAAATATCTTTTCTCCCCACTTCCCCCAATCACCTGCAGTACCCTCGCAGACCACCAGTGGTCCACAGACTACAGGTTAGAATCCGTTGGGCTAGACTGAGGTAAACTGCTTTGCTTCAACCTAACTCTACAGAGTAGGTCAGGGCTTAGTCTTGTGCTTATCTTTGCACACTGATTTCAGTGAGATGACTCACAACAGGACTACTTACAGCATGCAAAGTACAGCATGAGTAAGTCACTGCAGGACTTGAGTCTTTAGCCCCTCCATGCAGAAAGTAGATTCATTTTGAACCTTGTACAGAACCAAGCACATTGTCAGCACTTGACAGCTGTGGTTCTCAACCACTGTGTTGGAACACATTATTGTGCCACCACACAGTACGAAGTGTGTCACAGAGAGCCAGAGAGATGGCTGGATTTGGCCTGAGGTGTCCTGTAGGGTCACGATACGCCACCAAGTGTGTCACGACCTAGAAAAGGCTGAAAACCACTGCTCTACAGATTAGTAAAATAAATGATAGAGGTGAGGAATTAAAAACAAACAAGGAGTCGTATGGCACTTTGAGACTAACAGATTTATTTTTCGCATGAGCTTTCGTGGGAGAAAATCCCACTTCCTCAGATGCTTCGAAGCATCTGAGGAAGTGGGATTTTTTCCCACGAAAACTCATGCAAAAAATAAATCTGTTAGTCTCAAAGTGCCACACGACTCCTTGTTGTTTTTTTGCTGGACTAGACTAACACGGCTATCCCTTCGGAAACTGAGGAATTAAACCATTCCTAGGATTCAACATTTCATGGCAAGGTTTATTTTAGTGCATCCATTTTTAATACCAAACCTCCTGAAAATAACACTAATGACAGAAATACTAACACAAGCACACGCTCCACTGGCTACCTCTACAACAGCTCAAGCATGAGCTGCATGAATGTATTGCTACTGTTTAGGGATGATGTCAAGTTTCTTGTTATTTGTGAGGTGCCTCTCACAGTGACCTATGAAGTAAAGACAATGGCAGTTTGAGCAAGTAATGCCCTCTCAGAGCTTTCTGTCTTCCCAGCAGGGGCTGAGACTCTGCGATCACGTCATCTGTTAGGGGGGGAACAGAGAGCAGCTTCAGAAAATAAATAAGTCCTGCAGCCGAGTCTCCTCCTAGATGCGTTGGCTCTGAGAGCTGGAGTCTAGACATAGCTACAAGTCCAAACCAGCGCAGGTGCAAGAAACTGGTTCTTTCATAGGGAGTATATAGGGGAGAACAGGGGAAGGAAAATGGAAAGGCTCTCGAGTTGTGTGAGTAAAAGCCCTTCTGAAAGCAAAACGGATGCATCTGCTGAACTGGGAGCAGCTGCCGCCTGCTCTATAATATTTGAGAAAGGAGTATGGTAAATAAAACTAATAATTGATATGGCCATGGAAATGTGACAAATTGTGAAACAGGACAGTGAGATTTAAAATAAAGAGCCCGTATGGAGGATGGACATAATTAACCTAAACAGCATACACACAACCACCCTTGCAGATTAATATCTGTTACTGTAAAGAAAGGAGCATAATAGATTAAATAAAAATGCACCAGCAATCTGGAGTAGATCTTTATTAGAAAGAAAAATGAAAATCCAGGGGGAGGGGCTCTTACAACCCACACACATCCATCCCCCCCAGCCCTATTCCATAAAGCATGCCTTATTCAAATAGAAGTCATCATTTATACCAAACATATACGCAGCGAGCTAAGTCAAGCAGTCTTTATTTGGCAGATCACATTCAATACAATACCGTACCTGCAGCAGCTCAAGCTTGGCACATTTAAAGTCTTTGTTCTCCACCGCCCCACTGCGGCTGCCAGCCCCCTGTTTCTGCTCGCAATCATTTCCTCTCCATGGTTGATCATTTCAACAGAGATGGGTATTTTCCCCCCATGCAAATCAAAAATGTTTGCTCCCTTCACATGCGCCCACACCCTTTGAACAGTGCTCTTTATCCACCCATACAGATCTTTGTAAGAGGGAGTAAAGAGGAGGAGGTCACTTCTCAAAGATGCTCGAAATCCTAGAATGAGTTGACAAAAGGAGCCTGTTCCTATTAAGATAAACCTAATGATTTGAGGATGTGTCCTTGTATTTTCTGCAGGGCACAGCGGTCAGAGAGGCAAGCACCAGATGGTACGCGACAACCTTACGGCTGGATGTTGCTTACCAGAAAGCTTATTTTCTCCTTCTTGACCACAGGGAAGAAGCACACAGCAGACTGCCTCCCTTTGCCAGCTGCAGGGAGCGATGGAGCTGAACCCAGCGGCTCCCCTCCCTTCGCCCCTCCACCCCCACTTTCTTGAAATTTCCATCCTTAGACAAAAGAGGAAGGTGGGGTGGTGACAGACAGCTGCAGTCAAGGAAACCTTCAGAGGAGGCAATAAAAAAAAAGACAGGTTTTGCCTCTCGACCCACTCAAAACTCGCACCCGTGCTTTTGGGGGGTGGGGGGCGCTTCCTAGGTGCCCTTTTCCTGTCGTCTCCACACCGCCGGCGAAAGCTGCTGCGGGGGATTAGAGAGACTGACACGAACGAGCCCCCGTCCCAGTCCCGGTCCCAGGCTGCCCGGTCGCCGCCGCAGCAGCACCGCTCCCAGCGCCGCTTGTCCGAGCGAGCCGCGGGCAGCCAGGCTCCCGCAATGGCCACCTCCGCCTCCACCGGGACCGGGACCGGGACCCCCTTACCTGAGCGCAGGTGCTGCTGCCGCCTGCGGCCCCGGGACACGGGAGGAGGCGCGACGCTGCCGAGCCCGCCGCGGCCGCTGCGAGTGTGAACGCGGGGCCGGCTCCGCGCCTCCGCCCCGCCCCGCCCCGCGCCGCGCGCCGCCCTGAGGAGACTGCGGCCCGCCCCGCTCCGCCAGACCCCCCCGCGTGCCGGGCTGAGGGTAAGGGCGGGAAGCAGGAGGCGCCAGGGATGGAGGACAGGCTGAGTGTGTAAGGG